>RAHM01000003.1:3200867-3522063 GCA_003713295.1 Parotia lawesii
AGAAGGGAGGGAAAAAAAAAAACCAAAGTCTCAGGAGACAAAATTCAGCTTTCCGTCTCACGCCAGGAAGAGAAGACAAAAAAAAACCGAAACCGCTGGCTGAAGAAAACAAGCAGGGTGCTCCCTCCTGCTCCTGCAGCCAGAGAACGCCGAGGAGTGAGACTCCGTGTCCTTGAGAAACTGTTTTGAAAAGTTCGTTTGGTTTTTTTATTCTTTTCTCCAGCTCAGTTTAAAGGCACAGAAAAGACACAATATTACTTCTTGGGCATAGGGCATGATAGGGGATACACATAATAGAGTCACCCCAAGACACCAGCACACCACCTGTGATTCCTGAGCTGAAGAGGACTAATGGGAGATTCTGTTACCTGGTTTCTGAGCGRATTTGCTCAGCCTGAACATAGCATTAAGCTGATGTTAGTGAAAGCGGGGTCTTAAAGATCTCAGATCTGCTTTCTCACAGATGGGCAGAAAGAGAAGGAGATAATGGCAGATAAAGTCTTTTGATGTCCACCTCTTGTAGCAAGCCCACAGAAAAGCAGGTTTCTGATATACTATCTACTTCAACAGTTAAGAAAATGCAGAATTCTGAAAATATAACTGGATATAGCACTCATATACCATATACCAGAATAAATACTCATCTTTTTAAGCAAAAGATCCAACCGTAAACAATTTCTTAAAACATGCATATTCTTTCTAGAAACCACATTTTAAGGGCCATGAGGAATATATGGCTTTCCTTTCACCACTTAATACAAATTTAAAAGATGCTAAAGGGTGAAGCCTATATGTCATAATTGCACAGACTGCCATTTGTATGATTTTACACTTCCCAGTCACAAACCATCTTCAAGGAGAAATGCTGCTGTTCACTGTAAAGAACTTCAGGAACATAATTACTGTTAGCATAAAAAACATTTTTTAATATGAAAACTTACATTTAAAAAAATAAAATTAAAATTAAAACTTGTTTAATTACAGTATAAAACATAAGAACAGGAAACAAAAAAGTAATTAAAAGAACAAAACATTAGTATTTTTTTCCTTACAGAGCTGATCCTTTCAAGCACTGCCTCTGTGGTTGGAAATAGGTAATTACAGTAGTAATAGAGAAAATTACCATTGTTACTGTCTTCTCACAGAATATTCACAACTGCTTAAAATGGAATATGAAACATCCACAGTAATAAATGAGAAATAATTGCTGTTTCAATATTAACCACCAATGTTGCGAACAGTGACTTACAGAACATGAATGAAAAAGATTCATTTCAAAGATCAGTTATGGTCGAATATAAGATTATCCTTACTTAAGAAAAATCCTAAAATATCAAAGTGACTTCACACTCACATCTGCATTCTGCACCTTGACGATATCTGGTCAGTTCTTCCAGCAGGGCAATTATTTCTGTCACCTCATCCATTAGATCGAATGTCCTCCATGTTCCTAAGGGAATTCTTTGCCTTCAGTTGATAGATATATGATATCATCCCACTTGCACAAATCTTTCTCTGAAATTTGTGGGGATTTGGCCACAGTTTCAATGAAAAAAAAACCAAACTGGGCAAGACAGAGCTTGACCATTTCCTCATTCCTTTTCCCCCGGTCTAACCCSTTTCTTTGCACATTCTGCATCACTACTTCCTGTGCAATTTTTTTTAATAAAACTTATTCAGGGTCACATCCAACTCTGTCTGCATCTTAATAATATTCTGGACATTTTCCTCTTTGGCTGCTGTTCAAAGATAAATGTCATCAATGGGTTTAACTCTATTAGGTAAAGGCCTGAGCTGCATAGTCTCTAGCAGGAAGTTCTGCACAATTTGCTCCAGGAAGACAGTGGCTCTATATATTTGAGGAGTAGTTAATTTTTCTTATCTTACACTCCAGGAAGAATCTCTAAATAACTCCTTCTCAGCAGATATTTAATACTCCTACAAGACATCTAAACATGTTTCTTTCACTTCCTATGTGCTAAGAGGTAGCTGGGCTTATTAGAGATGACATCAGACATTTTGGTGTAGCTGAGGTTTGCTGAGTGTGAAAGAGGAGGTTCTGACCCTCTCCTTTCACCCTCCTCATATATTCTAACTTCTGCATCACTCTCAGGAAAATGGTAGAACTCTACCCTGGTAGTTAAAAAGGGAAATTTAATAACTATCTGATTTACCATGCAACCAGCACAAGAGAAGYAGGGAAATCTGGTCCTGGAAGCAAGAGGGGAAGAGAAGATAGCAAGGGAAAGAAGATTGAAAATTCTCTTGACCTGTTAACTCAGCCTATGCCATTAAGTTATGTTGTGCAGCTTCATCCTAATCTATCAAAATTTACTTCGCTTGGACCATATTGAATGAAGCACAGTGGGCAACTGCTGCTCTTTTTCCAGAAATTCGGAATTAATGTGTCTTGGCTTTCATACTATTCCATTTAGATAGGCAGTAGAAGAGACTGTAAAATGGCATGAACTCACAATCTGATTAACTTACAGGTCTCTTATATCAGAAAAAACCAAAACACTAGCAAAAGCTACAAAAGCTTCATAAACATGTAACTTTTTCCTTCCATTTATCTTCAAATTTTCAAAAAATTATGCTTGCAGTGATCAAGGCAATGTATATTTCAATATATGGCTGGATTYTCATATTTTAAATCAAATGAAATAAGCTTTGAAATAGCAGAATTTTTTATGATGTCTCAAGCAGTACAAAAATACCTCAAAATCCAATAAATTCCCCAGTGACACTATTGCTGTTCTATATCTCCTGAGACTGATTTTCAGAACAATAAATGTTTAACAGGAATTTATTTCTGTTTGTAAACAATACTCTGTCAGAAAGATTGCACAGTAAAATGCACGAGCRGCAAAGAATCATGAATTAAACAATATATTGTATCTCTATGGTCTGAGGTGAGCATGTATAATGGCACACTTTTTCAGTTTTAAAATTCTATGCCATTTTCCTGTAACCTGGGCCCTACATATACCAGCATTGCATATACATGAGACAAAAGAATGGATTGATGGTACCACAGCCAAAAAGCAGAATAATGAATGACAGAGAAAAGACTTGGAGACTCTTCTGCACTGAAACACACGAACCGAATGCCATAAAATATGTATATCAAGGAATAACTAGTGTCCTTTAATTAATCCTGTTGCTATTACAAGCAATGTACAGCTTACTACTTTCCATGGGCTGCTTAGATACAAGAACAGAACATGCTTGTTTCTAAGACAAAACTTGACTTAAAAGGATGGTAGATTGGGTTAAAATTTCAGCAATGTATTGCATCAGTCAAAGTCCATGTTAAACTTTAGTTGAATTTCAGCAAAGATGCTACTTGTTGCCATGACAACAGCTGAAGCAAGAGATATTGACAAAAGAGAATTCTGAATTCCACATAAAGGATGAGTTATGTGTTACCACAGACAAAAGAGTAGTAAATGGCCTCTGTCTTCTGAGCTTCATGAATACAAACACCTCGGAACCAGACTAGAAAGGACAGTTTTTCTGCTCAGTATAGAGAACAATATAWATGACAAATCTTTGACATTGCAGATCTCCTGTTCTCGAATAGCTCACCCCTCACACTGGCTCTATAAACACCATCTGTGTACACTGAAGAAACATTTCCAGAAATAGATGAGTCATATACCATTATCTCTTGTCAGAACACAGCAGATAGATTTGTACCAAATTATAAACAAAACAACAAGCTAATGTCCTAGAATCTATCCCAAGACTTATAAAGTAATTGCTTACATAGAATGGATAAAACACATTACTAGTTTATTTTCATGCTGATGACCAACTAATCTAGGTTTTCAGTACTCCCTGCTTGTTTATTACTCTACCACTAAGCACGRCTGAATTGACAACTGTCAGCATACACCCTTCTGGGATTTTACTCAAAGTCTCATAGTCTGAACATATACTAGAAGACTTGAAAGGTACTACTGATATACTGTCTACCATGGCTTTCAAACCGAACAAAGGAAGAAGAAAAGGGACAAGGAACACCCACTAAAGCATACCCAATCAGAGATTTTTTCACTAGCATAGGTCGAGAGGTTTCAGGATCCAGTGAACATGAGTGACTCGCACCAGTGCATATGGTTCTTGCAGTTCACAGTGCCTTCTATGATAAAATCACAGCTTAGATAGAAACAGCACTGGCAAAGCCATGCACCTGTGCACACTACRAGACAATGATTGTTCAAAAGGCATTACAAAAGCACAAACAAGAGATAAAAGGTGGCAAGACAAGGAGACACAGAGGAGTAATTTGCCTGGCTGGACCCATCATTCCTTAAACAGGTCAATCACTYCCTAGCCTCTAAGGGAACAATCAAATGCTCAAAGGACCTTTCTGCAAGGAAGCAGCCATGAGCCCTGTGTCTGAGTTAACACACAGATGACTTCTTCTTTCCCACTCCGAATTTGCTGAGCTGAGGTCAGCTGAAATCTGAGCTTAATGTATTTATATTGTTTTACTTTCCTTTAATTGTTTACTTTGCATGAGATTATTTTTTTTCTAATTAATAATTCTATTAATAACTTTCAGTCAAGGAATTATATATCTTGAATAAAATGCTGCTTTCCATGAGGCAAAATGCAATGGGCATATAAGGCTATGCTACCCATATTTAAAGTGTACTTCCCAAAGGCCCACTTCTGTCTCAAAACAGCTTGTAGAGAGCTGGAGAAAAGAGTGAGAGTTGATCAAAGAGTACAAGAGTTGATCTTTATTTCTGAGTCATAAATGTGTTGCAAAAATTCCTCTATAGGGAGTGGCCTTACGAACCAACCCAGAAAAAGTTTTGCAACAAAGACAGAAGGCATGGACATGACTGTATCAGCAACAAAGAATGAATTGTTGAGAAAGACATCTTTTGCAAATGACATACAGTAGCAATATGAAGAGAAAAATTAAAACCTTGAAGGTTCAGAGTTATGCAAGATGCTGGGAAGAAAGATGTACAAAGTATAACATTTTCTGCAGTATGAGAAATGGGAAGGGAAGGTGCAGGAGAAAAAATAAATATAGTCAATCAGGTGGCATGAGGACATGATCCCCGAGTCTTTGTGGGAATAAATGCCTATCAATGTGAGTACAATCTGCAAAAGTAACACTCCTTCATATGAAAGATTCAACTCAACTTTCACCTCCAAGGACAAGATCCTACTTTTCAGTATAAAGGTTCTTCTAGGATGAGTGAATGTAGGGAGAAAACTATGTTAGCAGAATTAGAACCAGAAAGGTTGGATTTTGGGATCTGAAGGGAAGTCAGAGGCAGACAACTGAACTTGGCAAGAAAGAAGCATTGGCAATAATTGTGATGGCAACAACTAAGTGATCAGCAGAAGTAAGTAAAACAAATTTAGAGATGGTTTGAACAGCACAAAAGTGGAGAAGATTCTCATCTGGAATACAAGTCACAGACTTGACTGAAGGAGAAAACTTTTTTATGTTGCCTGTTCTGGAATAAGGCATGACAACAGGGTCAAGAGGAAAATAGGGAATTTCATTTTATAAAGGTAGGGCTTTATAAATAATTTTATAGTAGTTTATAAGGTGTGAGGAAAGAGCATTACCTGATAAACTATGAGCAGAACTAAATATATGACTCAAGAGTGAAAATATGTTCCTCCACTGATACCAAAAAAGACAAGGCAATCACAAGCTACTTTAAAAGAACAGAATTCATTATTCAAGTCAAAGACTGCCCTCAAGAAATGGAAAAGTTTATCAAACAGAATATATTATATTTGGAAAGTACAATCTCAGAGTGAGAAACAGTGTTTTGACACCATAACTTTACCATATAAGGTTTCATTAATGCAAWCTCTCACTCTGTGCATAATTACATCTTTCATTGGTTTGTATGATGTTGAGCTTTTAGACCTTGCTTTTACTTTTTTTAGCTTTGATCTCGAAACATTATTTTCTGCACTTCAATTTGATTTTTGTCTTTTTTATTATCACTCTATCCAAACAGASCATTCACATTGTTCTGGCCAACCACTTAAAAGGAAATCCATTAGTGAGATGTTGAATTCATATTTTTTCTTCTTGTGGAAAGCGGAGATCTAAAATACCACCCTTATATTTTGGTTTTATCCTTTAGCAAGAACAACACTTCTACATTTGAAAGTTCAACAAGCAAAAATGGGGAAAAAAAAGACAAATTATAAGACATGATTTTCTTGATACAGAATATTGAAAGAATCTCACTTCTTTCTRTCAAATAATCACTTAACACTTTAAAGTCTTGTTCTGTCTTCCTCAGCTATTCTTCATCTCCCTAATCCTGTATCACTTGAAAGTTTAAGACTCCTGAAGGACTGTGAAATATAGAACACCATTAGAAGCTGCTATACAGTACAACATACCACTGTTGCTTTGTGGTACCTCTAACATTTGTGTAAGTAGCATGAATCCCTTCCTACCCTCTAGACTCAAACCTGTCATCTTGATAGAGACTGCTCTAATCACCTAGGCTGGCTAAGGCGGCATGTCAAAGTGTTTTATTTAAAAATTTTTAAAAAAATTGAAGATTAATGAGTTGTGATTGTCAGTCCCTCTTCAAACTTTTTTCTGTATTTTAATTAATGGTTGGGTAGTATATCGATGCAGACCCCACACCCATAAATTATGGAAATATCTTGCAAGGCCTGAAGCCTAAGCTTTTTTTCATCAGGTGTACATTTTCAGCACTTTGTCTTTCTCTTGGCATGATGAATGTTTCAGCATTTGATAGTAAATGTCACTCTGTCGGTGAAAGAGTTGGGTCTGAGTCCCCATCAGAAAAAGAAACTTAGTCTTCTCTACCTCTCTCTGACTTGCTTGATGAGAAATAAGATAACCATCCTCCTGTAGCTATGCTTTTTGAGACCACCACCTGCTAGGCCCTTTGTAGAAAAAGTTGTGGGTTTTATTTCAGGCCAGGTTAGGTGTGAAACAGATGTTTAACCCGAACAAAATGGAGTTGTTTCTTGATGTGTCCAGAAGAAAATCCGCCTCAGTTCTAATGAGCTCTGCACTGAAACTGTTACCTGCACACTACCTAGCAACTAACTGGAAAGAGAAGTCCTCAGGGCCACAGTTTTGGGTACAGACACTAAAATAACCATTGATGGAGGAGCCACTTGGAACCACTTAGCCACTACAGAAACAGGTTTTTAAAACCAGTTCTGAAGTACGTAAATCTTGCAATATAAAGTATATATCCTATGGCTCTGAAAACTATGACTTTCAAGTCTGAATTTTCTTTTATTTTCCTTAATTCAGCGTATGTGGAATAGCCAAAAACAGCCCTGAGTCACTGTATGGCATCGATACTCTTTAGCCAAAGGAAACTGTGTTGGCTCAGCTCGTAAAAATGTTGCCCAGGAGTCATAGGCATCTTTGTTCAATTAATGATTAATAAAGACCACCTTGTGCACACACCAGAGTTAAATCTCCAAATGGGAAGGATAAAGGCTCTACTAATTAGTTAAGTCTGCTCTCGTATCAGTCCATCGCTTGGAAGATGTACAATGATCTACTCTAAGCTATTCTGTGGTTTCTCAGCTCCTGCAGAATTTGTTCCTGCAGTTGGTTATTTCCCAGACACTGTTCATTATCTTTACCTGGTGGATCCAGGAACATTTTCAGGCTCCCTCCTCTGAGACAATCACCACACAGATTAATTACATTGATCTGTCACCTCAGACCTGGACAACTTAAGCTGATAATTCTGTCTTTACTCCTAAATCAAAAAAGTGTCTTGCAATTTATGTAACAAATATCAATTACACAAACATTATTGCATACATCAGAGTAATTTAATCCTGTGCTAATGTAACCAATCAGTTCACCTTCAGATCAAGAAACTTATTATCACTATTATTTGACTTCAGCTAGATTAAAAAAATCCATCTTTATTTTGTTAAAAATGAAACAGTGTCTCTCTTTAGTTCAGCAGAAGTATTTTGAGTTGTTTGGCAGGAGTCCTTTTAAGTAAAGCCTGCATTTAGTTCTCGTACATCTGTAATTTTTAATATCTGTAATAAACATTTATTGAATCAGCAAGTGAGATTTTCATGACAGTACTTTAGTCTTTGGGTTATCAAAAGAGGAAGAAATGTCCAGTATTTATACTATTCTGTCTTTATACTTTTTTAAAAAGTTAAAAATGCATATCTGAAAAGGAAATAAAACTATAAAAATGCTATTTTTCCTTTTCCTCTTTGAATTTTTCCATTGAAAAATAAAAAATATTTTAGAATCTCTAGCACCTCATAAACAGTTAGACTAACCTCACCAGATACTATTCCATAGAGCATGTATTGCTATATTGCATCATTYTCTTGTTGGCAAATTAGATTTTTAACTTAGAAAACAGTAATGCCTGGAAGCACTAAGACTGTGCTGCAGTTAGGACATGACTGGTGCAGCAATAGCCCTTATAGCTATACCAGCACTTGCCAGAAATTGCAGCACACAATAATACAGGACATACTAGAGCTTCCCCTGTATAAAATAAACAGCGTGAGATGTTGAGTGCCACTCTTAGCAGGCCTTGGAAAATATTTCCTTTCATTGCTCTAAGTGCACTCATAAATACAAACACTCTGGCTCTGAATCTTCTGCTAAAATATTCTCAAAAACTGGATTCTAAAGGATATCCACTTGGTTGCACAAATCCCCATCCACTTAAAATAGATTTGTTTACAAACATTATGTCTTCCTCTATGTTTTATAAAAGCAGAAATGAATGTTGACTATGAAGAATTTAGCAGCTAAGTTCAATCCCCAACAAGCAACTGACTTCTACAAAATAAACCTATTTGGGTATCCTACAGAGTTGTATGTATTTTTGTTTCACTGTTCTTTCATTACTTTTTATTTCGGATGAGTTTTTTTGGTCATCTCCTCTTCAGTTACAATAAGGTTCATAGATAAAACATGGGGTAAAGCACCTCTAGTGACAGATGGTTGATTAAAATCACGGACAGAGATTAAGCAAGAAAGAAGTTGGAGGGCTGAAAGAAGCAATTAAAATGGCAGCTTGCTCAAGAAAGCAGAAGAGAGGTCATTTTTGCCCTTAAGAAATGCATTAAACCATGCTACAGTGATCAAGATTACCAACTGCTCAATGGTTAGTGACAGAAAATCCTCTTTATGTCAGTATTTTTCAACAAAATCAGTTCTCAAATTTGGTTCCACTTATGCACTGTTCTTTTTTCCAGACTTAGAGGACTAGCTCAGCCAGCTCTTCCGGAAAGACCACACAAGTCCTAGAGTGCTTGTTGCAGCTGTGGTGATTCATTTTAAGTTCAGGAAGCATCATTATTTCCACTTTTAAGGTGGGGTGTCTTTCATTTCATGGATCTTTTAAACTTAAATATTTCACCCTTTTATCTATGTTGTTGCACTGTTTCTGGGCTCAGGTGCAGCCAATTGACATGACTCAGTTCAAATATGTTTCTAGTTAGAGTACAAAAATGAAACTGCTCTCCAGTATGCATTTCCATCAACCTTTATCCAAAATATTGACTGGATAAAAGATTGCCGAAAGATGTGTGTGAAAACACAGATTAATTCAAATATGGTAGAATAAAACTTCTTCTTTACCATAAAAAGTAAGGAATAGCGAGGGAAGGAAGGCTGTGAAAAAGGTATCAAATTCAGCTCCTAAGCAGAAAATTGAATTTATTTTTCAAAATATCAAACATTTAAACAAGCATGACACCTCCCCTACAGCTCATCAATTTAAAGTATCATTCCCTAACAACACTCAGTGCTGCACTACAGTAGCATAGCAATACACACTTAAGTGCAAAATGCTTTCACTCACCCTTTTACCACCAGAAAAAGATCAAGACAGAGTACAAATAAGACAGACCTACATATATTCTTACCATTTGTTGCTGTGGGTTTATGTAAAGCTCTCCCTTGTGAGGAATTAAAAGATAAAAATTAGGGCACTCCTCAAAACAGATTAAGGACAATAGAAGCTGATTATCTCAAAATGCAAACATGTAAAGCTAGATGAATTCTCACAGCTAATACAGGTATGGATCAAACTAACAGACTTTTGGGACAGAAATGGCACCAGCTCAAGTTACATCATTTATTTATAAAATTTTTTGCCAGTCTTGCAACACCTCGTTATTAATATGCTATCATTTGAAATTCAGTATGGGAAAAAAGCAGCCCTGTACTTCAAAAGTGAAGGCATACGGCCTGTGTTGAACACCAGCTAACTGTTATAATTAACACAGCAATCTGTGCACAACGTAGGCTAGCTGTCAAGATACACACAGCACCAGGGTTTGAATTGATCCCTTGTATCAACAGACAGGCTGGCTCACCAGAAATATGAAAATTTTAAGTCAGATTTTTTTGTAGCCTGAAACAGAGTCATTACAGAGTGCCCACAAAAAAATCAGGTTCAACATCACTTGCCTGATATTCCCCTGCCCAGACCTGGAGCTGATAAAACATATCACCCCAAAGCAGCACAAGAGGGAAAGCAAATGAAAAGCAGCAGACCCACCTCTTTTTTTGGACATGAAGAACAGTGCTGGGGGTGTGCCCACTGGATCTTTGATACAGCAGGTAAAACACCACAGGTTGAAACACTTCCTCAGTGTTCAACCTTCCTCTGTTGCCTCTTGCCCCCTGCAATAAACCAGACAAAGAGTAAGCAGGTGCCCATGCATCATGTCTGTATCTTTCAAGTCTACATTTTTACTGTGTTTTAGAGCACTTCAAATAAAATGCAACGGATTTTAGAAAACTTTCAGTATTATTGTCTTTGAAGCAATAAGCAATATTCAATCACCATGGCAACACAGCTGCTGGCAGTTCATCTAAAATGTCCATAAAAGTAACTGCAAGGAAGGAACACACTGTGTCATTGTAGCACAGGTCTAATAAAGGTCCATTTAAATAGGYAAATTCATGTAAAAAAAATTCCATTAAAACTTTCAGTTTTATTTGCACAGTTAGCCCGCCTCGAGTTGTTACAGAACAACCAAATTATCCAGTGAGTTCACTTCATGTAAACAGCCAGATGTTTGCTTGATGACCAAAAAGTAGCCTGGTCACAAAAGTAACAGACATTCTGGAGCATTGTTCACACTTATGCATATCCTTGTACACATATTTGTACTAAAAACAAYATTTTAAGTAGAACTGCACAGAAATTACTTAGCTCTGACCCATTTAAGACTGAGGAAGAGAACAAATAATAACCAAAAGCAGAGAGAAGTGTTTAATACAAAAATCATAAAAGCTAGGAAAACAAATAGAATGATACAAAGGTACAGAGTGTGGCAAATTAAATTAATCAAAAATCTAGTAACCATTAGGTGGATTTTGATCTAAGTTCAAAATCCTTTTTGGAAACTTTCATGTTATCAGAAATAAGTAGTAAAAACAATACATTTTTGAGACACAACTTCAGATTCTATTTTCTGTAAGTCTTGCTCTTCAGAGGCAGGATACAGCACAGACATTATGTTGTAAAGATTTCTGGCAGAAAAATTGCTGAATTTAAATTATCCGGTGTAATGGCTCCCTTATTTGTTCCAAGTTAAATGTTGGTACATTTCTTAATTTTTCAGCATCTTCGTGGCACATAGATTGCTTTCTGTCAATGAAACTCATTCRTTTGCAACTGCTGTGCTGCATCAAGCATTTATATTTCATGCTCGCACTTTTTTCCTCCATCTTTTCTTTTTCTGTAGTTAAATTTAATAAATAGTTTGTTTAAAATGGCTACGATTTTCTTTGCCAATATAAGGCCTTCTGAAGTGGACTCAAGTAATTAAGAATTTTCAAGAGTTCTGCTTTAAAGTTATTTTTCTCTGTGCCAAATTTTGAAAAGTTATGAATGTACCATGTTGACTTTTTTTTGAGTTTAAATCAACTTTTTAAAATTAACTAAATCAATTTTTTCACTGTTTTTTGTATTTCTGACTACTTAAGTCTATTATTCTTTTTTCACCTTCTAACTATATGATATTTATAAATTCTGCAAATTGCTGAGCAATTTCTGGGAGATAAATTATGTTTCATTCCTTTTTTATTTATGGAGTATGCAATATCCATTAAGTCACTCAATGTTTCATTCAAATTAAGTTAGAGTAAATAGACATCAACTTTTTAAAGCAATGTCCAATCTTCTGACCTCCATTACAGTTATTACTTTGGCAAACACACTAAAGGCTGCATTCATAACATGCATTCTCTATCTTGCAATTAATTTTTAGTAGTGCCCCAAATGCATGAATTGGTATGCCATAGAGCTCCAAAGTGTGATTGATTAAGCAGCATGATAGATGGTTTTAATGCATTTTGCTTTAATACTTGGTTTTAAATTATGGCAAAGACATCAAAGTGATTAGTTTAGGTATGGCAGCTTCTAATAAATGTACRTAGCATAATTGATTGTCTATGTGACTCAGCTAATTCATGAATTGATTATAAAATGCTAAAGCAGCAATGCAATGTTTTTAAAAGGAATTACTTTTTCTGTTTTCTTTCAACAGATTTCACTTAATATGCTGTGCCCTTCTTGGCTGGGAGCCATGATGCAGATCAGCTTAGCAAATGGAAGGCAGAGTCTGGTTCTGCCACTTTGCCCTTTTTGGGATCATATCCACCTCCCAGGCAATCTCTACCATTAGCTGTGAGTAGTAGCATCAGACTTAGGTTACTCATCAGGCAACAAAAGAATGACATAGTACTCATTTAGAAACACAAGGTGAGAAAAAACTTGCAAAGCCTTCCCTGCAAAAAGCAACTACAGAGGAGACTATAAAGTCCCTGAAGCCCTGATATGCAGACTGTGAAGCAGATAGCACATTTTTATCAGTGTATCTATAATAAATAAGAATTGTGACCTAACTCAGGGTCATAGTTACTGTAACTTGTGCACTTGTGCTGGGAATATGTTTGGGAAAATTTGGGAGTGGCTGAGCCTGGAATAAACTGTGTGATCGGAACGGAAGTATGGTATTAGGAACTCATTTTCCATCTGGTGAGAAACACTTCAAACATCTCACTCAGCGCTGCCCAGAAAAAAACCCTACTTAATTCTGATTTCTGAGTCTATTTATAATTAATCTAAATTTTTTAAATCTCTGTATTTGCCACACAAGTAGAAGCAGCTCTATGAGAAAGACAGAAAAGGTTCTTAATTGTGTGAAAGCAGGCAGTAGTATTTTCAGACAGTGTAATTATTACACTCTTATGGCAGCAATTTAAGGCATTTTTTGTGATATGAATGTAACTGCCCATATTTTCATTACCTAGACTRCCTTGCCCAAAGCAAAAGCATGGGGGAGTGTTCTTATGTTAGGTCAGGATAACAGCCCTGAAATTATGGGTTATCTTGCCACAACACTGAAACATGAAATTCTAAAAGTGGGGCCCCTTGCAAACAGTTCATATGATCATCAGCATCCACCAGTGCAGAATAATAATAAGAATAAAATAAACAAGAGAACATTTCCACAAGGAGATGCAAAAGAAAATGTTAGATTCAGGAAGTTGATTGTGAAGCTTTTCTTAAAACTTTATTGTGTATGCTCGCTCTTTATAAATCTTTTGCTGTCAAGAGGAAGTATAGAAGAAGAGAATTAAGAAAGGAGATATATACCTGTATTCCATGTGGGGGGCAGRGTTCTGGTAGTAGGAGGACTACAAGCGTGGCTTCTCTGAGAAGCTTCCCCTATGTCTGACAAAGCCAATGGCAGCTGTATCCGAGACAAACCTACCACTGGCCAAGGCTGATTCCATCAGCAATGTTAGTAATACCTCTGCAATAACATATTAAGAAAGAAAAGAAAGTTACTGTGCTAAAGTAATTGTGGCCAGAGAAGAGACAATTGAGAATATGGGGCAGAAAAAACTCTGCAGATATCAAGGTAAGGGAAGAAGGGGATGGAGGAGGTGGCCCAGGTGCCAGAACTGGGATTCCCCTGAGCCAGTGGTGAAGACCATGGTGAGACAGACTGTACACCTGCAGCCCATGAAGATCCATGGGGAAGCAGAGATAACCGGAGCAGGTGGATGCCTGAAAGAAGGCTGTGAACCCTTAGGAAGTCCATGCTGGATCAGGTTCCTGGCAGGAGCTGTGTACCTGTGGACAGAGAAGCTCATGCTGGAGCAGGTTTGCTGGCAGGACATGTGTTGCCCTGGGGGACCCACACTGGAGCAGCCTGTTCCTGAAGACTTCACCCTGTGGAAGGAATCCACACTGGAGCAGTACATGAACAACTGCAGCCCACGGGAAGGACTCACACTGAAGAAGTTTGTGGAGGACCCCACACTGTTGCAGGGAAGGACTTGTCTCCTCGAGGAGGAAGAAGCAGCAGAAAAAACGCGTGATGAACTGACCATAACCCCCATTCATTCCCCATCTCCCCAGACTGAAGGTGGGGAGGAGGTAGGGAATTGGAAATAAAGTTAAGCCCAGAAAAGAGGGAGCTAGAGAGCGGGAGGAAGGTGTTTTTAGGATTTGTTTAACTTCTCATTATCCTCCTCTGATTTTGATTGGTAATAAATTCAATTGATTTCCCTAAGTTGTCTGTTTTGCCCATTGGTGAGTTATACCTCCCTGCCCTTATCKCAACCCATCAACCTTTCATCATATTTTCTCTCCCCTGCTCACATGAGGAGGGGAGTGATAGAGAGGTTTTGGTGCATTCCCAGCCAAGGTCAAACCACAACAATAGCTAAGAACAGCAAAGGTATGTTCTGAGATGGATGTAAGGGAAAGAGATCCCCTTGGATGCATGCAAAGAAGGTTTGGGGAGTAAGAAAATAACAGAGGTGAGAAACAGGTGAGGGGATGTTGTGTGGATTCTTAGAGCAAAGAAAGAAAATTATTTATTTAGCAGTCAGTGGAGACTCAAGGTTTAAGGTGGTGTTTTATACAGTCGTTAGCATTTTACCAACAGAATTTGCAAGGCACTAAAGAAAGAACAGGGAATTGCCATAGCAAAAGTGATAGTACAAGCCACACAAGTAAGGTAGAAATCAGCTTTCTATGAGAGAAAGAAAAAAAAAAGGAACATGAATGTGTTCATTATTCTTTACAGTGAGAATGGTGAGGCTTTGGAATAGGTTGGATGGGATTTGAGCAACCTGGTGTAATGGAAGRTATCACTGTCCACGACACAGGGGTTTTAACTAGATTATCTTTAAGGTCCCTCCCAACCCAAAATGTTCTTTGATTCTSTGAATAAATTATCTTTATATAACATATAAGATATTCTAGAATAATTATTGTTGTTATTGTTATTATTGGTAATGCTCTATTTAAATATAATATTCTAATTATAATGTTCTAGAGAAGATTATTATATTTGATTCTAAAAGGATTATAACTCTTTATCATCATTTTTCCCTTTCAGTTAATTTTAAAACATTTTTTAAAAAATTTGACTTGGATAAACAGTTTTCCTGAGGTTTTCTTTGTTCAGACTTAGACCATTTTCACTTACAATGCTCCTGTTTCTTTTCAGTCCTCAAGGTCTGTATGACATCCTTGGACTTCAGTGAAGACTTTTTCATTTACTTCAGTGAGGAATCAGGGAATAGAAACACTTATAAAGGAATGAATATGATTTTCCTTCTTCCTACCGTCGTGAGTCTCCTGAGAAAGAGCACTGTATCATAAAAATATAAAAGTGCACCTAATATTTCCTAACTATTTTCAGTATCTGACAGTAAAAGATAAAATTTTCTATAGGGAAATACATAAAAATTGTTTGCAGCTTCAGACTTGTAAATGKATTTACTTGGTAAGCCTCTGCTTCTTATTTTATTACTTGGAGTAGAAAGTGTTCCTGTTTTATAGCTCTATTGAAGTTTCAGAAATTTAAACAAATTGTATTTTTTCCCTTCTATGACTATATAATTCATCAAGCCAGGGTCTTGCTCAGTTTATTACATTATTTTTCCATGCATGAAAATCCATTTGCTGCTCTGGTTCTTATTGAAAATGGTAATTTCCTGGGTGGATGCACATCTGTTATCATTTCAGAGTCCAGCGTGATGAGCCTGAGTTCAAAACCTCTGCTCAATGACACTAGAGCAATGGTAATACTCTGTTGGTTTCTAGTTTATTGAAACAAAACAAAAAAAATAAAATACAATAAAACATTTTCAACAGTGGAAGGTATTGAGAATCATTTCTGCTGTTTTTATGTTGTTAAGTTTCTTTTCTAAGTCATGGAATCATAAGGACTACAAATGAATCAATGAGTCAGTTATATASACACACCTCATAGCAGGAGAATACACCAACAGAATAACAGAGGCTCAATCAATCATAATTTTGCTGTTGACATCATGGGCAGAAATTCCCTAGAACCAGGGAGAAAACAAAAAAAGAACATTAAACTCTTTTTCGTATTAAAAATTTGTGTCTGTGTATGTGTGTTAGGTGAATAAAATAAAAATAGCTTTTTAAAAAATAATGCGTTTTATGAAACATTTTGTGTAAGCAACTTTCAGAGCAGAAATTGTAGAATCATAGAATATCCTGTGTTGGAAGGGACTCAACAAGGGTCATCGAGTCCAGCTCCTGGACCTTTAGGACACCCCCAAGATTCACACCATGTGCCTGAAAGTGTTGTATAACACTTTTTGAACTCTGTCAGGCGTGGTGCCACGGCCACTTCCATGAGGAACCTGATCCAGTGCTCAACCACCCTCTTGGTGAAAAACCTCTACCTGATATCCAACTTAAACCTCCCCTGACACAGCTTCAGGCCATTCCCTCAGGTCCTGTCACTGGTCACCAGAGAGAAGAGATCAGTGTCTGCCCCTCCTCTTGCCCTCATGAGGAGGCTGTAGACCACTGTGAAGTGGTCCCCTCAGTTTCCTCTTCTCCAGGCTGAACAGACCAAGTGACCTCGTACAGCTTCCCTTCCATATCTTTCATCATCCTTATGGCCCTCCTTTGGGCACTCTCTAATAGTTTGATATCCTTCTTATATTGTGGCGCCCAAAAATGAACACAGACATCTATTAAAAAAAAAGTTAATCATTTCTGAAGAGAAGAGAGCTTCCAGATGAAGGAAAAATAATGCATTTTCATTTGTAGCACTGCATGAAGTGGTAATCCAATTTATATTTTGCTCACACAGACTTTATTATTTAGTGCGAAGCAATACATTCAAAAGCAGAGTGACCTTCAGTAACACATGGGGAATTTTTTTAAGGAGAACACTGACACCAAAAAGGATTTTCATTCTGTTGTATTTCCTTCAATTCCTTCAGAGAGTCAGAATGACAGGAGAGCCACTTCAAGAGGTTTCTGTACAAAGCCATATTTTGGACAGAACATGAAGCTCACAAGTAGGTAACAAGTCATGGTGATGAATGAAAATGTCTAGAAAACAGAAGGTTAACTATCCCAGCTCACGATCTTGGAGCCCTGCAGTTGCTTTCAGCAACCCAACAATTAGTCTTAATAAGACAGCAAGCATTCCATGGGGAAAYAAAGACAAAAATATTTGACAGCATGCACCTGCTCCTGTATGAAAGAGGAACTCCTACCTGTATCAAGGAGAAAGAGAGCGAGCTGGACTACTACTGTGTACCCAGAGTGCAAATGAGCAATTTTCATTTTTTCTTTGATTAGTAGTAATTCCCTRTGTGAATATAGAATACATTTTTAATGACCGAAAACATTTTTTACACTAGTCTAAAAACATTAGCTTGCTAACAAGTACAGTTTTATCAATAGTTTTGAAACTAGAATATATTCTAATCCTGATCTTTAAAAAGTCAGGTTTTTTTCAGATGGCAAACTTGTCCTAATGATAACACTCTTTTTCCTCCTGCAGCAGAAGTATAGGTAATTTCCATAAAGAGCTGGCAAAAGTTTATTTTATGCTATATAAGGAAACTAGGAATGACCTTTTCAAAAGCAGGTGAATCTGCAAGCCAACTGCACCATAGGAAACTATGAAACATCAATTTGGTGTGGGGAATGTAATGCTAACATGATGCAGAATGTGCTCTGTGAAGTATACTGCTTCTGGTTTGATCCAGGTTAGTATCTATAAAGTTACTTCCAATACATATTCTCTATTCTAGTTGTGAGATGGACCTATGTTCTCAGACCAGCTTATTAAAAAAAAAACCCTACCAAGAGAATCAACCTACCTCTTACATCTTCTCACAATTATTTCAGTTATGCTAGAAAATGAAATTCTTCAAAACAGTGTTTCCAAGATAGAATATTATCTACTATTCAACACACAGCTTTGATCTTTATATGTTCTCTGGTTGAAATTATAACCTTATAAATAATCAGGTCAATAATTTGTCTTTTATTGGTATGTATTTTCTCAATACCCTTGCAATTCACTCTCATTTCACTGCATGTAAATATACTAATGCAAGTCTATAACACTTTCTACCAAAACAGATGAATTCAGGTCATTTTTATGATAACATTTTTATTGGTCTTATTATAGCTAGAAAAGCATAAAATTTAGCACAGCTGCTTTTATCCTGCATTTCAACACATTGTCACTTCCGTCAAGCAAAGTACAGATGACAATAGTATCAGAAGACTTTACTGAAACATTAATGGGCCCATCTGTCAGTATACTTGTTTCCTAGTCACATGCTAGCTTGAGTACTGGTATCTGCAAAGCACGTCAATATACTGAAGTTTAAATCCACTGTACATCAAAGGGAAAGGAAAGAATCCTAAGAAAAAGGGTCCTGCCATCAAGCAATGAATACATGTAAAAAAAAAGTTAATTTCCAGTATTACTTACTAAATCCAGCAGAAAATAGTAGAAGGAATCTAAGGAAGTTAAAATGTAGTGTAGAGACCATTTCCTTCTGGGATGTTCGAATTGCAGAAATAGACTTCTAGAAAGAGAGAGCAGAAAATATAAAAGCTGATGCCCTCTTGTACATTGACACAGCTGAGGTCCTACAGCTGCTTATCCTCTCACACTCCACCCCATGGACAGAGTAGGACAACTGAGACCTGCTCTGTTCCATTCTTCAGGGACCAGAGACAGTAGAAAGACTGAGAGCTTTTTAGAAATCAGCATCTTCAAATAAACCTGAGGCAGCAAACAGTGAAGTATTTTCTCTGGTTCCTTGTGACTGTTCAGTGATTCCACTGCAGATCCTATGAAAGTCAGCAAGTCAGTGAATTCCCTCTTTTGTTCACCAAAAGTTCACTGTCTTGGGCCATGCCGTGCCATTATTACACACACTGCACATATTTAAATTCCACAGAATTTCATTACAAAAATAGTGAGAAAATGATATGGAAYGATTATCAACATGCTGTTTCTACCATTGGAGTTTTCTGAAGTCTGGTTCCATCCTTCCAAAGTCTGATTCCATTTATTTCTAGTGGAAATATTAATAAATTTCCATATTTCAACATAATACTATGATATATTAAATATTGAGTTAAAGCTGAGAGAGCATGAATACTGTAATTGTGTCAAAGCAAGTTTCATAAGTCAATGAAATATTGTACTCTTTCAATGCACAATCACAATGATAATAATAAACCTGAAGTACAGAGAACTTGAGTGTGTGAACACTCTAGTCCAACCCTGTATGATACTGGTGTTACAAATTAGTACAATATACAATTTACAAGGTACACATTTTAACATGCAAGCTTTGATTAGAGGAAATTATTTTTTTAATCATTTCATTAAAGAGGAGGGGAAAACAGTAAATTTTCCCTTATAATACACATGCTRCACTTTGAATGTCGTATCTCTAATCTCCAGTATCTCCTCAGGCCAAGTCATTTATGATTAAAACGACCAGGCAGAGTTCTTGCTGAATCAGCAGGTACGTTGCCCAACTCCAGACACACGAGGCTCACCAGCCCCTCTCAATCAAGCAATCACATGCAAACTACTTACTGAGAAATGTCAATGGCTGAGTTACCTGCTGTGGCTCAAAAAGCCTCAAGTAAATAGCATAMAACACAGCTGAGACAAGGAGAAAGATATCTATCATCCCAGGGTTCATTTTGGGCTATTAATTTATCAACTCTGCCTCCAAAACCCTTCCTTTACTATCAGTGGGAAGTGAGAGGGTTCCCCAGAGACATACCGGACCTGTAAGTTCAGCTGCAGCTCCAACACGCCACCTCAAGGAGCCTCTCTCTCTTCCCTGGCAGCGGCGGGGGGGAACGAGACAACCTAACCTCCAAGCCAAGRTGCCTGCATCAGAGACTGCTCAAAACCGTAACAATGAAAAATTAAACTACCTTGGTCTCTCCTATCTATAGATATATTTCAATCTTACTGTTGGCGAACTCTCTCCCCCTTCCTTCCAAAGTTCTACTGGCACCTTTTTTTTGGTCCAAACAGTATTTACCTGAGGGTGACTTTTCTTGATAAAGTTTTGATACCTGTTCAGCCATTTTTCAGCTTACACTTTTATGAACTGAAAAACTCAAGGCTCAAGAAAGGTTGGGTTTTTCCATCATCATCATGCTTATTATACAGGTTTAAACATCAAAGGGATATCATCGTGAGCATTTAATTTTGATCATGTACTCTTGGGTGTGGTTTTCTCTTTCACTACACTGTTTAGCATCAAAAATACAGTGGTTCTGCAAGTTGAGAATCTAATTCCACTGCACTTTAGGTAATGTATAGGTACAGAATAGAGTCCTAGCAAACTAATTGCAGTTTAGACAATGAACAGTTTTCAGTGAAGAGCTGTGTCTTTAAAGAAATTTAATTGCTTGGAATACACTGGCTTTATGCATTACTACCCAGATTCTCATATTCTCCTGGAATGGTTCAGACAGTCAAAAAAGTTCATAATTTAAAAGACTTTTCGTTGTTAGTTTGTACCACTTAATGTAATTTTGGAACTAGGTGCTCTCATTTATGTCTGTATGGCATAATGCCTTTGGATATTTATTAATACTGTCCTCGACAATGCCCAAGAGACTGACACAATTCCCAGGAGCACTATTTTGATACTTCTAGCACTTACCATTTGTCATGGAACTAGTGCTGTAGTTCACCTCCAAGAGTAGCTCCCTCCTGCGTTTCACAGACATAAAACATCTTTTCAATATTTCACATTAAAATCTCATCAAGAATACTGTAAAACCAGTTTAGAGTCTTCCAGTCAAAATGTTATGAAACCCCACAACACCAAGTTTGCTCATTATGTAATATATTACTATGGAAGAAGAGAGAATTGTTGAGAATAAATTGGATTTTTTTGCTTCTCTACTCTGTTGGAATGCTCTCGGGGTTCATTAGTAGATAGTTACAGAAAACAGCAATCCCAAAGATCATACTGGAGAACATAATTTTCCTTAATTATTCCCTAACTAGCCTGCACAGGCTGATCTTGAGGTGAAGGCAGACTCCCACAGCCTGATATCTCAGTAGTTATTTTTCTTCCTTTCAATTTTACTTTTGTCCTGCTGGCACTAATAAGTAATTTTATTATTCATAAAGTGCATTTACACTTTGTACTACCACGCAACAAGGCCCTTTCAGACTGTATTGACATGGACTGGAATTCACAAATATTCCCTTTAAGCTGACATTTCCACAAAGCAGCAAGTAATAACTTGAAAAAAAAAAGAAAAAACTACAGGGAGTACTTCAAACATGCCTATCTATTCTTCTGAGAAAAATTTTTGTCCAGCTGTGAAAGAGCCTAAGTGTTCACGTATCAAATCAACAGCAACTCCAGCTTTCCTAGTAGGGTGCAAGGAATCCATAATAGCTTTTCAAACTATTAAAATAAATATAAGCTTTCGAGCTTACAGTTCAGCAAACAAATCAGCACTTGGAAGAAATTGCAAAAAGAAAAGAAGAACAAAATAATTTTTATTACTGAATTAATTTTTTTATGAGGCAATTTTATCACTTAGAAAGTGTTTTGAATATCAAAATCTATTGARCAAGGACCTTAGCAGTCTACAGGTGGTTTCTGTGAAATGGAAAAGTTATTTAAGACTTATAAATTAAATATGGAACTGCTTTTGTTTGCTCTGATGATGTTGTTCTCTTCAGTGATTTTGAATGAGGCTGAAACATAGACCATTCTTTTGCTGCAACAACAACATCTAATTTCAAAATGTTCATTATGCCAAACCAAGGACAGAATAATTCATTTGTATGCTAAACATATGTCAAGAAACATGCTACAAACAGCTTTTAGACAGGTAACAGATGGAGAACACCTTTATTTCCCTACAGTTCATCTGCCTCCTCTGTTTGCCCATGCACTTAAAGTTTTGAATCCACAAGCTAATGGTACAGCCCTTTGAAATTCATCTTTCTGGCACTTTTGGTAAAAGACTGAGAAATTTTTCATTTGGATGTAGTTCAGTGTCATTGGAAAATAATTTTACTTACCCTGGTATTACCATGAAGGTAATTTTCTCAAGTTTCGATGCTACATGACAGCATTTTAATAGTGTGACCTACCACAATTTAATAGCGAGTGCCACTGGAAGATGGAGCCCTGTGAGAGACAGTCTCAATTCAACCTGTACTAAACAAACCCTCTCTATCAGCTCTGTGTGCCGTATCCAGGTAGGGATTAACTGTGCCTTACTGCAGATTCATGAGTTTGTTCCATGGAAAGTCATCCTGCCTCTCGAAGTATTGCAATGCCTGTCATGTATAATCCAGCACTAATCCAAAGTGGCTAAGGCAAAGTCACTTCCAGAGTCCCTGAGCTCCAGCAAACACAGTGGCCAGCACAGGGCCAATTCTGCCTGGCTGGCACCCAGCTAGGCATATCAAACTCAGCCGAAATGAAGTTCACCTCTAACAAAAAGCATTCAGTGGTCTGAGGAGCAAAAGAACTACTAAAGAAAACTTTTGAGCATCCTGAATTAAATCCTCTCTTTTTCAAAGCTGCTCTGATAGGTTCAACTCCATACAAGTTACTTCTGATTTAAATAAAAACAGTTGCAAAGTACACTTGGTCAAAACCACATGGGAAACAGAAAGGATCAGTTCTGTCCTCTGAAGAGGACAGCAGAAGAGATGACTCATCTGGATGTTTACAAAACACGGGCACAAGTGTTTAAAGCAGAGCCCGTAAGGCAGGCCAAGGCAGGCTCTTGCTAGAAGAGGGAGGGCAGCTATGGTGTCATGTCAAAATGCAATCCAGGCTACACACACCTGGTTTTGGTATGTCCTGCAGCAGCCCTGGTGCAAGGGTGGGCTATGCTGAGTATCCTGTTGCATCAGAAGAATTAAATGCATTGCAGAAGGATTCCTCAGACTGCCCTGGCTGTTATACAATTACTATATGACCAGCATAGGAGCCTGTCCTCACACAGGTCAACAGTGGAGGTTCCGATGTTTAACATTTATTCTGGGCACTTACGAGAAAAAAATACTGAGCTTACATRAGTGTACTGGGCCTGCAAATCTTCACATCATGGTGCAGCAGCTAATCTGCTCCTGCTTAGTGCATTTGAAATTATGACAAGCTTATTCCAAACTACAGGGAAAGTTAGCAGCTCAGAATATTTGAAAAACGTAGGCACCAAGTAATTCAGAGTCCCTGGCTATTCTACTTATGATGGCAGGAAGGGATGCCTGTAGTCTCCTCAGCATTTCCTCCCCGCCCTTACTCGTGAGTCTCGAGTCATCTATTCAAAACACATATTTGGTATAGCAGCGCTGATGCTTACACAGATGAAACAATAAACAAGAACTGAAATATTTCTCTGCTTTGCACACAACAATTAAGCAAATTGCTTTTCATAATTTTGTTGAAAAGATCAGAAGAATATGTGACAAAATAAGAGTGTTGGACTCTCAGGTTTAAAGCTCAACATCTTACCTCTCACACCTCTGCAAGTACAGTTGTTGAAAACAGACATGAAAGACAATTATGTTTTCTTACACATACCAAGTTACAATGATCTATTTAAATTAACATTTAGTTTAGAAGACCATTTACGGCAGAGAAAGAAACAGTTTCCTGAACACAGATTTCCAAAGCTTTCTCCTCTCCTAAACCTTCCATTCAGGATCAGTCAGCCAAGCTCCCCACTTCTCTGGGCTTGTGGGGCAGCACTGGCTCCTGCCATTAAGTGTGACAGGCACTAATTGGGACCTGTCCATTTAGGACTACAGAGATTCCTTTGTTTTCTCTTCTGTCTCTTTAAATGATGACATACCTGGATGGTTGCAACAATACTGGAAATAACTGGTTAATCTATTGATCAGGGATGAAAAGCAGGTGAAGAACACCTGAAACATTAGCTGCAAAATCTTTCATTGTGATCATCTAATCACTCTGAGAACAGTAATTTTGGCATGAAGTAAGATCTAATAGGCAAATCAAAACTAATAACTATTCATTCATCATAATCACTTCAAATGATTTAATCAATTACCTGAATGCCCTCAAAAGACCTTAAAGAAAGCATTTGGAAAAGATAAAATATTTTTTTGTAGCAAGCAAATATACACCCTTAAAAAAAAGAAACCCACCAAAATCAACCAACCAAATTTAAAAAATATAGATAAATAAATAAATAAAACATGAACCAGAGGGGCTTTTATTTACTTAGAGAAAAATTATGTCAGCAGAACACAAACTGGAGAACTCCTGATATTTAGAAAAAGATCAACAGTATTTCTTAGGAACCATGCTGTTCAGATGTTACCATACTTCTTTACTCAGTGTACAAAAGTGCACACTCTCTACTCAGTGCTGCGGTTGTCCTAAATACTGCCTTCCCAGATCTCAGACAAGAATGCCATGGACATTGCTCCTCTTGGAGGTACCAGTACTTTTTCATTGCCTTGCCGTGATCCCTGCCCCAGATGGTCACTCCTGAATCTCTGCCTCGGTAGAGGGTGAGTGGCTTTATTACCAAAAAGATACAATAGATCCAGAATTACAATAACCACACAAAACTAGTCTGAACAAACAAATTCAAAACTCCCACCAAAAAAAAAATGTCCAGAAAACACCAGCACCCCATTCTTTTTATCCTTTTCTATTGTGTTTTGGTCTACATGTCCTTCTCCATTAACAGACCTTGTCTGGAAGATCAGAATATAAATAAAACAAGAAGATGTTCCAATGCTGAGAGTAAACTCTCTATGTACATGAGGCCTGTGAGATTTTCTTCATGTGCCCAATATGAGGTAAAATAAATCACAACCTGCACAGGACTCTTGTCTCTAATACAAGGAGACACAAGACCTTCAGGGCAGGAGTGTTTTCTTATTTGTTTTGCCACCCCTACCCTCCCAAATCAGATAGCACTCTRTTTGAGAACCCAACAAGCTGAGCACCTCCATGTGCCCTCCCCTAGACAGGGGAAACTCGCAAAGAACAACACACACAAAATGTCACGGATTTCTAAAATCTATAAGTAACCCAAAAAAAGCATCTGCTCCCTTCACAGAGCACTTTACCAGTGAATCTCACTAAATATTTAGGATAGCTGCAAGCTCTGTTTGCATTTTTTTTCCTGTAAGGGTATTGGAATATTATTAATGTGCTTGTTATCAGTTACTACTATTTTAAAGTAGACTTAATTTGAGGTAATATTCTATCTTTCATCAGGACTACTTTTCTCATGAAAAGTGTGCTTGAATAGGCTTGTTAGTATTAAAGCTATCACATTCATCAGCTGGAAACAATACCCAAAGTCCCAATGCTGGTATTACCAAGCCATGATTTGGAGTAGATAAGGATACAAAAAATTTTGCTCCTTGATTAATTCATAAATTAAGTTGGATAACTGAAGAGAAGTTGACATTAAACAAAGCAACCTTCAGGGAACRTCCTGGGTTCTTGCTGCTCTACTGGGAAATATTCTGCATGACTCAAAAAAACCTTGTTTATCAAGGTAAATATGTCAAGAAGGAGTTATTCAGACATAGCCTGAAAACAATACAGCTTTTAAAAACAATCTGCTTGAAGTATTGTGAGGACTTTTCCCCAGAGAAAATCATTCAAAATGTCATACAAACAACAAATAGAAGTAATCAAGTTGTAAAATGATGGAAGAACTAACAGCAATAATAAGACAAGGACAAATACACAGCTCTGTTTAGAAACAAAAACACCAGTAAAGACTGAGTTCAGAGGACCTACGCTGGCACTTTCCTACCTACTTTCCTACGTACCCTTCTGTCTTGACAATTCCACCGCTACCTCTACCACACTTTTGCCGCTTTAACCTTTTCTTCTCCCCCTCCCCACACACAACAGGTCTTTCTTTTCCTTGCACCTTACACCTACACCACAGCTGCTGTCATCCGAGTGAGGAGGAAGAGGAGGAACAACCTGAGAACAGAAACAGTCTAGAATGGCAGGGAGGGGTCTGGAAGGCTTTGGTAAGCAATGCTGGTGGGGGTGGGAGAGCTGAGGCAAGAAGCAACCACAGCCCCACCCAGTCCTCTCTGGCAGGAGCACTAAAACTTGTCTACCCGTGTGTCTACTGTCTGATAGGTACCATGGGCTCTCTGACACTCTCTCAGCCTGAAAAAGAAGAAACAGTCAATTATTTCCAGCAATATCTTTTAGACTCTAAGCAATGACCTACTTCACCTAATAGCTAAAGCTACATGCTTTGTCTGGAGGTTGTAAATTCCTGGCTGAAGTTCAACACCAGCAGCCTCTTACTCGTTACCTTACCAGGAAAATACAACATAGAATACATAGAAGATACTAGCTTTTTTTTTTTTTTAATTAGAAGATACCATTCCAAATGTTATGTCAACAGCTGTTTAATGTTGACAACACAACTGTCAAGACTGAATAGACACAATGTGCAAGCACATGCAAATATTCTTACATCTGATCCTATATGCAGCAAGTCTGGAAAATCATAGCACTAGCATTTGATTCAGTGTGGAGAGTAAAAAAGTTGCTTTCACTTCAATATTAATTTGCCCRGTTTTTATACAATGCAACCTGAAACAAACATAGCTCATGCAAGAACCTTAAATTGAAGCTATCGGGCTTTTACTCAAAGTTATGTTAATAGTGAAACCAGAAGCTACAGCTTTCCCAAAGCAGATTTTTGGCTAGTCAGAGATGAGTGCTTTTTAAATATCTGCTTCATAAGACTTTCATCTTCTTAATTTTGGATAGTCCTATTAGGCCGGCTCTGATGTTTGAGATAAGTAATGGAGGGTAGTAAGACAATGTATATAAAGCAAAGACACTGATGTATCGGTAATTGCTTTCATCAGTCAAATGCTGATAAAATTTTTGAAGCCAACCCCTCAATAATGATAATTTTTAACTCCAACATTTACAGAGAGTATGCGATGCACATCCCTAGTTTTAAAACTATGATAGGATTATTGTCAAGGAAAATCTTTACAAAAAGGTTACTGCATTAGAAAACACTTTATACAGAGCTTGAGGACTAATTTATTGGAACCAAGATAACACAATACGCTCCACTACATTCTCAGAGAATGAACAGGAATCCAGCAGCTTGGAGTAGAATCAGAATCAAAAGGGCTGTGAATTTCCAAGCTACCCAAAGATCACAAGTCTGTGCAGCAGTTCATTACACCTTTTTGCAAAGCTAAGACTTCGGAAGGAGAAGAGCTAGAAAGGAGTGTGGGAGCCTTTTTAATACAAGGCTCCTCCAACTCATCCTCACAAATAAAAGGATCATTAGGATGACAAAGGCAAATCTGATTTTTAARTTGCAGGACAAATCTTACTTCTACATAAGCTATAGTGTATGTATGTGGTATGAGACAGTTTTCTTTCACCATCTCTTCTGTAGTTCAGATTTAGACCTGTAAGAATGGTCTTCAAGGGTATTTTTTTTTCCTTTTTAGTTTTTGCCTTCTTCCTTCCAGACATCACAATTTAGAAACAGTTTCCTCATCTCAAATTTGATCTGTCCAAATGTGACCTTTTCTACCTTAACCATTCCTCTCTTCTTTATCTTTTTTTAAGGCATTTAACAACCCCACTGCACTTTCTATGTCTCAGGGTCTCCCATAAGAACAAGCAAATAAAAACTTGCCTGTAAACATGATAAAAAAGGAACTCTTTTGGGTTTCCGCCATTATCAACATAATGACAGAAAATATGTCAGTCTCTATTGAAGCTCCTTAAGTCCTTTCGTGAYATATTCTGGAATTTTGAGAGGTTTGCACTGGGAAACTAGTTATCACTTACTCTAATTTAGCAAGCCAAAAAGATCAGGTCATGTAGAAATTTTGTCATTCTTCTGATGAAAAATAATGCAAAAACTCACGCTCCTAATTAAAACGTATCTAGCTGTCATTTCTCATTCACTATAGTTTTAACTGAGAAGAAACTGTTCCTTCTTCATCAGGACTTATGGGAGTATGTGGCACCCCACCCACAAATACAGATCAGTAATAGCTATTGAAAACAAAATCCTTGTTATTATAGAGATTTCCAAGAATTTCAGCTTGCAGTAGAAACAAATGATTGCTAATATACTTTAGAAAGTAAGATATGAGCCTTTGCTTCACTAGCCACTAAGGGTTTTTCCCATTTGTTTCTGTTATTTTTTCCCAATTACTGGCTTCTAAATGAAATTACCAGTTTATGATAATACAGGCTCTTAACAAGTTGCCCTCTCCTCTACCTCTTTCTCTTCTCTAGGATTTCTTTTAAAAACAAGGCTTATTTTCTCTATAAGCTAGTTTCTTTTTTAAACAGCATGGTTTTCCCTTCCAATTATTGAATTGGGGCTTTGGGGGCATCTAATTAAATGTTCTTAAACTGCTCCCAATTAATATCATTCTATTTCTGTTTAAATTGTCTTCCACCTGAATGGGCATATAATTGCTTTCTAATTGCTAAGTTAGTCTTTTCCAAMCATCAAGTAGATATTCATTAGTGATGCGAACTATAGTGTATGTTTAACTCAAGTTAAATCATCGCCTTCATGACTTAGGTTTTCTGTTTTTCATAGATTCTATAGAATGAATTAATTTTGTAATTTGCCTCAGTCTTTTGCTGCAGAAATCAGCTTGCACACTGCATAGTACCACAGTTTTTAAAATACTGATCAAGGACAACTAATGCGAATAAACACAGAGAGAGTYATTTTTCCATTTTTTTTAAATACTCATGAAACTGTGGGTTGGATACCAATATCATCTTGTTAAGAAAAAAAGGAAAAATTACAGTTGTTGCCAGTTTTTTTTCCAGTTACTTTAGGAGGAAAAAGGGTATTTAATAACATATTATGACAGAGGAAAAAYATAATTTTAAAGCCATTCAACCCCTGCTCTAATATTTTCATTTCAAAATAGATSCTGCCTCTTCAGATCCTGACTTTATTAACACATGTGTAAGTGAATTTGAAATTGAATGACACAAAAAATCACAGCATATATTTTTATCTGCACGCAAATGAACACTATAACTGGAGCTCTTGCTGCCTGGAATGACTTTGGCTACTTTTTTTTTTTTTTTCCTGTAGAAGAGGGGTGTATTTAAAGCTCTCTTTAGAATTAGGAGCAAAAAAATCATCCTGTACTTTTCAGAGTTTTCACTATCTAATTTCTTTCTTTACTTCCATGACCAAATTCTAGTGGAGAGATATGAAAAGTTAATGCAGGAGATTTCTTCAACCTTCCTCCATCTACAAAGTCTAAAGTTCAAATTTATTAGGACACACTTACCAAAAATTCTTCATACTGAAATCATTCATAATTTGGACTAGCATTAGAATCAGACATACTTCAAAGGAATAGAAGATTAGTTGAGATAAGCACACAAAATCTGAAAGCTCAAGTAGACATATTAGTGCTGGAAAATCCTCAAATATGCTGCCTGACACTAAAAAAATGTGTGACAGCAATACTGAAACGCCTCAGAAGGATGAGCCAGCATTCTCATAAGAGAGAGCAGACTGTGACAAAACTCTAATAGATAGGAAATCTCAAGAAAAAAAAAATAAAGGGGGAGTTAGAGAAAGAAAATGCAAAGCTGAAATGCAAGTCAAACTAAACTGAGCTCAGTAGGGCTATGGTTAACTTCCTTTCGATGACACAGGTAACTCAGGTATTTAATTCTGCAATGTACCCACTGACTTATTTTGTATCATTATTTTAGCTGTCCATTAGTAATAAACTTAGTCAACAGCTGAGCTTCTACCTGGTAGCAGTTTTCAAGGAGCATTGGGACCAAATTTGATCATGAAGGAGGGTATCTGTTTACGTATATTGAAAAAGAGACAAGTTCAGGATATGGCCCTATTGGAGGAAGTCCAGCATAGGGTCACTAAAATGATGAAGGGACTGTGAGGAAAGGCTCAGAAGCTGTGACTGTTTAGCATGAAGCAAAGAAGGTTTGGTGGAGTCTTATCAATGTATATAAATACCTGAAAGGAGAGTACAAAAAGAACAGAGACAGGCTTGTTATGATGATGCCCAGTGACAGGACCAGAGGCAATGCACACAAACTTAAACACAGGAGGTTCTCTCTGAACACCAGGAAGCACTTTCCCACTGTGAGGGCAACTGAGCACTGGAACAGGTTGCTCACTAGATTTTGGAGTTCTTCATCCTTGGAGATATTCAAAAGCCATCAATAGCAGGGCATCTTGCCTCAGAAAAGCTTATCTGTTCCTTTTTAGCTGGTGAAAAAACTCAGGGCATCTCGCCCCTCACAAGAGCTTATCTGCTGCTCACTAACTGATAAAATGACTCAATCAGCACAGCTTGTCTTGTAGGGAGTTAATTTGGTGCCATGGGAGTTACACTCCCAGCTGACAATAAACATCTTGCTGTGGAAGTGAGATCTGGAAAGATAAGCTGGAATTTTTGACTGACAGACACAAACTACACCAAACTTTCAAAAAGCTGAAATCTTCCGCACATTCCTTGGAAAAGTGTGGGGCTTTCTTCCCAAAGCTGGGATGCCTTGTGGTTATTCCTCTAGAGGCTGACTGAAAGGACTTWGTGTTCACTATCATCATTTTGGTGGTAAGTTACATTGACTCCCAATCTGTAATATTTTTTGCTAGCTTTAATATAGATACCTAGGTATCGTGCACTGTTTTATGTAATCTACTAGTAGTTCTTTTTGGTTTATACTGTGTAGTAAGTAACTCTGTTTGAGGTCTTTTTTCTATTATCGCCTGTCTATTCAATAAATAACTCATTTTACAATAGACCTGATCTGCCATCCTTAGAACTTGTGGGCCAAAACAAATTTAGGTGCAGGCCATGTAAAATTAAGTTGCTGCCAAAAATCTGAGGCTAAGGCAGGGCTTTCCTGAAGCCTCCACTCGATCCATAACACCATCTGAACTTGGGCCTGGACTATGTGCTCTTGGTGACCCCATCTAAGCAGGGGAGGGTTGGACAAAATGACCTTCAGAGGTCCCTTGCAACCCTCAACCATTCTATGGCTCTTTAATATCATCTTATTCCAGAACAGGGAGAAAGAGAGTCAGATAAGAAGGAAGATTAGGAACCTAAGTGGTGRAATACAAGTAAATTTCAAATCCAAAGCACAGTTTCTGCCAGTTCAATATTCAGCTGTTTGAAAAACTGAGAACATTTTTATGACTGTGTGATTACTTCAAGTTTTCTAAAATACTTCATTCACATTCCATTCATGTGCACTTCATCATTCAAAAACAGGAATCTATAATTCAAGAGAAAATTGAACTTTTTCATTACATAAGATATTAGCAGTCCCTAGTTTGATATAGTAATGCTCTCAAGTGTAGAACAYGTTTACAAAAAGGGCTAAAAAGATCATTTTCTTCTTTTTTTAAAAAAAACAACCCAACCAAACAAAGAATCCTCACAAAATTAAGTTTCTTAGTCCAGACTTTTAATCTGAACAGGTAGTTTTATTTCAGCAATAAGACCTGCATTTCTAACACAGGCATGTGCCTGTCTGCTTTACAGAAATAGTTTCTGCATTATTAATAACACAAAAGCTTCCATTACCTGTCATACAGAATTTCAGTTTTCAACATTTTTTCTGATAGCAGTGCTAATTCCCTGAAGTACCAAAACATTCTTGATGCTCTCAGCATTTGAAAATGCATCTATCAGCACTTAAGTTAGCTGCAGAACTGATATTAAAGGTCTACCTTACGTACTGTTGAACAAGACTACACAAAGCTAACCTGGCATTTCACAATTTCTTTAACCTTCTCTCTGACAAGACAAACACAAAAAGAATGACTGTTATAACTAAAAAGGTGGAGGCAGAAATGCACTTCCAAAATTTAGCAGAAAGCTAGGAGGTTATTAATTTCTGAGGAAGGTATTATCCCAAGACTGATTTAATGAGGAACGTTTCTTTAGTCGCATTCATTTCACATAATACAGTGGCTGATTTTCTTCCTTATTCAAGAAATTGTTCATCTCTTAGGCAAAAGACCTCTTTAAATTGAACTGTTTTCAGGTTTTAACAGTTTTGTTCATGAGTTATCCTTCACCCAAGTGTTATTAGTTTGTGAGTTATCACCCGCTAACAATGATTCAGATAAATAATTTTATGAGCAAACAAGAAGAGTCGTAATAAACAATGCTTACRTATTTCACTTGAAATAGGTGTATATACCTGAATTTATAACTATCAGGATTTTCCASTAACTAACTGGCACTTCCAGTAACTTTGGCACCTATCAACAAATTCTTCTTACTATAGAAGTACCTCAGACTAGTTTCTACAGAATGATTTCTCACATTTTTGTTTCAGTCTTTATCTTTCCGAAGACTGCACATTGCTCTATATGTGTGCCTGCTRTCCTTAGGAAAGACCTACAGCCTTCCTAGTTCTGTGACATTCACTAAAATATTATTTAGGAYTCTCTAACTTTTATTTAGCTATCATTTCTATCTAAAAACAGGATTAAGCCATGAACCCATTTGCAGTCAACAGTTAAAAAAATCTCATTGGTTTAGAAATATTGAAGTATCAGGATAAAGTACTACAGGCAAATTTTACTTGCAAATTGGTTCATTAATTTTTCCATATAGGAAGAATTTTAAAGAAATTTTGGAATTAGAAATAACTAATGAAAGTTTTATTCATGATGGTATTCCTCTGGAGACTGCTAATATGACAGGCATGTGCTTTAAATAATTTTTTTATAAAAACCCAAACAAACTATATGGTAGAAAAGCTCTAAATCTTCTCAATTGAAATTTAAATTTTGATGTGGATTCAAGAAATATAAATTTTCTCTATTATGTATTGGCTTGAGCAAAATTTGATAGCAAAACTTTGCAAGTTTTCAGTGTATCTTTATTGGCTTTTTTTCTAATCTGTTTAATGACAACATGCATTTTCTTCATGCTAATTCATTTTTATTTTCCATTACTATTAATAAGAAATTTAAAATACAAAAACGCCAGGCCAACAGAACTCTCCCCCAAGCCTCACAACATCACASTCATATATGGAACAAAATAAACTTATTGCAAGTATTTTTCCTCTTTTCATCTTTGGAATATAATGCTTTAAGTATTGAAATTGCATGATTAGTTTAACTTAAAACYTGTGCAGGAACACACATATGTCACGGTGTATATCACCCAGCTAGCCAGAGTCAGCCGCACCAAGATTTCAGTGAGGAAAATCTTTGTACAACTTTTGTAAAACGACTTAAAAACATGATTAACAATTCACTGTGTGGTGTGGGGCTGAACACTAAAGGACCGGTGAGGACCTTTCCCTTGCAAAAAAAAAGGGGGCAGTCAGATATTATTTTTTCTCCTTTGTTAAGAGTTACTTTGCTATTCTTTTGCATCCCTAAATGGTAGAAGGCAGTTAGAGACTTCTGTTGGCCACATGCAACAAGTTGCAGGTGGAGTCTGGGGAGGAAGGTGGGCGCAAGAATGTCTTGGATTTCCCAGTTCCAGCTCCCTGCTCTCTGCTGCTAGCCCAAAGACAGAGGCTCCTCTCCAAGAGTAGACGGGAGAGGTAAGTCCTCACTCTGCTCCATGGACATTTCTCCCAAAAGAAAAATATGCCAGTCAGGTTAACTGGGCTCATGTACCTTATTTCTGACAAGGAAAGGAAAAAGAGATGAGTGCTATACAGCTGACTCAGGATAGCAAGAAATGGTTCCTTACAGTACAAGATACTCATGCCAAGAATATTGCAAGGGTAGRTTCAAAATCAACTGTAACTACAGGATATCCCCGACACATTTCCCTTCTCGTAACTTACAAAAAAAACACAATGATGTTGTCATCCACTTTGCATTCAATTGCCATGAATATTCAACAAATAGACTTTGAATGTTAAGAAACTTTGGTATAAAGAATTCTCCCGGGAAGCAGAGAGAAACCCATTCAATAACTGGTGAATCCATCCCACAAGCTACTGGTACTGGACAGAAACAACGGGTTTTTACATATAATTTGAATCCTGGAATGATCGGCAGGATGATTCAGGAAACAACTTGGGATRGCTAATCTATTTAAAAACAAAATAGTCATTCGCAGAAAAATTAAATGGCATTATAAATAAATATAAATTTTATGTTCAGACCCTTCAAGGGTGTACTTAGACCATTAATTGGTTCAATTTCAATGTTAATAAATCCTACTTTTACTTTGAAAGTCAGTATTCATTTTCCCAGACGGAAATTAAGCACATGCTTAAATAGAAATATTACATTGCCATCAACTGAGAAAGGCTTGAATTACCTCAGCCTTCATCTGTCAAAATCTATTATTTCAAAATATACTGCTAGAATTKAATGCAAGAATTGGTCAGAAAAACATTTTAAAACCTTGCATACCAGTACAGAATATACTCTACAGGAAYATGTAAACATTAGCCTATACATGGTAGAAGCTTTTAAAAGTTACATTCAAGTCAAATATATTTTTCAATGAAACTTAAAATTTTAAATTTTGAAGGTGMATTGAAAACTCAAACCCAAAGTTTTCCACTGAAAATCAGAAGTTCACAGATTAAAAATACAAAATTACAAAAAATGCAAAACTGCCTTACTAACTCTAGCTTCAAAAATTGCAATTGCTCCATGAACTATGTTTTTCTCAATAAAATTTTGCAATCTCCTCTTATGGAAGAAAAAAGTGAAAAGGTTGTGTGRGAATGAAAACGACATTTCTAGTTAAAACATTTGTTGTTTACAGCCAAACTTTAGAGTCAAAAAACCTGTTGAAACAAATAAATGACAACAAAGTTCTTTCACATATCTATCTTTAAAACATTATCATCTCACTGAAGATGGAAAAAACAGTTCCAATGGAAAAACTGTATCACTTCTGCATAATATACATTGGCTGTAATTATTTTACACAACTTGCAATCTTGATTTGAGCATTAAAAAAATTCTAACTTAAAGAGAATTGGTCCTTAATTTATTCCCAATCATACTGTGACAGCTCATGTTGATAGCTCTTGGTCACAGTCATTTTTTCACAYCATGCACATGAGGTGACACAGCTAATGAGGAACTATAAAGGGAAGTATTTCCACTCATATTTCATTATCTTTCATTTTTGCATAATTAAATTGTTTTTGAAAAAAACACACAACTGTTACTGTGAGATTCCACAAAATTTCAGCATTTCCTACATAATGCATGCAAAGTTATGGCATAGTTTTGCATCTTATTGCATATTGGCTCATATTTTCCAAGGAAAAACATACATATGCACTCAATATGCAAACATATATAGTATATTAAGTATCAGAAAGAATAACTGTGTGTTGAACTTCAGTATGAAGCTGAAGGTCTGAAGTGAGTGTGGCCTGGTTTTACTGAGGACCTCCTGTAACTATTTGATGATATTAACATACATTGCATTTCAATGAAAATCTATTCTTTGTGATATGTAGAATATTCGTCCCCACCATTTTAAAATGCATTGAAGTTATTCAGATTTAATCAGGGGAAAAAAAAATGCATTAACATGCTTCACGTCCACTTCAGCAAAGGAATTTTTAAACATATGTCAAAGGTGTCGTATGTGTTCATTCACTTCCATGAAATAAATTCAAAAATAGATAAAAACATTCCAAAGATATTTCTWGCACTTTATTTTCCATGGATGGTGAACAATCAGAGAAACCCTAAAGCCTAACTGCAACACTTTCTGTATATGGAGCATTAGGAATTTTATCTACTATAGAGAGTTATGAAGTAGACCAAATTTTTATTAATATCAAGGTTTTAACATATTCTCTGGCATTTGACAAGTGTATGTGGATCATGAATGTTGTGCTTTTTTCTCGAAGTACTAATAATTTTCTTTTGCACATATTCATTTCAAATAGACACTTCCTCACAAAACAAAAGAACTCCAAGAATCGTAAGGCAAGTTCTARTGCATGTCTCCCTTATGGTGCTAAAGGATAAACAGAAAACCTCAAACAAACACTTCCACACACTAGGAGATGAGTAATTGAAGTATTTGCAAATGTATACTTTTTGTATACAGCCTAACCACACAAGTAAATTAATAAGATGCTAAACTAAGATGCAAAATTCTTGCTGATGATTACCTGAGGTGATACCAAAAATATTTTTAGAAATTAGGTGGACCTCAAATTCTGCCYTCTTCCTCTTCAGGTAAACACTTTGAATAAAAGTTGGGTCTTGGAATACCCAATATGATGAGAAATGTCATTGCATTTCAAATTTCCCTAGGCTGTCTATAGCAGATGAAAATGTATTTTTAACTGATGCATGGAACAAAAAGTACATGAATATAGCACGATTCATTCTGCTAAGATGTACTTTTACTGCTGTCCTAAAAATGTRTTTGGTATGGATGCACAGAAGCAATAATCCTTGTCTCCTGACAAAAGGCATTGTGCAAAACCTTGGATTTCCATATTCTCTCTATAACCAGCAGTGCTCAGTAGGTATTTCTGAAAGCCTTCACAAGGAGACATAAGCAAGAGATACTTCCCTCCCTCCCTTTTGGTCTTTAACAGCATTTACCTATCCATCATTTTCTTGTTTCTTTGAGAAGACAAATAAGTAGGTATTTGCACGTCATCAAAAGGATTGATCTTCAGCTTGATCATCTAAAGGATGAAAGACCTTTTCCTAAATAATACAAACACAAGGTCCAGGCTGAAATCTGGCAGAAGAATGACTGAATTCACAAGTGCAGCATATCAGGTAAGACCAACAGGCGGAATGCTTCTCTTGAAATCAGACTGGAGATCTTCCAGATAGAGAGTTTAGAGGTCAAATGGAAACTAAGCAAAACCAAACCCGTGTACTGGCTAGAATACACAGGAAGAAAACTGATTTCAGAACTAGCTTTGAGCATGCTTAACCACTTTACTGGAGACTCCACTGTTACCAAAAGGCAAAAAAGGTATTATCTAAAAATTTTCATTGAAAATAAATTTTGACTTTCCCTGTTCCTAGGTTTCAGACTGCAGAATAGACTTCATTCATTCATTTTTCTGAGGAAGTGGTTTCTTCTCTTTGGTTATTTGAGGCACTATATAGTTTAGACTTTCTTAACTTACTATTTCTTCTGATGATTCTTAAGCTATGGAAGATAAAAGTGTGTGCTATTTTTTAACTCAAGTGAGATTTTCATATCCATCTGATTTATATCAGACACGTAATAATTGTGTTCTTTGACATAACAGACTCCTGAAGTTAAATGTTTCTATTTAACTGAGTGTTCCTCAATGTTATATGAATGTTATTTTTTGTTTGTTTTCCTCTCCCTTGCCACAATCACTTTGTATAATGAGATGTGGCACTACTGCAAGTTCAAACCCCAGCTTATGGATTGCATGAAAGTAGCTGTCACTTGTAATCATTATCAGTAAGGGGTTTTTTGGGGTTTTTTTGTCTTATATGCGGTGATAGCATTTTGTTTGCCTGCTTCTATTATTCAGAGCGGGTAACTTAAGGTTGTGATAGTGCAATTCATGATGATGCCTGGAGACATTTAGAGAATTCCATTCAAGGAAAACTCGACGATTATTTATTTGTCACTAATTCATTCATGAACTGAGCCAAAGAGCATGCTTAAGGAGAAAGAGAATAATTTCCCTTTTTTATTTTTAAAGGGTTGTAAAAAGTCTCTTACATCAAACACTGTCCTCATAATCATCTCACTTAAACTTCATATTGCCAACTAAATTATAACTTGGGATCATTAGACTATTTAGGGCATAATAAAAAGAGGAAATATGCAGCTTTCAGCTCATTATGAAATTTCTCATTATCCTGGCTTTGTTTAGGACAATTGCTTGAATATGCATTTAGGACAGGCAGAAAGCCAACTATTTGTCCCTTAAACTGAATAGGGACTTTGGCAAACTCCACCCCTCGCAGCAAATGAGTTTTCAGAAATAGCCATTCTCCTTTGAGCAGACTAACTGGTACAGTGCCAAATTTGATACATCCTGGAAGAGGGTGAGAGGCAAGGGCAGGGGGAGGGCAGGAAGTGCAGAGAGGAGAAAAACAGCAAGACAGATAAATGAAAGCAAGCATTAAAAATCTTCAGAGAAATTCAAAAGATAATATGCCAGATAAAGGAGACAGCAAGAGAGAAGAACAGTGTAGAGTAGCAAAAAAAATGTTCAGTTTATATGTTGTCCATCAGGTAGAGTGCTTGCACCACAGTGCCTGACTCCTTCTACTCTAAGATTGGGTTTGCAGTTTCCTATGCCTCTGGCAACTTTTTACTTTCCAGAACGAAACATTCCACTTTGAGCTCTTCTTCTTGAGTCTGTATCCGTACCTTCATTGGGCCTCTTTCTGCCATCCTGTTGACTATCATAAAAAGAGTTGAAAAACAATGTAACATTACAAGTCCTCTTACATTCAGAAACCGTTAAAATTAGGCTCTTATAAACTAAGATTCTGTCTTCTTTACTATGAAGATTTCAGCCTTCTAAAAAGGGAAAAAAAGTCAGACATTTTTCAAGTAGAGAATGGAGAAATATTTGTGCTTTTATCCCTCCTTTTAAGACACCAGAAACTTACAGGCCATCTGTAAGAAGATTTACACTCATATGTGCACAGGACATATTTTTTTAAAATTAAGAGACCTCCAGTTTTATTCCTACAGTGTATRTTCCAGCTCCTCTGCAGATGCTAGTACATGACCATTCCATCTTAGGAGTTTTCCAGCCCTGGCTTGTGGGGACCTAAGATGCCCTTGTCAATAGCCTGCCTTGGCTCTGTGGAGGCCCTCGCCGATGGTTTCTCTCTACAGATGTCGAGTGCTGAACTCCACCACTGGATATCAGGGAAAAGATGGGCCTTCCGCAGCTCCTTTCGTGATGCKCACAGTGCCCTCCCTTCAGGCTGCACACAAGAGGAGTCTGTCTGTGTCTGTCTGTAAAGGGTGAGATGGTAGAAGGATTATAAGTTGTAGGCATGAAAGAGCAAGGGTTACAGAGAGAGCACTAGTGAACTCAGAAAGGAAAAAAGAGAAAATTAGGCAAGGACAAAAGAGTGTAAGGAAGATGAGACAAATGAGTGCACAGCAGTAAACCATCTCTAGCTACACACTCAGCATCAAATGCTAACASAGCTTGCATTCAAAATTCCTAAGAAAGTCTATTCATGTACTGGTAGTAAAGAACTGTTACATTTTGGTTTTCCTTCTCTAAACTGAAGTAACACCTGTGTGCCATGGACCTAACTATCTGAATGTGTTATGTATCATATAATTCTGTAGAAATATCTCTCCTTTTAAGTCTCCACACTCTTTTCTATGACTTCATACATTATTTTTAAAGCAGACAAGAGAGGAAATCCTAAAACTTAGGCCTAGCAGGAAAAATAGTGCATCATTTTACAGTGGAACAGGTTGCCCAGATAAGTTGTTGATACCCAAACCTTGGAACTGTTTCAGTCCAGGTTGGATGGGGCTCTGAGCAACCTGGTCTAGTGGAGATGTCCCTGCCCATGGCAGAGGGTTTGAAACAAGATGAGCTTTAAGGTCCCTTCCAACCCAAACTATTCTATGATTCTAAGATTTAGTAGCTTTTTCAAAGACATTATAATGAATCTTACTTGACCCATCTTTGTAATTAAACCAAAAATTTTGATAAATTTTCTCCTGTTATTTTCCAAAGCTTGTCTGTTTAGTTGCTTGATCTTAACAATTTGCGTATGTCTTTTCTTAGACTATGAAGGTGAATCAAATGATTTGGCTACAGAGTCCTGTTCAACTTTCTGTTTCTGCCCACAGAGCACAATGTCATTGGCTCACAGTCAAACAGGCAGCCTGAAAATTGTATTAAATACACAGCTTTCCAAAATCTGGGTTCATCCAAATTCAATTTCTGAAATCTAATATGGTCTTGTCTCTCAGTTTCTGTAAAAAAACTTAATGAAATGTTACATAGAAGCAGTAGAATACTGTAGAATGGAGTCATTACAATATTCAGGCTAAGATACAAATTCAAAAGATTCATTCACAATGCAGATTAAATCCTCACCTCATTTTTACACTGCACTTAGAGATCATTACAACAAAGATAATATGTTAGCTGCTTTTTAATTTTTTTTCTCCGAGGGCGTGGAGGGAGTAGAGCTGTACTTGATGCTCAATCTTGTATATTTTTGCTGCTAAGTGGATCAATATTCCTGCCCTGTTTCATGCCCCCCCCCTTCTTCCTTCACTAGCAAAACAGACTGTAAAAGTTACAAATTATTTGGTGTAGAAGGAAGTATGAAAAAACTACATACTAACGCACATTACTGGAATAGTGAAGCAGGGTTACAAATCTCAAGAGGAAAATGGTAGCAGAAAGGAAGTAGAGTGATCTTTATCACCGCTACTGTGTGGCAGGGTGACCAAAAGGCACACTCCAGTGTGCTGCAGCAGGATCACACACAGCCTCAGGAGATGTGTGTTGCAGAACAAGGAATGCAACTGCACATTTCGCAAGTGAGAGAGAGAATGGAGAGTGGAGCCAATGACCATGTCCATCCCCTTCCACAGATCTATACTTAGATCTCAGCATTTTCCCTCTATCATAAAACACATAAAATACACAGAGAAGTGTCCTGGGGATTACACATCATCAAAAATCTTATGGATGGCCCTCTGAATTAATGAAAGGTAGGGAAGAATCCCTGTGGATGATTGAAACAGATAATTGCTAAAGCACAGCACTGAGGCTAATCAGAAAGAAGCTCACAGTGATTGGTCAGTTGAACTTGACAGACCAATGTGGATTTTACTGGCTGACATCTCTCAGTCTTACAGTTTCTAGGCAGAAAAATCTGGTCACATGCAATAGCCACCTCCCTAGCACCCAGTCAGCCGCTAAAGATAAATAACAAGTATAGGCAGAGATTTGTCTATGAAAAACAATTGCATGTGCCATGCAGAATGTGTATAGTTCATCGGTTTGATTCTGTACCTGTTTAGGCTGGTGATCTCGGCTGCTTCTTTGTACAGTATCCTTTATTTTGTACCATTACTGCAAAAACATTCTTTCAAAATGCTTTAAACAATCATTTTTACAAGAACAAGGTATATTTATTGGCCTACCAGCCTGCCTACAGAGCTTCTCCCAAAGCTATTTGTGACTTTCATGTCACCAAATTGCCTGAATGGTAATAACATGCCATTACTAGTAATAACATGCCAATCTACAATTCTTCCTAGCCAGAAAGAAACCACTGAAATTGCATGTCCTATATACACTCTCTAATATAAAAAGTGGAAAGTCAAATAGCTAAAGGCATAAAGAACAGACTAAGATGTAACTGACGATACAGTTCAAATATGAGTGGATAAGACGCAAAATAAAACAAAATTAAAAGAAAAAATAATGTAGTGGCAGAAAATGAAATCATTGTCATACTAAAATTTGCATGTGTATAAAATTCACATTCAAATTGAACTGAGAATTTTAAATTCCTTATAGAATCTTGCACAGATTTGTTCTTCAGGGTCGTGCACTTTCTGGTACCATGAGGCAAAGATTGCCCCAGTTAGTAGCTGTGATCAGGAGCAAATCAGGATGACAAAGCTGCTTTGCTTTCAGCTAGTAACAAGGTTTACTAAACATGCCTGGATAACTCTTATCTAAAGCATGTAATTCCTCAGAGTCCCAGGGAAAAGTGCAGAACCTGACAATGATGGCTCAGAGGAAGAGAGACAGTAGCAGTGCTGGTTCAGGTATAAGAATTACTGAGAGCCCTGATAGTGCCAGGAGAACTGCTCCATCTTCAGAAAACAACAACGACGTATCAGCATCAACTGAGGCCTTCAGCAAGCAATCAAACCACCTAAGAGACTAACTCCTCTGCAAAGTGTTGTGAGGAGTCTGAATTCAGCAGTCAATGGTATTTTGTACCCTGCAGAAAGTCAAATACGGAAGCAGTGAGAGGGCTTAAACTGCAACTTCATTTTTCATTAGAATCAGCATTTGGTGATTGTTATTTCAGCTGTTTGGTCCTTTCTGTTAGTGTATTCAGAGTTCTTTCCCCAAGAAAAAGGAAAGAAATTTCTTCATCTAGTGCATAAAGCCTTGGCTATTAATAATATTCCAGAGCAGAAGGAGAGGCAGCTCAGACCTGATGCTRCTCCATAGCAAAGTAACAGAACAGCATCCAGTCGATAGCTTTGTCTTCTATATAAAATGAATTTAGCTGTGCCCTTTGCRTACTGACAGGTCTCCATCATACCTCAAAACCATCAAAATGGTTCTTATTTTCAGCCCATAAATASAATAGCTAATGCAGATTTACATTTTTATTCTGTAGTTCCCTAATAAAGGCCAGTGTCTTGTTTATAACAACACAGCATATGAAGCACTGTACCCTAAAAACTAAACTAGACTGGCATAATATGCTGGGAATAGCCCACAAAACATCACACTGCTGAAGAGAATTCACCTCCCAGTGCCCTTCTCAACACACACCGCACACAACTGGAGTCACTACAGGAGTAGAGCCAGATCATCCCAGGAAACAGGTCATCTTCTACTAGCCATCAAAACACACACAGATAGCAGCATCCACAGTTTAAAAATCCAGTGTAAGAGTTAACAAGGAATTTTAGGGACACTAACTACATCTCCAGTGTCCTAACCAACAGAAGTTATCTTATAATGGATATAATACATTGAGTACTYGGATTAATTTCTCTTCCCTTCTGTACTTAGAATTGTTGCAGATCTGCACCATGAACACCCATGATCAACTCTGAGTTTGCTCTGTTCGTGGTCTCAGGGTACTGAGATCTAGTATGGTGCTTTGCTCTCTGAGTATTTATAGGGCAAATGGAAATTAGATATCGATGTTGATAGGACAGAATTATCATTAAAGTTGTGTATGCATAATGTAGCAATGTGCATAATAGACTTAGAACATATATTTTAAAAAATAACAAGAACATTTGTCTTTAAATAGTGACGAGAATAAAAATCTTAGATTGGATATTTTTGTTGAGGCTTCAAGAAAGAAACACAAAACAAAAAAATTCATTCAGAACCCATCACTCAAAAAGCTATAAACAAAATTGTTGACAGATATAAAAGGTCAAAACATGTTTTCTGGGAGCAGAAAAAAAAGATACAACTGACCAAGACAAAAGATTAAATTGCAGAGATACCGTAATGCAAGCAGAGTTCAATCTACCCTTTCAGAGCAYATTACCATATCTCTGCTCTCATATTTGAGAGAAAAAAATCCAGCATATTTTAAATAAATTGCATTTAGCTTAAGAAAGAGAGAAAAATAAATGTAATAAAAGCTCCAGAGTATCAGATTTACAGGTGTGAAAATTTTCATAAGCAAGTAAGCTGAGATAGGCAAGAGGTTGGAAGGGGCCACAGCCAGGACAGCTAATCTGATTTGGCCAAAGGGATATTCTGTACCATGAAACATCATGCTCAATAATAGAAATTTGGGTAGAGGAAGAAAGAAGGAGCATTTCCAAGTTGGTCATTGCCCAGAGACCAGCAAGGCATTGCTCCATTTACGGGGGGTGGTGAGTGGCTGCCTTTGCATTACTTGAGGCTTTTCCACCCTTTCCTTCACTTGTTTAAACTGTCTTTATTCCAACCCACAGGTTTTCTCCCTTTTGCCATTCCTGTCCTGTCCAATGTGTTCTTGGAAAGGTAGGGTAGGGAGGAGCAAATGGCACTGTGGGCACCTACTTGCTGGCTGGGGTCAGTACACAATATAGGCGAACATAGATACACCTTGTCTCCCTATATATTTTAGTAAAGATAAAAAAATAAAAAAATAAAATAAAAAATAAATTTTTTACTATGTAGTCATGCAGGAAATACAAACACTCCAAACACCTTTTAGCACTTATCTATATTTTCTTCTTTTATTTGGGGATGGGGTGGGTGGATGTTGTGTTTCAAGAACTGTTGTACAATTCTCTAAGGTCGTTATTAAGTATATGCATGTGTTAGATTTAAGTTTAAAAAAAATTAAACAAATGCTTCATCAGAAAAAATGTTTTCATTTAACTAGATATACTTCTTTTCAGCCATTGTGAGTCAATTTTCTGTTGCRTTCTCCAGCACAAGGTCTCAGAGGTTTCTGATTGTCCTTTCCACTGGGTCCACTGATATTCTGCATCACACCAGCCACTAGAGTTTCCAAACTAGAGACTCATGGGCAGCTAATAAGTTCAATTTATTTTTTATTTTACATGTTGAAATTTAGCTAAGAAGATGTAGGATTGWGAACTGGTTTATTCTTGAAACAGTAATGCTCACATTCACCTGGTCAGACTGCCAGTTTTCAGTTCATGAATGGGCAGGTAGGAATGACCTGTGGACAAGCTCGGATTGAAATCAAGATTTCAATTAAAAAAAAAAATACGAACCAGAAAAACACTTTTATTCACTCATCCTTATAATTAAAGGGCCAAAATCTAAAATTTGGAACTATTTTGTATATAGAACAACACAACTTTTACTCACATATGCCTACAGCATTCTTAAATAAGAATCAAGCTTAATTTCCTTATGAAGAATGAACAGCTTTAGTTTCTATACCTTTTTTATTTTTTAATTTAGATAAAATAAATATATTATATTAGATTTGAGCTTGAAGAGAGCTGAGTGTCATTAAGAAGCAGATGACTACTTACATAGCCTTAAAACTTTGTTTGTAGTTCAGAGGAGTMTAACTGCTACTCTGCTGGCTTCATTAGAAACATGGAACATTTTGCTGCAATATCAGAGCCTGGGTGGGAAATTGCCAATAATGCAAGCTCTGGTCATCAGCATTTTCATAGGAAAAGGGGAAAGAGAAAGGCTTTCAGGAGAAAAATAGCTTTCTGTTTCAGCTTGAACCACTCTACAAGAACTCAAACACTCATTAAACTGAAAGCATTAATTCTGCAGAGTTTAGCTCAAAGTACCAATCATTTCATTGACAGGCTTTGTCATTCTCACAGAAAGTGAAGAAGTCCTCAGATGTTAACTGTATTCATAGGTTAAAAGGCAGTAATTTAAAAGGTAATCTTTTGCACCTTATCAGTACTCCACAATAGACACTTAATAACATGACTGACCAGGAATGGATTTTAACCCCAGAATTCATAAGGCTCTGAAATTCTTCAGTAAATAATTTAGGATTCTCAACAGCTATTCATTAAATAGTTGCATTTTTCATAGATAGACGTAGTATATAATGGGGTTAGGGACTCAGGGACAGAGCTGGAAAAACATTTCAGAGCCAAATTCTCTCTTGAAACCAGAACTCAGTTCTGCAGTATCTCAGTTACTTCCTAACCCTGAAACATTCTATCCCCACAGGCATTTTATATTTCAGTATGAAATTCCTGACAGTTCTTACTGTTTTGCTGGTGGGAAAGTCAAGAATCTCCACCATCTTGCAAGCACCAAGCAGTTTGGTGCTCAACTCTGTCAGGACCCTGGAGCACAGTGAGGGTTTYGCCTGAAGGGCTTTTATTTCCTCATGTAACTGGTGGTAAATTGGTCTGCTGGTGGGAGGTGGAGAGGGATCACCTCTGCATCACTTGTTAGGTTGTTTCCTTCTTCTGTTAAACTGCCTTCATCTTGACTCATGAGTATTTCTTGCTTGTGCCCTTCCACAAGGGAAGGGGGGGGATGTGGAGAGGGAACAGAAAGCAGGTGACTGGGTGGGAACTTAGCTGCTGGCTGGGTTCAACCCACCACAGCAGGAAATATTTAACATTCCAAAGTGTGGTATTACAATTCTCAAGTCAAGAAAGCAAAAGACAGAGGACTTTATTCTGACTTCAGAACTTCTGCTTGGTAGGTAACAGAGTAAATTTCTTCAGTGCTTCCCCCAGTGCAATAACTATAGCAGAGCAGTATTTAAAAAAAAATAATTTCACCAACACTGTAGTTTTGAATTGCCTCACATCACAGTTATTCTGTCCTTGACTGCAGTATTGGAAACACACAAATAAGATGACACCTACACCAGGGCCTAGAAAAGATGCCTGACATTAAACCAAAAGGCAAGTCCTCAAACTGCTGCCAAGCCTGTTACCACATCATTTTTGGCAACTGATTGATACTCCAGAGCAAGAGCACAACTGCTGTCACACAGGAAAGCTGATAACGTAGTTTCCACCTCAGGCTGAGGACTAAAAGATACCATGATTCACAGTCAGCAGCTGCCCAGGCTGCATCTTCTGAGAGATTCAGTTGGAGAAAGAGAGTCTTTAGTCATGCTGGGCAGAGCGTGTTCAGCACAAAACACAGAAGTTACACTGATTATCACAGAAACTCAAGCTCGGTTTTTAAATATCTAAAGCCTCTCTTCCAGCCCTTCAGACTAGCACCCTAACTGCCCTGAGCTCCTTGGTAAAGACAAAATCCTCATCTCCTGCACCACCCTGGAGCACAGACATATCCTTTGCCTTGTACATTGGCTGTGCTCTGTTCTGCTCTATTTGATGTCATCACAACAGGGCTCTAATGACTCAGGAAGTGCATGCAGCAGTTCTTCTTGCTGCAAAAGACTTCACTGACACACGATTGTTGAAAAAAACCATTATTCTGGTCTGTCCCTAAATACTAAATTTTGTTTAATGCACAGTCTGAGGAATTTTGCGTATTGGTGGGTTTTTTTCTCTCCCACGTTTTTAGTATTTGTAACAAATGTCACTGATTGGATTAGTTCAGTTGGAAGGTGTCATTGTTTTAGCTAGGACCCAAAAAAATCCACAACAATGAGTATTCAAAATCGCCATGCATTTACATGACCACTAAAAAATTTAAATATGTGAGACCAAATTTGCATTGGACATAAATTGGTGTCATGATCAATAGATTGTTCCAGCACTTGCAGGGTATGAAAAGGCATACACTTCAATCAGTATAATCTCTTGAGTAATCTCTGTTTCAACATCCATGTTCTATAATGACAAACAACAATATTTGACTCTAAATTGCATGTTTCTGAATCCTACAGCATTTTTTTTCTACTGACAATGGCAAAGCCCCAGCTGCAATTTGGTAACTGCGTCACACTTCAAATAATGTTTTATCTTTAGATTTTGAAACCCATTTAGTTTAATGGTTTGTTTATAGTAGGATCACATTGTCACAAATCACAAAAGACAAATATTTTTATCAGGAATCTTTAAATACATTCTAGAAAGTCCTACTCACTATGGATTAAAGCTGACCTTTGAAGATATCATTTGCATGATTTACATTTCTAAAAGAAAAATCTTCATGACAGAGTGACGTCTGCAAAAAAAAATACAGTGAAAAAAAATGCTAGGAAGTGCAGTTATCTTCCTATAACTTTACCATTTCTAGACTGATGCTGCCCAAAAAGACCTGAATCTTAGATTTCAAAATAACATGGCACAGGTAACTTACAGTTCCTGGAACAGTTTCCAGCTGAGGACACAATAGCATGTGCTATTTTCCTTTTATTAGTTAGTCTCACCATTTTGCTTCATTCTCATAAATAAAATTCTGAGATAACAGCAAGACAATTTAAGCTACTAGGATTTATTCTGCTGTAATGACCTGAATGCATGGACTAAAGATATGGAAGCTATCTCTTTGTAGTTTTATATACTGAAAGATTATTAAAGACATCTAGAACTTCAAGTTATTTTAGACTGTATACAAAATAACCTCAGAGGCAGAATGAAAATTCTGTGTTGTATTACATACTCTAAGGTGTACTTCCTTACATACCTCTGAGGTGTTACTGCATGTCGGCTTATCGTAGCCAAGACTGATAGACTAGCAAAGTCACCTAGGGATTCCCAGTATCAGTATCCGCAGATAAAGGAAGAATTCAAAAGAGAAGTTTTCAGAAGTCTGTATAAGAAATCATTACTGTGAATCATGTGGTCTTCAGCTAAAGAAATTCCTGAACTTGACTAATTCCCAAAGCACTGGGCTATCTGCTGTAACTGTTGCTGAAGCTTGTAAATACTCTGTGCAAATAGAATATTCTGACCACATTTATACAAAATCAGGCTAAATATATGTGATTCGTGGTGTTTACACTTTAGTAATTCCCTTGAAGACTGAAATACAGTGGGGAAACTTACAGCATTCCTGAAGCTGATAGGCAACAAGAATCAGGTAAGAAACAACAGAGTCACATGGCAACCAAAGCACCTGATTAAGAATTATTTCGGCCATTCTTAAGAACCAGGTATAAACAGGAGAGRCATTTTCTAAATATTTATATCAAATATTAAAGTAAGCACAGAACACATAGTAAACAAGAATAAATACAGTCATCTTCCTTCCAGCTAACTTTTTGGACAGTCATTTAATTCCGTGACAGTTGAGACCTGAGAAAACACATACGTAATTATCCATATCCTTTATAACACAAAAAAAAAAAAAGCCAAAAATCAATTCAAACTTGTTGACTGTCAAGAGATTTATTATAATCAAAGTGAATGCAGAAAAAAAATATTAATCAATGTGTTTTATCCATGACAGTTCAGTCCCTTTACTTGATAGGGGCATTATTATTCTTATTACTATTATTATCATTACCATTACTATTATTATCATGCAACAGAATAATGTAATTGCTAACATATAACTAAAAGAGCAGAGTCTAATAATGTATTTTGTATGTGTAACAAGATGTCTAAGGCCTGTAAGGATACATGAGCATGCATACAATGTCAACTGAATTGTCCCATATTAATAGGTATAACAATTAGACATAATAGTTGCCAGTCCATCATAAAATGAGACTTTTTTTGAAAGGTGATTCACGTTTAAGATAAAGACAAGAATGAGGAGCAATGTATGACTTAAATTATTGTTCATTCCGTGGGAGACTTCCAAATCACTTAAAGGGTGATAAAAACAAACACAAAAATTTACAGAATCTGATTATTTTTTAATTTGCCTTTAAAACTTGCTCATATTTGTATTTCAGTTTATCCAACACTTCTATGACATAAGATAAGCTGAGCTGGCTAAAATAAAAGTTCTCAAATCTGAAGAAGGTGCTCTAGCCTTAGGGCTATTGTATAAAAAGCAAGTACTGTGAGCATTTCCAGACAGCAGTAGCTTCTAATTAACTCCTGAAAGCTGAACTGGATGGGTGCCATACTGCAATTTTTTCACTGACTTGATTCAGGGCTGCAAGCAGGGACCTAAGGTAAAGTGATGAAATGTCAGTGACATCCTGTCCTTCTGTATTTCCCCTTTATCCAAATCTAGTGGTCCTCTCAGAGTGCTGACTTTAAGGATCACTTTACTGTACAGCCTAAAGCATTATCTTAGGAGTCTGAGCACAGCACCTTCACTCCAGGGTCTGGACATAAGTAGCCAGAGGCCTAAAACCTCTAAATGACCTAAACCCAGATCCTCCTGAAAACAAGATCTACTACTAGTATTTCATGTAAACTTTATAAAAGTCTGTGGTGTAAAAATTGCCTCTTAAGGCCTTTAGGCAATATTTGTTTTTCATGGCATTCTTTTCTTCTCTTTGGTCATTACTACAGAAAGGAAGGACAATCTCCCTCAACCTGCTGGCAATGCTCTTCCTACTACAATGGCCTCCTATTACAGTCCAGGAGGCCACTGACTGCTTTTGTCGCTGGAACACATCGCTAATTCACGTTGTTTATTGACCAGGATTCCCAGGTCCTTTTCTGCAAAGGTGCTTTCCATCCAATTGGTCCCCAAGATTGATGCCTGGGGTTATTCCTCTGCTGGTATCTCCTTTCATGGAACATCAGGACATTGCTATTGGCCCATTTTTCCAACGTATTGCCATCTATCTGAATGACTGCACAGCCATCTAGTCTATCAAACACCTCCCCCRGTTTTGTATCACTTCCAAACTTGTTGARGGTGCATTCTGACTCACCATCCAAAAGATTAACTAAGATATTAAACAGTATAGGACCCCGTATCATCCTTGGGTACCGCACATGACTAGCCTTCAACTGGACTTCCCGCCACTGATCACAACCCCTTAAACCCTGAAGTTCAGCCACTTGTCAATCTGCCTGAATGTCTGTATATCTAGTTCATAGCTCTTCAGCTTGTCTATGAGGATGTAATGTATTGGAAAGCCTTGCTAAGGTCAAAAAACAATACTACACTCCATGCACCAATCCAGTCATCTCATCATAGAAGGATGACATCTGCTGTCTTCCCACCCTCAAAAACCTCTCCCAGTTACTGCAACCTCTCAAACCTAACCAAACACAGCCTCTCAGTGATGTTGGCCAGCTCCCTGTGCACTAGTGAGTCTCTCAGACTTAAATACACTCAGTGCGTTTAGATAATCTCTAAACTGGTCCCCTTTCACTGAGGAAGTCTGTCTTGCTCCAGACTTCCCCACCAATCTCAGGGATGTGGAACTCCCAAAAGCAAAGAAGATGTTGAGTACCTCAACCCTGTCCATATCCTTTGTCACCATGCCCTCAGATACATTCAGCAGCAGGCCCACATTCCCTGATACATGTTCAGCTGCTGATAAACCTGCAGAAGCCATTCTTGCTGCCCTTCCTGTCCCTTGCCAGAYTCAACTCAATATGCCTTTGGCTTTCCTAATACTGTCCCCACGCATGCTTGGACCAGATCTCCATGTTCCTCCCAGTCCATATATCCCCGCTTCCACCTCTTGTATGATTCCTTTATATGTTTTAATTTTAAAGGCCTCCTTACAAATATATGTATGTATGATGGATTAAAACAAATTACTTTATTTACAATTATGTGTGTGTGTGTATAGCTTCAGTGCCACAAAAAAATTACCAGCATTAATCAACGCAGAAGAGATAACTCATATATTAAATGCATCTTTTTTATGCTCCTGTAGCAGTATTCAACCACTAACATCAAATTAATCATTTTCTGAGGTGAAGCAATTATGCAGTTCCCCATTTAATCAATAATCAGTGCAATCATTTACAACCTTAACTTCTAAGGTAGTCCTGATTTCCCCGGAAAAAAAATCTGCATTGCTAAAACTAGCATGACTCATATGCCAGGGCAATCACTTGCATCATCAGAATTGCTGGTTGTCTCACTGAGACTATATGACTACATAAATGTTTGAGTAGCTGGCTGCCATCATCATGAGACCTCTATGATTTTTGAATAGTCTTGGGAATCCAAAGAGGTCCCCATCAACTGGAAGCTGCCGCACCTTGTCCCAATTTACAAGGTCAAGAAGAATGCTCCTGGAAACTACAGGCCTGTCAGTCTCACTTCAAGGCCTGGTAAAATTACAGATTACAGGAGCAGATTATTCTAGGAGTTGTTGAAAAATACCGAAGGACAATGCAGTTATTGGTCACAGCCAGCACAACTTCACAAGAGCAAAGTCGAGCATAATCAACCTAATTTCCTTTCCCAATAAGTTGATCGAAGGAAGCCAGTAATCTGTTTAGATTTCAGTAAAGCTTTTGATACTGTATCTTACAGTATTCTTCTGGACAAAATGTCACACAGCTGGATAAATACAGCATGTGATGGGTGAGCAACCAGCTCATAGGTCAGGCACAAAGAGTTATAGTGAATGGGGGTTAGGTTGCATTAGGCTGGTGACTGATCACTAATGGGGTTTCACCAGCCTCCAATTTAGGGCCAGTATTCTTCAATGTCTTCATAAATTACTCGTATGATTGACCAAAAAGCATACTAAGTAAGTTTACCTATGACAGATATTTGGGAGCAGCTGTTGGCTCCCTCAGAAGCAGAGAGGTCCTTCAGAAAGATCTGACAAATCAGAGGGTTGAGCAATTACCAACCCTATGAAGTTTAACAAGGGCAAATGCTGGATTCTACACCTGGAATAAGGCAACCATGGTGTACATACAGACTGGGGAGTGGGAAGCTGGAGAACAGCTCTGCTGTAAGAGACCTGGAGGTTCTGGTAGATGGCAAGTTGAACACGAGTCAGCAGTGCCCTGGCAGCCAGGAAGGCCAAGCACGTCCTGGGGTGCATCAGGCACAGCATCACCAGCCGGGCAAGGGAGGGGATTGTCCTGCTGTGCTCTGCGCTGGAGCAGTCTCACATCAAGTGCTGTGTGCAGTTTTGGGTGTCCCAGCATAAGGCTGCTTGATTTGTTCCATATGGAGAAGGAGAACAGAACACCTCATTGCAGTCTACGGCTTCCTCACAAGGGGAAGCAGAGGGGCAGGCACTGATCTCTTCTCCCTGGTGACCACTGACAGGACCCAAAGGAATAGCATGAATCTTCATCAGGGAAGCTTTAGGCTGGATTTTAGAATAAGGTTTCTCACACAAAAGTTGATTGGACACTGGAACAGGGTCCCCAGGGAAGCAGTCACAGCACCAAGAAGCATTTGGACAATGCTCTCAAGCACATGATCTGATTTTTAAGGCTGTCTTGTGTAGGGCCAGGAGTTGGACTTGATGATTCTTGCCAGTCCTTTCCAACTCAGGATATTCTATGATTCTATGAGTATGTACAGAAAAAAACCTATATCTAAAAGGTGAAAATCCAGTGGTTTTCAGGGAAGGATTCTGCACTTGTGATGATTTTTCCCTACTCATTTTAGGCAACATCTGCTTAGCACTATTCAGAAACATTCACAAATGTTTTTTTGTCAAAGCAGCTATTGCATCTTTTTCTTAAAAAACAGGTTGTAATAAGTCTGTTTATATAATCACAGAGAGCTCCCAGAAGGGATCTCTGAGGAGCATTTACTCCAGTCTTTGATTCATACCGGTTCTGGTTTGATCAGTTTCTTCAAATATTTACCTATTTAAGTTTTAAATGTCTCCAAGGAGGAAGGTTCTGTGTGGAGCCTCTCTGGGAGATGCATGACTCTCTGGGAAACATGTTCCTACATTTGATCACTCTCATGGTAAAACACGTATTTGATTAATTTGATGTTCTATTGTTGTACCTTGTGTCCTCTTATTTCTATTTAGAGTGCTCAAGAAGGGTCCAGCTTCATCTTCTCTATAGCTACCCATTAGGCAGCTGATAACAGCAGTAAGATCCCTGTTTAGCTTTCTTAYGACTGAACAAACCCATCTCTCCTGCACATTATACACTCCATTCATTTTAGTGCCATCTGTTAGATTTGCTCCACTGCATTAACATCTTCCTCACACTGGGAATCCAAAACTGTACTTTAGATGCAGCTTCACAACTCATGAGTCAGGGGGCTGAACCACTTTTTACCCTGCTAGTTACATTACAATGCAGTTACCCTGTGCTCGTGTTACACTCTAGCTAGGCACTTTTGCCTAAGTGACTGGCTCTACCTGCTTCATATATTCTTAAACACACTCTCCTCTTTACACTTTAGAGGGAAGCAGCTTCATTGTTGAGGACAGAAGGACTATTTAATTTGCTTTGTTTATTGATGGTGGAGTAGATGCTTTGTGACTTTTAATTCTGTAATTGCTCCAGAGCAATCAGGCTGTTTAGACTCATGTCACAATCTGGACTACTTTCTAGTTCTAAATATCTAAACTACCAACTCTCTTTTTCTTAGTTTACTTTTATTACATAATATTTTCTGCTATTGGCAAAGAGCTGCAGAATATGCAAAATATTCACACAGCAGAAAACACCCTGTAAATCATAAGTCACGTGGATTGCCAAATGATGAAATTGTAAATGAGTTTGCTTTTCTTGGCAAAATTCCAGTTGAAGAGTAACTAGTGCTACTATTTTGATAATAAAAACTGTGGAAAAATAATAATTTATAATAAAAGACATTGTTTAGAAGCTGGAGTCAGAAGACCTGATTTTGTGGAAAATCCTCATAGTAGAAAACATGGATAAGAACAGGCATGTTCAATTCCATATATAGTCCAGTATGAGATGGAGCAAACTGAGACACTAATATAAAGTATGTGTCATACAAATAACCTAACCTTTATCTTTGTCTAAATTAAAGTTGAAGGATTATTTTAATTGATTGGTGCTTTAATTTTAAAATTTTGGTCAGTTCATCATATACTTTCTTTCACAGACTGTCCTGAAATCTCTCAGACTCCATAGAACAGGATCATGTGCAAGAGGTTCAAGACAGACCTCCTGGAAAGCCACCTCCAGGTGGATTAAAACTTCTTTGCCTCTTGCCTCAGTACATCCACCCCACTCAACTTATTTTTTAAAGTCTCAGTAAAACACTATATGACTTAATCAGGAAAACAGCTACCACCAGAAATAGAAAAACATCATTTCTGAAATACAGATTGGATAGCAGTAGTTGAACCCAAAAGATCTCACTGTTTCACACTTCTGGAGTACCCTGCTTCAACAAACATATTGGTAAAAGAAAACAGCAGTATGATGTATCAGTAACTAGAATAGGATACACTGGAATACATAAATAACTCTCACATAATAGCCAATTATATTATTTTAAAGCAGAAAGAAACTAGGCCCTCAGGTAGCTTTTACTCTACAGAAATAAAAGCTATTGAGGGGAGAGCAATTTTGTCCCATGTCCAACACAGTCCATGGTGAAGTACCTGATAAAATCTACACCTGTGAGGGGCAGGAAAAAGTGCTGAAAGCCAGAAGCATGATCCTGAACTTTATCCCTGTTCCTRCCCCTCAATCAGTTACTGCCATAAAGAAATCTACTTCCTGAACTGCTCTTAGATCCAACAGGCACAGAGAGTTGCTGTTATGGACCAGCCCTGATGTCCCACAGTTTGAGTGACTGCAGGCTTGTCACTCCACTGCCCACCAGCACCCCATACCTGCACGGCTGGGCTTTCCACCACCTCTGGCTCCAGCAGATCTCTGCACCACGCAAGCTGATGTGCTGCAGACCACTTTCTAGTAAAAGATGGATGACAATGGCAAATCCCCTTCATTCTGTCCCAAATTTACTGCTGTTGGACTGAGGCCTTCCCTGCCCTCCAGAGTGAGAGGGTTCAGCCTCACCTCTCCACTGCCCAGTGCTCCAGTAACCATCTGCAGGGCTGTTCACGGGAGGATGATGCTTTTCTCCAGCCAGGGCAGGCACTCTGCACTTGCATCTCACATAACCTGAAATGGAGACCAGCTGGAGGGAAGAGGAAAGATAGGGAACCCTGCCTCTCACTGGCTCCAGGTCCATCTCCATAACATGTGCCCTGTGCTGTCCAGTGTAAAATACAGGTCTGGCCTTTAGAAAGATGGCCAGGAATGAAGGACTAGAAATTCCCTCTGGCCAAGGAACTGCTACAGCCACTACTGTATTGCATTTAAAAAGGCACTTTCCTCACTCAAAAGTTATCCACTCTGTTTTGGAAGAAAGGAGAGAGGGATTGTGAGAGACAGTCCGGGATACAGAGAGGGGGATAGATTTCTGCCTTTACAAGAGTTTCTTGCTCCACTTTTTAGCCTTGATAAAGCCCTGGTGACACCATCCCAGTGACTGCATAGAGACTAACTGGGTGCTGACTGCACTGATTTGTTTCAGCTTAGTGGTAATTTTGGACTCCCTTTGTCGAGTCACCTCTTACTGAAAATATATCAGAATACTTGCTGCACACTTCTGCTTTGCAGTCTTAGAGGATCAGAGATTCTAAACAAAATTTACAAGACCAACCTATCTGTCTCTCTATTCCATATGTTTAATAAAAACCTTCAATAGTGGGATAAATGTTGGTTTGCTTAGGGACAGTAGTCACTAAATTTTCAGCAAAATTCTAAAAAGAAGTCCCCAGCTCTCCTTTTTTTTCTTGGTTTTGTGTTTGGGGTTGTCATGGTTTGACACTGGCCCAATGCCAGGCACCCATAAGAGCCGTTCACTCACCCTCACCTGTCACAGCTGGGCAGAGGAGGGAAAAGGAAAAAAAAACCCAAAAAATTAAAAATTAATGCACGAGTGAGATAAGGACCAGGAGAAACACTTCAAGGGCGAAACAGGCTCAACTTAAGCTGTGAAGTGAGTTTGTTACTAACAGAATCAGAGGATAATGAGAAGTAAAATAAGCCCTTAGAACACCTTCCACCCCCGGCCCCTCCCTCCTTCCCACCGACAGCGCAGGGAGACAGGGCATGGGGCTTTGGTCAGTTCATCATCAAGATTTCCTTCCACCACTCCGGGAGAGGAGTCTTCCCCTGTGAGGCCGCGCGGTCCCTCCCACGGGAGACAGTTCTTGTGAACCTCTCCAACATGGGTCCCCTCTCAGGAGCAGCAGCCACACCGCACCTGCTGCAGCGTGAGCCCCTCCCACGGGCACACAGYCCTCCCAAAACTGCTGCGCCGTGGCTCTCTCTTTCCATGGGGTGCAGTGCTCCAAGATCAGGCTGCTCCAGCCTGGAAGCAAGGCCCTCTCTCTCCACCAGCTCTCCCACTGGATCACAGCCTCCTCCAGGCATTCACCCGCCCCAGCACGGGCACCTCCCCCACGGGCTGCGAGTGGATCTCTGCATCCCCCATGGATCCCCATGGGCTGCAGGGAGACAGCTACTTCACCATGGTCATCACCACAGCCTGCAGAGGAACTGCAGCTCCAGTGCCCGGAGCACCTCCTCCCCCTCCTTCTTCACTGACGTTGGTGTTGCCATGTTGTTTTCCCTCACATGTTCTCACCTCCTGCTGTTCTCTGACTAGAATCCAAAATCTTATGACTTTGTTTTGATTTTCTTCTTAAATATGTCATCACAGAGGCATGACCAACCTCTCTCATTGGCCCAGTTTTGGCCAGCAGCATCTTCAGAGCCATCAGCCATTGGCTCTGCTGGACATGATGGGAAGCTTCCAGCAGCTTCCTCATAGGAGCCAATGTGGCCCCCCCTGCTACCCAAAACCAGGCCACACCAAACCAATACAGGGGGTTTTTTTAGATTCCTGATTGATTCTTCTATATTGTCTATCAACGTATCAACAGCTATTTAGATATCTCTGCAACTAAATCGTGCTATCAAAATTTTCAGATAATGTCTTAAGAGAAAAACACTAGTAGATATGGATTTATCATTTCCAGCATTGCTGTCTGAGATTGGTTTCATTTCTGGCATATGACAAAGAGCCTTGAAATATTTAACAGCATCTTAAGAATTAAGCAACATGGGCTCAGAAGCTTTTGTTTTATGACAGAAATGACTGTAAGCTCACTTCAGCTATTCAGAAAAATTAGTACAAGAATATCACTTCTTTTCTTGCTATTTTGACCCATCTGCAAGACAAAATCTTTGTTCTTCTAGTTATATTGTTTGGAGAGAAACTATGCGAGAAGAATAATAAATTGGAAGCTAGAAATATCTGCTAGTTAGTATGCAACGGTATTACRCAAAGCATAAACTAATTTGGGGAGTCTGAACACTATAAGTCAGGTAATGAGCAATTTTTGTGCTGTCAATAGAATAAATATTTTTGTTATGTGTAATTTGTCTATATCTTTCTGTAAAACCCATGGGTTTAGAGTAGCAAGTGTGTATATTTTGAYAGTCTCTTTATTTTTATTAAACTCTCGTTACTAGAGATTGCTATTTTTGTTTGCTGTTATTGTCAAAAAGTGCATTACTATTTTCTCTGAAGTTCTTTATGAATCATTACACTTACAGATAGCACAGTCATGATATTCTAGCTCTGACAATCTCTAAATATTCTGTATATCTTTCTCAAATTGTTGAAGTGTTCACTTGCATTTATTAAAAAATGCTTCAAAGAAAAATGTTTTGCTACACAGCAATCTGTAGGTATGTCAGCTATCAGGTGTGACCTTTCAGTGCCTGCTTCATTTCACCCAGTACACCTATCCTGGCTGTGGGATTCAAAATGGTAACAATATCTGCTAAGGATCCGAAGAGCAGATATTTGCTTTCAGTCTGCAAAATTCAAGAGAGAAGTAAAGGTAAATATGCTACAGGTATGGCAATCTGACTAAATGCATCCAACTAGGATAATTTTTTCTAAAACTCAGAGAAGAAAATAAAACAAAAATTGGTACTGATCCATTAGAATACCAAATGAGGTCCAGTTTTTGAAAACAGAAAAATGGATTTAGGTATAAGGATCCATTTGCAGTGATCTTATTCTTACAAATTAATTTATACACAGTATAAATGTTGCTTTTACTGCAGACTTGAGAGTTTTTAAGGTTTTAAGGATGGAATTCTTCCCACTGACAGAAATTGTTTCTTGCTTTATCTCAGAAACACTTACATTAAAAATTCTGGAGAATTTTAATTAATAAAGACAAATCAGTTTCAAAGTATTTGTTTTCCTCCACAATTTCTACACCAACACAAAAACATGACATTGAATATCCTTATCCCCTTCAAGGAAGAACACATAATAATGGGTTAAGCTTAAGTAAAAAAAAAAAAAAAAAAAGCCTTAAGAACATAATAAAGTTTTATTTGTTTCATAAGGTTAAGTTCCAGATGGTAGAAAAAAATAGCTGTGGCAGTAGGAAAAATACACTGAGCAGTTACCTCTTGCTAGCCAGAACTCAGCATCACCTGGAATATCTGAAAATACTTTGGATATGCAAGAATATGCACACCAGATAAATTAGAGCACTCCCTGCTCTCTGTAATCCTTCCTCACCAGATACACACACGATCTGAGGCATAATAGCTATTTCCTAATTATTCTGTAACTCTGTTTCTATTTAGAGCACTCTGAGAGGCTCTGTTCTTCCTATGAGAAACATATTCAAGCCATATCAACACATTTACCGAGAGGCACTGCTGCCAAGATCCAGGCATGTAAATCTCTTCCCTATACAGTCAAGAACATTTTTAGGACTCATATCTGAGCCTGCCTTAGGCTATCAAAAAAGGATATGAGGAAACACAACAGTAGCCAAAGATAAGAAATTGAGTTAAGGTGATGATGGCTGAAATAGTGATTGCTGCTCAAAAAGTCTATGGATGACATTCTAAATCTTAGAGCTTCAGATTAAAAAAAAAATTTAGACAGCTAAACATTTTCTGAGAAAATGGTGGTTCAGTCTTAAAAGTACTTCCCACAAAGCACAGGCTAAGGCACAGAGGAATGATACATTTGGGAGACCAAGACACACCTATCACTTGAGAGAAAGAAAGGGACTCCGGTGAATAGACTAAGCAATTTTTCTGTGGGATGCAACACCTCTGAGTGAATAAATACTGGGTTCTGATAGGGGTTTTTAATATGCTCTTTTGAATTAGCCACTTGTCCCAGAAACCTAGAGAAAATATCCTGCCTTATATCTCATTCAGTTTCCAAGGCCCAGCACAGGAGCAAGTCAGGGGTCCCCAAACATTCAAGTGCAGGCTGATACRGGATTTAAGTCTAATCCTGCCATTTGCAGATCGGGTGGAAGGCTGCTTATTTACATAGAATTTTTGCAGCCAAAGTAAAGGTCATCTCTCTGTGCTACATAATTAGGAATCATAAGGTATGGCACAGAGAAGGCAGGGGCTGATGCAGGTAATRTCATGGTTTGCCATTACCAGAACAAGTAGCAGAAACAGAAAAATCAGCAAGGGAATTTACAACAGATGTGTTTTCCAGGAACATAAGTTATTATGTATGAGGAAGAAGCTCAAAGAGAAACTAGACAGATATTAGCTAACAAGGGGTAGGGGTAAGGGGAAGAAAATGATGGAGAAAAAAATGAAGCACAAAAATAGAAATGGAGAAGCAGACTAAAGTAATACATAGCTATATTTTTACACACATATAGTGCATGCATAAAGTGATAAGCAAAAATCCTACTGGAAATGAAAGTTTGCACATAACTCAAGATCACTCATGAAAGATATTCAAATGGATTTCGAAGATAGAGACAGCATGACAAATCCCTGGAGGGTTTGTAAGGTGACCTAAGAGGGCAGAGCTGAATCTCTTGCCCATATCAGTATTTATCATTGTAGGAAAAATGAAAAAGAAATGCTGAAGTTGAGAGTGRAATAAGAAAAACATGAACAAATGAGAAGGAATCCAAAATAAGAYTAGAAACAGGTTTCAAAAGTAGAAATAGACTAAAATAGGAAGAGAAATATAAGCCAAAATGCAGTAATGCGCTAATCTAATGTTAGTAATACTGTGGAAAAAGAAGAGGAAATGCTCTGACGTTAATCTAGTGTATGCATATACTTACATACACATATATCATAATATTTATACAATCACTTCAAAAATGAAACATTKCTTATTTGATATACTTGGAAAATAAAATCATAAAAGTAGAAACATTTGTAAGTACAGGTCATATTTAGGTATTACTTAGGATACTTGAGCAAGACTTCGGAAAGACTTACATTTACTACATAACAGAGAAACCACAGAATTSCAAGCAGACTGATCAAAACTCCTTTCTTTAACAGAAAACAAAGAAAGTAATACTTTGATTTGAGATTGCTAGTGCTTTCTGCAACAAGGTTTTTYGTGCAGGAAGATAAGAATTTAACAAAGCTGTCATAATTCACAATAATGGTCCTGGATTCAGCAGTATCACTTAAAGATCTTCTGTTTCCAGATGCTATAATTTCTCCAGATATTCTAGCAAGCTTAGATTGTCTTTCTTATTATGTAAAACTTTCCTTCACTTTCTCTCATATTTCAAGTTGTAATACAGAAAGACACATTGAATTGTCTCTATGAGTCACCCAAGAGCCCTTTGACTCCTTTGTTTATTAATATCACTTTTTCATCTCATGAAGCACACAGAAAAGGCAACACGAAGGCTGCAGAAATATTTTACTTCTATCTGCTTTTAAGACTTACTAGGATTCGTATTTTTTCAGGGCTGTACATATACTTTGGGGAAGTCACAATTTAACAACTCTTTCTAGAGAAATGTCCAACTGAAAATAACTTTTCCCCTTCAATTTTGAAGGCTGTTTTCTTTTACTCTATTTTCCTCATTTTCAGCACTTCCCAATGGTCAAAATCAACTTGGATTGAGTGTGTTTCCGGCAGTCTTCTGCCTTTGGAGACTGTTTTCTGACAGATGTGAGAAACTTTTGACCTTTTAGCTTTAGAATTCTTCATGATGAATGATTCAAACATTCTTTTCTAACTTTTCTTATACAAATACATCAAAGTTCCTATTTGATGGTGAGAGTTTTAGCTACAATGAAAATAAATCATTTTTTCTATTTATTGCTATTTCAACTCTGCTACACAATTCTTTATAGAGGCAAAAAGAAGAGATCAGCTATGACCCAGTTGGCAGTAACTACCTRTCCACAATACACCTGTACAAAAGCTCTAGCTGTTTCTGACAAAAAGTTTCTAAAAATTTTTACTAAAAGGAATATGAAAAAGAAAAAAATAGAACACTTTAGGAGGCTGATCCTGCTCTGATTYACACCAGAGGCAAAACTACCATAAGGTATTATGCTGGAAGATGAGGGCATATGAGTCCCTCAGACCCATGACTCAAGCTGAACTGAGTCTCTTTTACCAATTTGTAGACATGTTTAGGCCTTATTTAGGCCAGATAGCAGCTTCTTGATGAGGTATCAAGTCTACTGCAACGATTCTTCTCTGTAGGGTCATAGTCAGACTTGGGATAAACCCTTGGCCTTCTTGGAGTACATTTAAAACTCATTGTGGGCTGGACTTTGCACAGTTTTGTTTTAAGAAGCAATAGATTCAAGGCAACACAAAAAGACTGAAGATAGGAAGACTGAATTTACTGTCCTTATTTTCACACACTATCTCAAAAGAAACCATATATTGGCCAAAACATTGGGGTTTTTTTCCCTTTAATCCATAGCTGTGTTCCTTTAAACTAGTTCAGAAGAGACTAACTTTTCAGATTTTTCATTTACAGGCAGTTTTCTCACGTAGTGCTTCATCTTGCAGTTCACCAAGGATCCTCCATTTGCAGAAGCATCATCCTGTGGCCTGTGCACCAGCTAAATACTGAAACAGAGACAGTGCTCATGTTACTATTTCATGGGCTACTGYGAATCAGTTTGATTCTTTATCAAGATTGGACAAACAAGAATTGTCCTAAATCATCTTTCATTAATGATAGCCCCTAGAGACTATTAAAGTGGCAGAGAAGTGGACTACAAAATCATCAGGAATGTAGGAGAAAACTGAGATTCCAATACAGGTTGTCTCTCCTTTTGTTGCTTTAGTGTAAGCACATGGAGGGAGATATGGGATAAAGGGGGGATGCTGGTATATGGCGTGTCTTTAGAATCTTTCACCTTCCGTAATGCTTTATCTAGTTTTTTAATTAATATCCACACATACTCTATGACAGGAAAACTTCTGGGTTTTGAAACAGAATAGAGAACTGACATGAAGGAACTGGCAGCTACAGCCCAAAATGATTCTCATTGTATTAATTGTTAAAATCACAGTATTATCTTCATGAGGTTTATAAGTCAGAATATTTAATCTATTTTACTTTTTGGACAGATCCAGCAAAACCAGCTCCTGCTGGATGGTGAATGGCATTTATAAAGCCAGAGCAGAATGTGTTGCACATCATATCCCCACAAACAAACGTTATGTTAGAGGACATCTCAGGGGAGTCAAGCAATTCAACTTCCTACTTGAAGTAGGGCTAACTTCAAGGCAAAATCAGGCCTTGTCTACAGGTCCTTTGTACCTACACACAGTTGGTAGATACTTTCTCATTCAAGGCTGAAGCTCTCCTGTCTGAGAAATCTATTTCACTGCTTAAATGATTCTCATTTTAAAATTTAGTCCCATTAAATGACAAAACAGTGTTTTCTCTGTACATTACTTCCATTTTTAAAGTAACAGAGGAAGAGAAAAATAACAGAGCAAATGATAGTGAGTAAAAATAAATTGACACACAGAATTATGGAATCATTTAGGTTGGAAAAAACCTTTAAGATCACCAAGTCCACCACTAAGTGGTACACTTAAGTTCCACAGCCCTAAACAGCACATCTACACATCTTTTAAATACCTCCAAGTTTGGTGACTCAACCTCTTCCCTGAGCAGTCTGTTCCAGCGCTTGTCAACCCTTTCAGTGAAGTTTCATAATGTTCAATTTAAACCACCTCAGGTGCAACTTGAAGCCTATTCCTGTTGCTAATGACCTGGGAGAGGAGACCAACTCCCACCTTGCTACAATCTCCTTTCAGGCAGTTGTAGAGAACAAGACCTCCCCTGAGCCTCCTTTTCTCCAGGCTAAACAGCCCCAGCTCCCTCAGCTGCTCGTCCTAGGATTTGTGCTGCAGRTCCTTCACCAGCTTTGTTCTCTGCTCTGGACACACTCCAGCACCTCAGTGTCTTTCATGTAATGAGGGGCACAAAGCTGATACTGCTAGTGATCAAAATACTACATGCCTTGGAGCTAGTGTGCAAAGACAAAATTGTTGCACCAACATACTCTTATGTTTGCCTGATAATAGAACGTATACACCATACAAATGCCAGTAAAACTGGGTGTGAGCCACTTCATAGTGAGAAATCACCAGACGAGTAACTTGAAATTGCCTTAGGGAAAAAAGTCTAAGAATTTCAGAAATACTGTCAGCAGGAACCTCCACTATGAATGATCRGCCTTTTCTCAGCTTTTTGGGGGTGCTGAGGAAAGCCTTTTTTATTCACTTTCATCCTACAGATAGAAGACTCACTAAAGGGCAATGAAAGGAAACCTGCTTTCTCTGTTCAGTTTCTTTGTTCCACTTCAGATGTGAGAAAGACGGATAGGTCCAGTGCCTCGTGCTACATTCCCCTTTACATTCTATTTCCTTCCAACTATTCTTTAACATCTTAYAGCCTTTTGACTGTCTCACAGTTGTTTTATTAAGCTAGGTACCTGCAGGATCTGGTCTTTAACAATCATGAATGATCCGGGAAAGAGAGTGAGCAATGTTTTTAAAACCCTTGCAGATATATATTTTAAAATTAGGACTCATCTGTAAAGCATCTGGCAATCCTGAGTACCCACATAAGGAATTGCACACAGAAAATTTCACATCAAGGGGAAGAAATACCTCTAACTAAAAAAGAGAAAACTAACAGAAAAAAAAAAAAAAGCCCCATCGCCTGAAAGAACTTTGCCACTTATAATCTTTATATTGGAAAGTGCACTGAAGCTTCAGCTTTATAAAGGTTATTGACAATTCTTCCATTGGTCATATTGAAAAAGACTTAAACTCCTGAATCCTGTCTTCAACTGACATTTTATGCCTTTGATGCTTTTAGTCTATTTAAAGTTTATTACACAATATGTGACACAAAGGAGTCCACAAAATGTGCCTCGAATTGGATTTGCATTGTTTTCTGTCATTTAGAAGTTGGAACAATTAAATGCCTGCAGCTCATATTTAGAACTAAAGCTCCTTTCTGTAAAATGTATAATTAAATTGCTGCCCTTATTACCTCTGCATTTATTRGTTGCTACTTTTCTACAGCATAATCCTTCAGGTAACACCATTATTCTTTTTCTGTTACTTTTCTGCTGTATTAGAACTGTTGTGGTATCTTTTTATCAGTATATTTCTTATGATAGAGTACTTATGCTTCACTTGACCTGTGAAAGTCAGGAAAATAATCAAGCGTACAATAAATATATGGGGCCTTTTTAAGTCCTGACTTTTAGCTGGTTTAAATTAATAGAGTTCTGTAGCTGTTCATATAAGCATAATGTTTCAAATTAGTTACTAGATTTCATAAATATTTTCTTGAACACCAAAAATATTTTACAACCCAAAAATAAAGGCTAAAATTCTAGGCTCCTAACAGAATTAGACGTGTCAAGTCTCATCAGACTCTCGCAGAAGTGCTCAGAGCACAATTCTGACAAGCAGAGCAGGGTATTTCTTACAGATGATGGGCCATGCTGCACTTTTCAGTCAGTTCTCTAGCTTCCTCGCAGGTATGTGTTTTTCTTTCACTAAACCCCTGGTTAAATCTCTGTGAAGGTCACCTTTAAAATTAGGATATTGGAAAGCTGAAAGGAGATCTTCCACACAGGACTGCAGAGTCTCCAAGTGGTTTTTTTTAAGTGAATGGGTTCTGTCTGACCGTAATATTTTTTCTACATTTATTTAATGAAAGCATACAAGTTAGAATATACAATTTAGAATCTATAATCCTAAGTGTCAAAGGAAATTAAACTGTGATCCAATGACCAAAATCCCRAAAATAAAAATTAGTAATCAGGTGAAAGGCATCTAAACTCTATGACATCAAATTGGGAGGCTGCAGGTATATCTAATTTCTCAAATAAAGTTGTGATAACAGAGGGGGAAACAGATTATCATATTATTCATAAATGTTACAGTTCACTCTGATTTACAGAAGCAATTTTTTTCCTGAGCACTAGTAATTTTTGAGAAAATGCTATTAAATAATTACTCAAAGATATTTTACAAAAATAGAAGATACAGAAGCAACTTAAGTTGTTGGGGGTTTTGTTTGTTTTGGTTTTTTTTTAATGAAGCTAGAGTATTTTTAAGGAAGCATGAGCTAACAGTTCTAAATGCCATGTAAAGTAAGTCAATACTGCTCTTGTACTAATTTCCACAGAAGAAAACTAGATGGAGTGATTTTTCAATAGATACGAAAATAAAGGGGGAGGATGACAATTATTCATTAAATATTCCCATRCTAGGGAACCCCTGGGTTTTATCACAATCAGCAAAGAAGATGGATCAACAGAGAACTTGCAGGTCTTCCACTAGTGTAGGAATATAAGTGCAAAATAAAACTAACACACTCTACAATTCTGTGAGCAAGAAAAGTTCTTTAAACTTTAGTAGTACTTTCTAGAACTGTGGCTTCAAGGAGTCATTCTCTGTGTGTGCAGCTAAAAATATTCTTCATTCAAAGCCAGGACAAGGAAAAGGCTGATTAATAACATAAGCTTCCAGAACTCTCCAGCATGCAAGTTACACAAGACATTATTACTTCCTCTATACTTATCTGAGGACAGAGTCAGACTGTAAATCCTGGGTACAAGATGATATTACACTTCACACAAGAGGTAGTGAATGCTTCTGCCAGTATATAATCAGTGTAGCTAGGCTAAAAATAAGCAAACATAATAACAGGATAAGGTTATATCCAGGCAGCATAAAGTCTATTTCACTCCTGTGATTCAAAAGTCAATCAAGTGAATTTACCACCTTTTATTTACACACACTCTTTATTGCATCGATTTTATTTTTGTTTTTAATTTGCCACTGTCTGGTGCTAGAGTGCCAGTGTAAACTAAGCAAAGGAAAAGCTTTCTACAGGGGCAGCAGGTAAGTAAGCAGATTGTCCACTACACAGAGCATCTTTGTCAATTTCAGCAGCATGAAAACATGCAACACTACATGCTTGAAGGAGGTCAAAGAATGATGAAGTTGGCAAAAATAGCCACAAATCTCCTACAGTTTGCCTGTTAAAACAGGCACTACAACTGTAATTGTGACAGGTCTGTTATTTAAGTCTTTGGGGTTCCTTGGTACATAATTTTAAATTAAATAAACAGAAAATATCAATATTAGATGATCAATTGCATTTGCAACTGTTACATTGGCACCTTTACAAAGCTAAGTGAGCTCTTTGTGTATGATCACTTCCCAAGGTTGGACTCAATGGTCATGAAGGTCTTTTCCAACCCTAATGATTCTATGAGTCTATGATCCAGCAACTCATACATGGCAACAGTGACAATGCCCATCACTCGTAATCACTAAGACAGAACCTGCTTACTGTGCTACTATAACATTTATTGGGCAGCATCCAAGATGCAGGTTCTTATACAACTCAAYTGCTCAGTCCCACAAAGAAAAAGCATCTTCCACAGGTAAAGGTAGATTTTGTTCAGAAAGGTTATTTAAATATGCCATAAGTGACCATAACATCTCTTGACATCCCCCGCATTCCCATTTCTGTAAAATTTGCAGAACTGTACTATCACATTTACTATAAGCCTATTTCTCAGAGACAGGCTCTACCTGCCTCTTGCCAGAGGCAGGGAAAACATACAGAAAACTCCAAACCAAAACTGACTGCAACTGTATAACTTCCCCACCATCACAGGCCTTACATCTGCCCATAAGTCTCTTAAGAGATCTTCCTTTTCATCTAATTTTTTAAAATATATTGTTGGGTTTTTTTCTATTGCTTTTAAACAACCAAAACCACTTCATATACATTTGTTTCCATCTATATTAAAAGAAAACAGAATGTGTCTAGAAGCCAACACTTAAACTAAACAAACGAATCTCTTCCTTCACAAAACAGCATGGTGAATACTCTCTTCCCCTTTTGGTCTGCCAGGAAGCTACAAAAATGCCGCTGACAACACAAAGCAATGCATTTCAGTCCGGACTGAGAGGATGACTGCTTGTGTTGTTTGTCTGAAATACGCTGTGACCCTCACTTACTACAGGTCAGAGAAGCCATCATGGCTGACAACAATCGAGAGGAGAACAGAAGAAATAGGGTTTACTGTCCCATCATGAGGTTCACACGCACAGAGTTGACTCAAGATAAAGTTGAATATCTCTGAATGTAACACATTRCTGCTAGTGCTTTTACTTGGTCTTCCACTTTTGAACTACAATGAGCAAATAGTTAAGGGAGGAAGTTACCTAGTTTGACACATACAGACATAGATTGATTTAATTTCTTTCTGTGTTTCTTTACAAAACACGGTAGGGGTGGAAAGTTCGCAATTTCTATATCTAGATTTATTCATTAATGGAATTTAATATCTTATGAAACATAAAGGGAAAACAAACAAACAAACACCAAAAAGCTCAAATAGAAACTGAGGCCAACACAGCCGTAAACAAGATAATGAAGAGTTCACAGAATGTACTATGGCACAAGATTCAAAGCTCATCTCTGAATGCATTCTAATTATGTTAACTAAGCTTCCTGACTCATAGCTAATGGGTTATAGCTAGTCATGGCACGTTAACCCAGGTGTCAGATCAGGGAATTCAGGTGCACTGCATGTGGACCTACACTGACTTCTACACAGTTACCTCCAGCAGCTCTGCAACCTCCTGTATGGAGGCCTGACAGAGCAACCACAGAGGCCACTGCTCGTGCTGGAGTGTATTATCTCCACAAGCTCATTAGAACAAATGATTTCTTGTTACATGAGAGCAGAGGGCCTCATGCAGTCAAGTTACTATTTAGTTTACAGTTGGTGCCCTTGTCCTGTCATTACAGGCCCTGGTAAAATCTTGCTCCGTCTTTCTTGTAAGCCCACTTTAATGACAGAACAGATGCAATAAGATGTCTTCTTTAGGCAAAACAAACTCCAGCTCTCTCAGCCTTTGTCCACACGAGAGGTGTTCCAGCACTCTGATCATTTTTGTGGTCTTTCTCTGAACCCACTCAAACAGGTCCATGTCTTTCTCGTACTTGTGGGCCAGAAGCTGGACACAGTTCTCCAGCTGGGGTCTCACAAAAGCAGAAGGCCAGAATCACTTCCCTCAGCCTGCTGGTCACACTTACCTTGATGCAGCCAGGGTGCAGTTGGCTCTCTGGGTTGTAGGCCCACATTGCCAGCTCATATCCAGCTTTTCAACCACTGGTATTCCCCAAGCCCTCCTCCACAAGGCTGCTCTCAATTCATTCATCGCTCATCTGCACTTATATTGGATTGCACTGACCCAGGTGCAGGATCTTGTTCAGCTTTGTTGAACTTCATGAGTTTTTCATGAGCCCACTTCTCCAGCCTGTAAAGTTCYCTCTGGATGTCAACCCTTCCCTCCAGCATATCAACTGCTCTGCTTAGCTTGGTTGTGGGTTGTGTATTCATGTTCTACAAAATACATTTAGGTACAYTAAACATTGTTTTTGTACCTGCGTGCTTCCAAATTGATCTGGCTACATCTTCAGCAGATGCAGGCAGGTTATTCTGTAAGCTTACAGGTATAGATGCAATTAGGGGGACTGCAGACTAAGCCTGTGCATCAGGCCTCAGCAGCAGTTATTCATGCATTGCCAACCTTAATTTAATGTCCTTGGGGAATAAGAGAAGGCTGATTGTTCTCTTGTATGAACAGCACAGGCAGCTCATTAATGGAGCTGCACTGCCTGTTTTGTCATTCTGCTCACAGTGCCGTAGGCAATAGTGACAAGAATAAAACTTAAGAAAAACTAACAATTCACAGAACCTGTCAAAACCCATTACTGTRACTTGTACAGGTCTGTGTCCCATCACTATCAGCTATCGGAGCTCACAAAAGCCAGTAAGTTGGCATGTATCTCAGCCTGGTGGGCAGTCAAGTACACCAAAATCTTTCTGATGTCGCAAAATGCAGCTGACTCCAACATGACAAAAAGTGAAATTGGAAAACTAATAGTAAAGGAATAAATCTTAAAACATAAAACCAGATGTAAAACTGTGAGGGAAATTGAATGGATATTTCTTGAATCTTAATTCTCATGTTTCTCACACTGYTGCATTTATTATAGCTGAACTGCAGAAAAAATCCACAGTGCTAGAAGCTGCTGTTAACATATTGCTCCAAGTCTGTAATCATTATCCATCAAGTAATATAAAGTAATTTATTGTACACTAAGTGCTTAGTGTTGCTACTTTTACGTCTAGAAATAGCTTTGGCTCATTTGGGCAATATATTCTACTTTTGATTAAAATAACTGCTTGGGACTTGATTGATGTGGGAGTTTGAACAGATAGCAATTGCCAGCCTGGGTTGCTCATCAAAAGCTGGCATTTAGAAAAAAAGTTAATTCACTGAATGAAAAGATTTGTGCTCTGTGAAGAGCTATGATGCATAACACTAGACATGACCGTCATTCTATACCAAGAAGACCCAAAGATAATTTGCTAAGACAAAAGAATTTTTAATTACACCAAATTCAGCTATAAGGTATCTGTTTCTTGTATTATCATCCAGAATAGATGGAAAGAGCAAGTACTGTATACAGTGACAAAATTATCATAATAAATCTTCCTCAGAACTCTGCATGCCAACATTTTGTGAATTATGGCTGCTCAGAAGCAGGCCATCCCTTGACYCTAATTATTTCATTTTATTGTTCACTGAAACACTTGGAAGATAATTAGACCTTCTAATCTATTTGTTAATCAGTAGGAATAATTTCTCTTTTGCCCTATGAACTGCTTTTGTAGGAATACTAGTGAGTGCCAGTGGGAGAGGCCTTCTTCTCTCCTATAAAAATCTCAGGTTATAGGATAACAGCTGAGGTAGAATGGTACAGCTGCATGTAATTTCATAATAATTATAGATCATAATTACAACACTGTTATTCCACTGTTCCATAAATTTCCACATAGCCTAATGAGATTGCAGATTACAGTACCACCTCTTTAGGTATGCCTACRGAAGTAACTTCACTCATTCAAGTATTTTAATGTGATCAGTTCAAGAACTTAAATACACACAAGCTTTTGCAAAACTGAGACTCAAGAGCCTCATTCTACACTTAAAATAAACTTGGAAGAGAACTTTTATCTGGAGCTTAGGGAGCAATATGTTGCATTTATGTATAGACTGTCCTTTTAGAAACTGTGAATAAAACAATTATAAACCGAAAGAAAAAACAACAAGGAAAGTGAACTTCTAAATGTGCTTCAGCAAAGGATACTTCATTTTACCTCTATGTGTTCTGAGCTAAGCATGTTTCTGTTACATTTATATAATTTTAAGTTACAATAAGACTATATTTCCAGTATATACTACAAGGAAATTAAGGTAATAATTTAATTTACATTTCATCAACATTTACACAAAAAAAGGTCTAGCATGTAAAGAAAGTCATCTCCATAATGGGACCAATTCCCAGATTTTAGTTTGTATCTTTTGGTTGAAACTAAGTGAACTTTCAACCCAAACCATTCTGTGATCCTACAGTTGTTTCATATGAACAGTGATAACTTGTTCAGTATTTCCTGTACTGTACTCTGACCTCAGCTACCTGTGTTAACCCTACTAAGTGAAACTTGCTAACTTCATTAGYTAGGATAAGAAGTTTAAAGAGGTTTAAATAAAATGAGAGTATCGATTTCTAATTCTCCCACTAAGTTCACTGAAAAAAGGGTTAAAGGGTTAAAGAAATGTTTACAGAAATAAATGGTTGAGCAAGTCCTTAAATGTCAGGAAGATAACGTGGTTTCCTATAGGAAGAATCTCTTAGCAAGGAGCAATTGCAAATTAGTGCAAAATACTTACAAAGGAAGCTCAGTGTCATGTTGCTTTCCTTACAATGGCTACAAATATAGCCAGTGAAAACAGGCATGGCTTAGCCTACTTTAAAGACAGCATTTGATTTGGGACCTATTGACAAAAGAGACAGAAAAGAAACAAGAAAGGAACTACTGCCTGGCTAATTGCCGTACATGTCAATGATTTCTCAGAAACTATCAGCTGTAAGAAAAAGAATCCCATAGCCAATCCATCACAAGGAAGAAACGCAAGAGAACAGAACACATTTTAAAAGATTTGCTCAGCCAGCGTCATGTTTTAATTAAAGAAAATAAGAGAGACCATAGCAACATACAGCACTCCATGGCTACCGTGCATCTCAGAGGAATTACTGCGTATGCAAATCAATATCTGTCTGCCTTCAATGCAGAACAATGCAGGTGGTTTGACAGAGTTAAAATGTGTTCTACAATGAGCTCGGTAGAGCCATTGACACTTCAATTTGAGTTAAAGCTAATTCAGGACTTCTGACCAGGAACTTTGCAGTATTGAAGAAAAATAAAAAATACTGTTCATCTCTCCTTTCAATAAGGATGAGGTGCAAAATTTTCTTTAGCATCTTTATCAACCCTCAACTTCTCCAACAAAATCTTGGAGCAGACCTAACCCCATCCTGAGTACAGGTTTAATTTTCCACACTTATCTCTGGAAACCTGATGCAATCAAGACTCGTATTACTGAGCAAAATCTGTTACTCACATGGTATGACCCCAGCACGTCCACAGATCTTGCTGACTGAGCACCTATGTGCCCTGTGGAGTCACAATGGATCCAACGCCATTCCAGATCAGCTGGATTCATTGTCCAATCACGCTACACATGTCTAATGCTCTATTGCATGGGTAGACAGATAAACAGACAAATGCACCGTGCTAAGTCACATTGAAAGGTACATATAGAAAGAAAAATCTCCCTGAAAAGTAGGAAAACCTCTTTCTGAATTGGCTTCTTCTACGATCCTTGTGAGTCCCTTCCACCCCAGAATATTCTGTGAAAGTTAAAGCTTCTGTGAAAGCTATCCAAGCCATAAACTCAGAGCTTGTGCACGAGTCCCTGAGAACTTGTACACTATTTCTGAACTGATCTGCCCCTATATGTTTTCAGGTTACTAGGGTAAAGTAGGATATACCCTCCTACATCACACTGTTTAGGAAAATCAAGCAAGCTAGGAGACCACTGCCCTCCAAACAGAAAATAATACCTGCTATTCCCAGCTGGCAACAGGAGGAAACAGGAGAACTGATCAATACAGGTAAGTGAATGACAATGAAAAGAGTTGGTTTTGGTTTTTAAACACTTGCTTAAAATATAAATTAGAATTTCAGCAAATTCTCATCCATGACACTTGGATTCTCAATTTATTTCTTCCCAAGTCTCTTCTTATAGCACTCCTCCATTTTTTTTCTTTCTTTAATTTTACAGTAAGCAAGGAGATATAGCACAAGTCCCAGCAAGACACAGATTAATTATTTCAATAAAATATACAACTGAGGCTGCTTAGGACTGAGATTAAGAAAAACRAACTATATCTCCAGCAGCAGTCAAGATCTCCAACCCTTAAGCCTCAGTGACAGTTGAAGATACAGGACACATCCAACAGAGAGATTTGTARAAAGACTTATACCCTTTCTGTCCAGTCCTTGAGTCCACCAAGCATGAGTCAGCTCTAACCTAGGAGCTAGGTAACCATGCCAACACAGCACTAAGGTGGTGATAACATCCTAGTTCTCAACAAGATGCATTATTTCACCTCTGGCTTTCCCTCATCTTAATATAGCCACTGTCTGCCTTGTTTTCATCCTGCAGGAGAGGAGGACACATGACGGCCGCTCTCAGATGGACAGACACTAAGATATTCCTCGTTCTTGAGTAGTTTATTCCAGTCAGTATCTAGCCTAGATCCACAGACTGCACGAAACAATCACTGTTAGGATGTTTATGATTTCATTGTTGGCAGTTTGGAAGATGTCATTGAAGGCCATTGGATCCAAATCCCTTGCCCTAGCAGGGCCACCTACAGCCAGTTGTCCAGGACCATATCCAGATATATCCAGAATATCTGCAAGGAGGGAAGCTCCACAAAGTCCCCAGGCAGCCTGTGCCAGTGGTCACTCAAACCTCACAGTACATGATGGACCTGCACCCACACAGACAAACACTTCCTTGCCCCACCATTTCCAGCTGTGGTTGACAGGTGAAAAAAAATGCTCCCTTCTAAGAGTATTATTTACTTGAAATATTCCATGTTACCACAAGACCCTGTTCACCCAGTTTAACCGCATCGCCACCATGTAAAACATAATCCTTGGGGAGGCGTCAGTGGGCACATATTTGATGGTGTCACTGAAATATGTCATTCTGTTTTGTGCTTCTCTTTTGCCCCTCCATTTGTGTTGGTCCTGATCCATACTTTTTAGACTTTTCCTGGTGAGTTGCTAGATATATTGACTGCTCACCTCCATTTAGCCCTGATCTATACTCTTTAAACTTTTCCTGSTAAGTTGCTCGGATATATTGAGTGTTTTCAGTACTGATCTTTGACAAGAAGTTGAAATTCATCTTGCCAAATTCAGCCTTATAGACAACACTCATATCTGAATAGTTTCTTTAATGACTTATCAGTTAGTAGCTGAAAAGCTTCAGTGCTTGTTATTTTCTCTTTTATCACCTGTTTGTTGGATGATTGTGTCTGTATATTTATCACTTGCCTGGTTATTCCCTTTATACTCTGTAGTCCTTGACCAGTTAACTTAATGAAGCAGATATTCACATGTTCCAAATATCATTGCAGATTTCATCAGAAACACACCTTGCTTAAGAACTATTTCCCTAACTTTCCATCTGTAGTGACCCAAGAGACATGAGAACTGTAGCCAAAAAACCCCTCAAAGTAATYGCAAATTAACCAAACCCAGAGAGGAGTACATTTCTAAACTAGGAGACAGAATGGAAAAGGGTGAGGTACTTGAAACCTGAGAAAACTTACAAGGTTATTTGAGTAAGAATAGTCTTCATACTATTGTTTTATTGCTGAATTGAAACCAAATTATGTTTATTTTGATGAATCAAGGGAAAAAGYGTGAGACAACTCCAAATCTAGGAAACAAATTTGTCAGCATAAATACTATTCAACACTAGAATAATGTGATAAACAATGAACACACTAATTTCTGCAAAAGTAAGAAACAGGTAGCAGTTCAGCATTTACCATGCAAGAGCTTGAAAGGAATTTGTGTTACTAGAGAGCATAGTTGCTGAAAAATGCAAAACAACTTCTCATTTTCCCAAAAAAGGAGAGATGAAATTTGTCTGAATTATATGCATGGCTGTTTTAGATGAGATATCAAAAGTATTTTATCCATTATCCATTTATGATAAAATTACACTGTTGTTTCCATAAAATATACCAATTTCCAATACATTGTTGCTCTCATTAACACCTGACAGTGAAACACTTTTGTTACAAAATTGTAAAAGGTATAACAATTTTCTGCCATCTTTTTTTATATGATCAAAAGACTTCTGGGAAAAAAAAATTTAGAGTTTTTCTCTTTCTGGAAGAAAAAAGTACTGCTTTTCTGTGAATAATATGTTAATCACAGGAATTAATCTGAGAGAAGTAGATTTACAGTCAGCATGTTAATGTGCCAGCTCACATGTTAACGTATCACTTCATATCTGTCTGCACTGATAAACTGCCAAATTCTTGTTCTTTTTTGTGATTATATTTTGACACTATTTTTGCCTTTTTTCTGTTCTACAATAGATGGGATTGATGATAGAAATTYCTTCCAAAGGTTAAGATAAAAGGATTTACTGGTCAGCTTGAAAGAAAAATTATGAAACACTGCTCCTAAAAAATTTTAAAAATAGTTTGGGTTTAGCAGATGTGTGGAGTTCCAGGTATATGGACCTCTCCAGCTACCTGAATCTTTAATAGGGTAAAAGTTTCTTCTTCTCACTGGCTACCAAATCACTTTTAAAGACTATGACACTTTTTTTATTTATTTGTAATATCATCAAGTGAAGGAAAATCAAAAGATTAAAAGGATCTGGAGGTCATCCARTCTACTGTTACTCTCCCTTAGGCTGAACAATGATTTTGAAACTAAATTTACGTATGAATAAACTTCACTTCACTGTTTAAAGAGAGGATAAGAGCAAGAAATCAGATTAAATGAAGAGCACACTCTTCACTCCCTTCTTCCATTGATTTAAAATCTTCCTTCAATGGACATCAATGTGCCAAAAATGGCCATTTCCAAGAGCCTATATTGGCTGGCAGTCCACAACACATAAGTGTAGAAAGACAACCAAGATCATGAACCAGCTCCACCTATTAAAACCCTTCCAGATGTTTGTACAATTTGTAGAAAATTATTCCAAATGCTTCTCCAAATTTAAGTCAATTAAACATTTCTGTATGAGAATCGGAACTACTGTGATGGCCAAGAGGCCTTATGCCAAAGGAAAGTTAGGATTCAAACAGAGAAAATCACAACTCTTGAAAAGGTAATTACCAGCTACTGTGAAGTGCTAAAGCACTTCCCTTCTATTAATATACAGAAAAGCTTCACTTTCCCAGAAATCTCTACAAAATTGCTGCTTCTATATGCTCATTATTAATTTCAGCTGCTCTGAAATCAAACATTTCTAACAACAATCCTTCCAACTCATCATAATGATGAAATAGATCAAAACAGAAGAACATGATCATACTAACAAAATGAGAAAAATACATGAGTGATATGTATGGATACCTCTTTTTTCCGCATAGTATTCTCTGAAAGACCAGCCCTTAAAAAGTCTTAAAATTATAAACCCCCTTCGTAAACTGAGCAGAGAGAGAAGCTGTTCCAAGTAAAGTGGAACATATACATAGAAGTGTAGTTTTCAGTGATTATTGTTCATGGGATTTGCATAATTTGAATCATCTGGGATTTATTTCTTTTTAACACTGCCTAACATTTTTAAAAATAAGTTTGTGTTTTGTACTTTGTAAAACAAAGGCCAAATTGTATTTCTGATATATTGTGGTTATTCCTAATCTCATGTGCAAATCACCAGTCTTTTTTTTTCTGTTTCTTTCTCTTTTTTGTTTTATAAATATTTTCCACTCCAACTAGAAGACTTCAGAGATATCTGATATTTTTTCTCTAGGTGTTTACTTCCTGAAATCTCTCTCTTACTGATCTTCACTAAAAATTAAAAACAATAAATAGCAAGCCAGTAGTAGAAAAGCTATTTATTGAGATGGGCCTCTTCGTAAATTCCTTAAATAATTTCCTTCAAATTTCAAAAAAATACCAAAAAATCTGGCTGCAAGGTTATAGTCTAATCAAGCTTACAGGCATCTAAATTTATCTGACCTTCTTGATTATAAAATACTGTTTTCTGTCTGAATTACAATATTTCCGTTCTTCCAAAGGAACTTTTAGCTGCTAAGCATTTTCATTGGCCTTTTTGTTTAAGGCAGTAATACATGACATTTTTCTTTCCCTCCATCCCTGTCATTGTATGGAACTGAGGTAATTCTTTTKTCTAGACCTTTAAGGAAAGTTTGGGTTACTATCTGGTATATTGATTTACCTGAAAAACTAAGATACATTCAATTTTTACTAAAATGAGATGTGTTAATACACCACTGTTTTCTCAAAAATTTTCCAGACAACTAAAATCCTTACCTTTAAAACTAACCCAAGAAAATTTATCATAAAATCTCATGTCTCATCTACTGTGTAATGTTTACCATTATTATTTGTTAGTCTGTAGCAGTTAGAAGATCCAAACAGAGATGACAGCTGTGGACAAAAGACAATCTGTTTTCCAAAGAGCTGAAAACACRTATTTTTAATTTAATCAAATTTGTTATTTTAAACTCTTGGCACAGACCACTGAGGCTCTCACAAAAGCCAGAAATAAAATACGTCCCAGCAGGAGAAGAAAAGCAAAGGGAAGAAGCAAGGAGGCCTGAAGGAATATTCACTAGAAAGTTAAGAGTTTGGGCTGTTAAAGACAGGGTAAGAGCAAGAAATTAGATTTAATGAAACAGAGAAGGAAAATCACACAAAGAAGTGACAACTGCTTCAATTTCGAGAATCATTCAAATGCAATACATCAGCTGTAACATTATTATATGAGAACAGATGGATAGGAAAAACTTAACAGAATAGAATTATTTATCCATATCATGATTTTCAGTTATGTCCTTTGCTTACCTGGACTGGACTGGGAGACCTCTCAAAATATGTTTTGKCTTCCTTCTTCTCATATAGTGTTTTAACAGGAACAGTGAAGAGGAGAAGAGGATAAAGCTGCTGAGAGGCGTGAAACCTGAATTGATCAGGCTGCTAGGTTCCCTAAGATACACTACCAGGTTCAGACGTCTTTACTCTTACAGATTCAAAAGGTCTCATCTAATTTTTGCCTGTCAGTTTGTACCTGCTTCTAAGTTTTTTCAGGATCAGCAGCTTGGCTGTTGGAGATAGAGTGTGGAGTTACTAAAAAGACAGACTTCTCAGAYGGTCTTCCCAGCTTGCAGAAACTGTGGTCTTGAGGAGGACACAAGAGTTGAGACACTCACCCACACGTCACCGTGCTCTGTTTTAAGTACTGGGCTACAGCACAATCTGAGTAAGTTATCCAGTCCGGTGGCTTGTTGTGCATGGGTTTCTGAGACACCCTGGTGTGATGAGCTGTAATTTCAAAGTCCTCAGAGGTATCTCAAAGACTTTTTGGTGGGTTTTTTTGCATGAGCATAACCCCCTGGTAACACACTATTTCAGTTTTGTATGCTACAAATTGACTTTCATCTTCAAAGTTACTTCTGAGAAACAAAGTCAGAAGCAGAGATTTGTCACTGTACAAGCAGCAGCAGTAGACATGGTAATATGCCTCCTACAATAGCATGAATAATTGAAATTGCCCTATCACAGATCATGTGCCACTTGACTTCAGACAACCAGTTCCTTGATTATCAAATCATGATAATCAATGCAAGGCCCATTCTTTTTCCTGGTGCAGTTTTACATCTTTTCAGACTTTTCAACTGTTACATGAGAAGATCAGAGCTAAAAAGATGAAATACATTTTTTGAGACTTAGCTGCTGCTGGCTTTGGCACTGCTATGCAATAAGCAAAATTCATTTGAAAAGAATGATTCTTAAGAAGTAACAATAAACGCATGTATCCAAACGAAAAATTCAGTGCAATCTTTTTCACACAGTGTTATACACACATTTTCCAACACTGAAAAAAATTAAATACTAAAGCAATAATCACATCTAGTGAAGTGGAAAAAAAGTTTTAAAGTCTAAGTTCTATCTCTGCTACASTAATTCTACAAAATAATCAGAGCAAGAGGAATTTTCCCCTTTTCTGCTTGTTTGTTTCTGAACACAGAAAAGAGCACCTGATGTTTGGAAAGAGCATTTATTTTACTGTTTCTACAAGAAAAAGGAAAGAAAGGCACCATGACTTATATCCAAAAAACCATCAGGCATTCAAAGTCTTCATAAAGTAACATAGTATATATTAGTAATTCAGTAAAAATAGCAAATTTACCATAAGGCATTTGAGGGGGGGAAAAATACCTACAAAGATAATTTCAATTTCAAACATGGTTTTCAGTCTATACCTAGGAATAAATAGCAGCTTTCTTATTTCAGATATTGCAGAGTAATAATTACACATAGAATGAAGAAAACCTTAGACAGAAATTTGCAAAGGAGAGACAATCCTTAGAAAATACCATTAGAAAAATTAGTTTTAAGTAAGTAAAAACAAAAGTTTCAAATATTTCCCATAGTGCCTATATTTCCCATAGTGCCTATAAAATAGTCTCTAGGTTGAATATTGTTTACTTCTCAAAAATATAGCATACACTCTCAAAAATCTAAAACTTATGTTTAACTGCTATCTTTCTATTTTGCTGGCTGTACGCTAAACAGTAAGGATACCTTGATTGCCAAATAGGTTTCTGAAACTGTTCAGCTTGATAGGAGCACAAGTCTACAGGCCTTGTATTTCAATAATAACCTGAAGCATTTTGGTAAAACTAAGAAATCTGTCACTTAGTCATGAATTATTTATATAAATAGCGCATTATATTTTTATTACAAAACATTTTTGCCAGATGGCTCAACCAGCTTTTGGAGAAAACACATACCAAGCATGTTTGCAAAGATAGAGCAATACCTGCTCCATATTAAAAAAAAAAAAAAAAWAAAAGACACAAAAAACCASGTGTAAAACATTTTGCCTGTGCAGGCTTGACCTACTATATACACCTTCTTCCACCTCTTTCTCCTCCTCAGCCTCCAAGGACACYGGAATTCCTCCTTCCTTCACTCTCTCCTCCACATAGACATAATCATCTGTTGTGAACAGAAAAACCCATAAAATTCTTTGATTTCCGTGAAACTTCAATATTGCCTTAATACAAACTACCAGCCTAAGTTTCRGCATAGTGATACAGCTACAATATGACAGCAGAAAAAACAGACTTCCGAGAGAATTATTCCCTCTGTGATGYGTCTGCATTGATGTGATTTCCACAGGAAGACTGCACTGCATATATTTTGTACCTCCTAGAACAACCCAAATACTCTTCAAGTCTGGTCTAATTATTCTTTACAATATCTCTCAGAGCTTAAGATTTAATATTATGTTTTGTTATGATTTCAAGGGCTACACATCCCCATGTGTGTATCTAAATTCCTTGCTTCATTCACTGTACAAACAACAGAACCTCAATTTTCTGAACAATTCCTTTCTGTGTTTTCCGTAACGATTTGAAAACAGTTCACTTTCTTCTCTAATGTTTCACTGAACCTCTCATCTACTTAAGGACCATATGAGGCTACAAATAGTTTTCCTTTACCAATATACTTTCTTAGAAGCCCACCAAAATAGCATTTATAGACTATTAGAATTGTTCAAGAAGCCAATTTTCATTTTGGCAAAAGAATTATACTATTAAAAAAAGAAATTCTYCTATAAAAGAACTATATAAATGGTGTGTATTTTCCATCATTCTAATGAGCTCACTTAACAGTAAATAGCTAGTATTTTTCCAAGCAGAATCATTTTTCTTAACCTTAATTATCTTTAGTTCTTGACTTTTAAAAGGTCTGCCTATCAGCTGCATCTTCTCTTATTGTTTACATTAGCATAGAAAATTAATAGTGAATATATTCAGCCCTCTACCAAAAAGAATGTTCTAACAGAGTAGCAATTAGATAAGAAGAAAATTGGAATAGTCCAACACGCAAGGCATGATGACAGTTCAGGAGACCATCTTAGCTATTTCCTGGCAAAAGTCTTCAAGAAGTCAATTGTGTGACATACCAAACTGTATCATTTAGAAATGCCTTATGAGCATTAGATATTGTGACTAAAAAGGAATTTCATTTATGTGTTGGTAAATCAGCCTTTGAAATCCTTCATAGGGAGGTCATACTGGATGAGAACACAAGAAACACATCCAATAATCCATGTCAAACCAAGATAATTCTTTCATTTTTACTCCCTGCTTAATTATGGAAAGATACAAAACATTTAAGACAGACCTTCCCTTCCCAAAATTTCAGCTTAACCTCTCTGACGACTGTACTGTGCAGAAATTTGAGAAATCTCAGGGAATTTTGGGGTACACTATTGGAAGCCATGCTAAACCTGACCCAAGTTATTATTTATAAAGCGTCACTGTTTTATTCAGAGTACAAAGACTTATGAAATCAATAAAGTGACAAGCGTTATGTGGTAGCCATATTTTCATAACCTTTGTCTGCAACTACAATAGCAGAAATATCCTTTACTCAAGGATAAATGAAGCAATAAGACATATCTTTTTGGTTTTTAACCATATAAATCCAGCGACTAATCAGGCCACCACAGGCATCTGCTTTTCTGTTTTCCACATATAGCTATTATGTGGCTACAATTTTTCCCAGGGGCTGTTGAATATATCATTGCTCTGTCATATTAAGCACATATTCAACAGAAGAAACAATAGGAAAGACGTAAGCATGTCCAAATTTTGTCTCTGTGTGTGAGGGGCTGTTTAGTTTTTTGGATTTTGGTTTATTTTGTGGGGTGGGTTGGGGGAGTTTAATATGATAATAAATGTGTTTATCCTTATTTATTTTGCACCCAAATAGAATTTCTGAGGCTGTTCTTAAGGCTTTACAGCAAGAAAGCAGTAGTCTGCAGAATCTTAAGATCTACAGAAGTTGTAGTACACTCCAAAATATTTAATTAGTATCCACTAGGACTAAACTCTTATTCAAAATACTAGTGACTTTTATGTCAAAAAGGCAAACCCCTTTCTCTTCCTCAAACCAAGACAAATGCATTATCCCTTAAACTTAAGGATGCAATAAGAAAGCAAGCAAGGCCAGAGGTAACTGAATGAGCCTTTAAAACAAATTTCACCTAGCTCCAGCTGTTTCTATCTAAGTTTGAATTCGTCAGGAGGAGATCTGAGGAGTCCTTAAGATCCATTTTTTGCCATCAACTTCTGTAACCCCGTAACTTGAATTCAATTCCTTGTTGACTTAACAACACGATCCAGGATCCGCCATTCTGAAGACATACTCATTTTTCCTTACTTTTTAAAATTATCTTTAACAATTTCTATCCCTTCTTAATTAGTATTTTTTTAACCAGTAATCAGTATATTTAAAAAGTGCCTTTCTCCCGAGGGGGAGAAGATAACATAGGAGCAATGTACATATACACATATCTGTGTGTATTTACACAAATACAGCATTGTGTGTGTGTGCATACACATATAAACTGCAATGTCAAATATAAGGTGTTTGATTGTGGGCACAAGAAAGTTACAAAAAAATCTCAGCTTGCTGAGGGAAGAGTTGGTTCTCCACGGAATGAACATGCATAACACTTCTGTCAATCCCAGCAGTCAGTATTTTTCTGTCAGAACAAAAGAATGAATAATAATTTACCATGTTTTTTCTCATTTGCATTATGACCTGCAGTTAAGTAATTAACAGTTTCAGAAAACATCTAAGATTTTTAGTAGAAAAAGTTGCCAATTAAGTGTTCAAGCTGCAATTCTGTGGTCTTAAACACCAGATTTGTGCACTGTTGTAGCATAAATTTGACCGAYGTCAGACAAAAATACATTGTGTTTATAATCATCAGGATTGTACAACGCTCTTATAACCACCTCAACTTTCTGTATCATCTGTGCTCATAGCAGTGTGCTCAGCAAATCCCCATCCAGCAAAACATCAGCAGTATAAAGTTAATTTTTTAGTATTTTTGGAGGTGTTTGAAACAGCAGCATATGGCTGTACTAGATCAGAGTTTTATATAATTTCATTGAGTAAGGACTCCTAAAGCTGCAGGTGCTCYATGATCAACCCGCAGTCTCACACTGCTGCAATTTATTTCACTCTACCCAGAAGCTGCTCTAAACTAAACTTACTTGACATACCAAAAATAGAGACTTGGTGAAAGAAAATGAACTATTTTCTCTCCTGTGATTTTTCACCATTATATGAGCCACAACTACTTTGAACAACAACTTCAGAAAGTAGGAAATTTTTAGGTAACTTCTCTGCAGGCGTTATGCTGTTAAACAATTTGTGTAATAATGTGATTTTTCACACRACAATGGGAAAAGCTGTTGGATTTTTTTCTGAAGAAGGTGGAAGCATAGCCACTAAAAATCAGACTAAAAGTTTGGAAGAGAGAACGTACAAATAGATCCAACTGTTGATACAACAGATGGCTATATAAATGGTAAAGTATTTAGGTTTTTYTCCAAAACTAAGGACTTTCCATTTTAGTTCAAGCCATGACACGATTACGTAAAGTTTGTTAGTGAACTGATTTGGACTGCTTTCCTGAAAATCAGCAATTTAAAATACAGCTTCTGTTCATTTAAGGTTACAAATTAGATATATAAGGCAGCACTTCATCCACCACTGAAGTGCAGCCATCTGTTTTATAGAAGGCATTTATACAGACCAGTTCAAAAATTAAGAAAAATATTACAGCAAACTGAGAAGAAAAATAGAGACAACTTGAACAGAATGCTGAGAACAGCTTCCCTCAAGCAGTCAAGAAGTACATTTCCCATACCCCAAAGGCCAATAATTACAAACTTGGACCCTAAAAACTGGGTACACAAATCCATACTGAGACAACTAAATACATTACTGTATTTCTAAAGCTGTTGGGCATCATTTTTTTCCAAGAGAATATTGTATATGTCACTTCCTAAATATGGAGTTAAATCAGTTAAATTTGTTTCCCCTGTTCTCTGAGGCTGCAAACTTGGTCTCCATTGGGGTATGCAAGCGTCTATGATGTGATGTTTCCTGTCCTCCCATTTAGGGGCCCACACAGTTTTGTTGTTTATAGTGAAGGACACTTCCAAGTGGTCTGTCATGGATCTTGTTTGTACTATCTAACTGTGTCAGTCATTATAGCAGAAATGAACAGACACTGTGTTATGTAAAAACTGAAGTATGTAGAAAAACTTCTTTTTATATCATAGCCTGAGAAAACAGGGTTTTAAGTTGTTTTTCAGAACATTTTCCACCTAAAAAGGAATTTTTCTTTTCTTCTTTAGCAATATGAAACAACTTCTGAGCAGCTTGTCTCAGAAACAGATGCTTAGTGTAAAGCCTGATTGAAACTATAGATGAATATACCATAAATATTTTTATGAGTAACTAGAATGTATTTTTAACAGCATATTAAAAATTATTATCCCAAAGGAAGACAGTGGGACTTTAATTATGGACCTATTAATCAGGAATTTAGTCTCAGTATTTTATTTCTCTATAACTTTCCACCTTTGGATATTACCATGACTCATGAAAATACCTTAGCACGTCATAGATGTAAGTGTGGTGTAAGCATGTCAAACCAATTCTTTCTTTAAATCCCACTGTAACAAAAGAGAACTTCAGGTAGCCACAACAGCAGATACAACTTATATTTATAAGGGACCCTACTTATTTCTAGAAGCTCAAAACCGTGAGTAGAAATTAATATTTTTTTATATAGAAAAATGGCAAAATTTTAAAATAATGYGATTTTTTTTAAGAGTTAAAGTTAGGAAGCTCAAAAAATTCAGTGCTAGCATCGATTTCTGAATGATGACAAAGCATAAATCTACAGAGAACATATTGTGATGTAACATCTAGCAAGTCAAAGCTACTTGAATGAACAGAATGAAAACCTGACAGCCAAGCATGCTGACCTATGGAACTGAATCAACTGAGGTAACCACAGACCAAGAAGGCCCCAATCTTTAATTCTTGAATTGACTTTAAAGTATTTTGCAGATATGGCACACATCCTGCACACAAGGCTGCAAACCCTGTTGTCATTGGCAACCACTTCCAGGATAGAAATTGTGTAACCACATGTCAGTGATATTTTGCTTGACTGAATAAACTCACTCTTAAGAGTGCTGATTGGCTCAATCAAAATATTGTGGTAATAGAGTGATAATATTCCTTACCAAAAATGAGGGATGACTCAAGACGACCTGCCTGAATCTGGCCAGCTCTAAGCTTAAGTCTGTCTACAAAGGATGTGGTTTCAGAAACACAGGTTAACTCACTCTGGATATATCTTTGTGCTGTTTGGGAAAATACCCACTGTCCAAACTAAATGGGAGTATGGTAGTCTCCACTAACAAAGTGTTGATGTTCCTATTTGAAAAACTTATTAACTAAGGAAAAGGGTGTATTACGTAGTACATATGGGGGATTTTAGCTGATCTTCCCTGCTGACTTAGGTCGCAGGATTCCTGACCTGGCATGCCTATCAACCAATAGTATTTCTGTTTTAGCAATACCGGAAAGTAAGGGAACCACACAAGTCTCAAACTATATATATATATATATATATATATATATATATATATATAAATTTAAACTATAATATTTGACTTCTTGAAGTTAAGCCTGCTTCAGGGTTCGATGCCGATTTCAGGTAAACCTACACTCTTCTTGACCAGAAGATGAGGCCATTGTAACTGTGCCCTCACTTTGCGAGCCAAGCATTATTTGAGATTGAGAAGTTTGTTTCTGGCTATGCATCATATCACCAGACAAATCATAATTCAGCCTGATAAGTAGAATATATCAGGAATATTAGAAAAGAAGCAGCAAATTCAGGGAACTATACAGGTTTTGTTTTGGTTTTGTTGGGGGTTGTGTTTTCTTGGGTTTTTTTCTTATTTTGACAATTTTATTTTTTTACTTGTTTTTTGAAAGATGAACCATTTCAAACTGAATAGAGTGATTCAAAGTTTTTCTGACAGTTGACCAAAAACCAGCCATCTATTTGTTTTTACGGCGTTACAAGACATGGGATTCTAGATTGATATGTAATTCACAGCGGAAYGAAAATGGAGTTATAATTCTTCTTTCAAAATTCCTATAAGTTAATTCAGGCCCAGAAAAAAAGCACACAAAAGGAATGAATAGTAGTAATAACTGGAATAACTGTAATTGGGAAATTTTATTCTGAACAGTAGAAGCTCACATTTCGCTCTTTCCCCTGAATACTGCACTAGGAATTAACAATAACAAAAGAGAAACTTTACAAATTCTGTACTTTGTCATTTTATCCCATAATCATTTTTCTGATTGCTATAGTCTTCCATAAAACATAACAATTAAAACACTAATGGTCTATTAAAATGATTACTTGGCACAGAGACACACAACATCAAAATATATACAGGCCACAAAGTGTCACCTTCACATAGAAGGAATTCCCTGCAGTGAAACTGGCAAAGCTCAGCCTGGTCATGAGTCATGCTAAAGATTCATTTAAATTACTGGAGGGCATCCAACCCATTTAAAAGTCTGGCTACAGGGTATAACATGTTGCATTTTTGTCTTAGTCCTGATGTATTTAAGCATAACTAGATCATCTCTTCACTTCTGATCTTCCCCCCCACCCTTGCCAAAGTATACTCAAGCGGTGTTCCACTTACCTATCAATTCCTCTTCTTGACCCATTGTTTTGTCTCTTACATCTATTTAATTTGCATTCCCTGAAGATGTTTCTGCTTGGAAGACTAATAACCCTACCACTCTGTATCAGTTTTTTGAAGGGACCTCACAACTATGAAGATATCAGTCTGATTTGGGAATATTCAGTATTTTCTGGCCATGTGTTTGAAAGAAAAAACAAGAACAGAAATAACCCAACCAATATTCCCAAGGAGGCTGTTCTCACAACTCAGCAGTACAATAAGAATCTCCTGGATATGAGTGTCAGTGAAGAGATTATCTGCTGACTGCTGTGTGATGCAAAAGTGATTGCTCTGGAGGAAAACAGAAACCATGTTATGAACTACAATTACAAGATCACTGCAGCTCGTTATCTTTATGCCATATCTTTAAATAGATATATRTCTGGTTTGGCTGAATGTTAGCTTGTAACTCTTTGTCTGTGTCTCAGTGCTAAAATGAGCGAAGACTTGTTTACCTGCCAACATTTTCTCACAGCTGAAAAAAAAATAAAAAGTACGGAGCTTTCAAGTTGAAAAGAACAAGCTTATATCAAAATTTCCTATTCAATAGCCATGTTTTAACGTAATTTTTTCCCATGCCTCAAAAATTTCAGCCCAACCGCAATTTTTTATTCCCTGAGGAAAAGAGCTGATGCACACACTGAAGGGAAGAACCATACTCTGCTCCCACATGAAGGGCAAGATGRAGACATTAGAAGTATGAGGTCAGAGAAAAACAGCAGAGCGATACCTTCAACAGATGTGATTGTCCAAAATGCACACAGGCTTTAGACCGCAAAATGTGTTTTAAAAATCCATCATATTTTACTTCTAGTAATTTTTCTGTCCTCTCTTTCAGCGTCTCTGGAAAGATAATAGACAAGCTCTGTCTTTCAGCAATAGAAACTAACAGGACAGAGTGCATAAGCAATATATTTCTTAACTAGCTGCAAAAGATTGTCRCCAGCAACTCAGTTTCTGAACACTATTTCTCCAGAGCAACTAAAGTAATGTTCTTAAGAAATAAATTAAAATAATTAATTATGGTACCACCCTCCTTACCCAAGTCTAATCACCTAACAGTGAGATGCCTGGAACCTAGTATCGAGCCTGAGCAATCAATAGAAAAGTATAGATGCATCCTCTTGGCTCCTGGGAAACTATTTGTCACTCAGCTAGCTACACAGGACACCCAGCTTCTAGGCAGCTTAAATTTGCTTGGATAAATTCCAAACAAAGCTTTACAAAGTTTTAGAAACTGGGGACGGAAAAACCGATCCCATATCTAGAATCCAGCTCTCCTGACAGTGTTGATTTGCACCAACGTTGTGGGGCTAAAAAAAAACATATTCAGAATACTTAGTAAAATAACATGATTAAGCAAGAGAAGTACATCTTAGTAGTTTGAATGACTGATTATTTGTTACATTCTGGTTCTGTGTTCTTGGCTCTGACCCACACATTATGTTCAAATGGCAAACAGTTGCTATTAGCAAGACTATGCAGTATTCTGACTAGGTCAACACATGACGTGCCCAAATCTGAACACACAGAAAAGCCTCAAGGGAACATAACTTCACATCAGACTACTAAAGGACAACTTCACAGTCTTACCAGTTCGTTTGTTAGATTTATAACACTTGTCTGTGAACAATCTATCAACGAACTGAAATAATTTTGCAGCTCCAGAAAGTTGGACAAGTAAGCCCCTTCTGGGGTCCTATCTGTAATGACCTATACTGCGAAGTATAACACACCAGCATGTTTTGAGAATAGCAGTCAAAACTGTCCATGCTTTTGTTCCATACTCAGTGCCATACATCTGATAACCCTTTGTTTACACGTGTGCAAAGGTACTGTGTGAAGGTTGAGAAAATTTTTACTTATCTTCAGAAAAAATAGTTTTAGACGATAGTCAAACAATGAATCAACCTATATAAGTCATGGTATTCTCATTTACTTGACTGCTCAATATTTAGTACTTATGCTAGTGCTAATGGAAGTAGTCATAAATCCTAGTAATCCTTTGGGACCTATTAATGTTGGCTTTTCACTGACACAGTCTTTCTCTGTTCGTCATTTGATTCCCCACACAACAAGAGACATACAACAGACTATGCAATATAAATGCATTTCCTAAGAGAGAAAATTAAAAGCAAGCATAACAGATAAAAAGAGTAAAGCATTAGAATGGAAGAAGACAAATTAAGACCAGAGAACCAAAGGCAAACCCCCATCTAAGTAGGCCACCCACACTGTTAATGTGGATAAGAGAACAATTTTAAAGAGGAGCATAAATGTTAGCATGTTTGTATTACAAACTGGTAAATGCTCCAGTTACTGCTTCCCAAAATAGCGAGGAAGTGGCACATCTCTCCTCATGAGATCTCAGCATCACACTCTGAGCTATGAAGTAAACTAGGTTACACAGGTTTATTGGAAAGTCTGCTTATTGCCATTGGGAAAAGAGCATTTAATGGACTTGGCTAATAAAGAGGCTGTACTACTGAAACAGGTCATATGAATACAAATAAAATATACCTCTCAGTGTATTTTTACCTTCACCATGATTAAAAGGGTAAAAATTCTCAGAGCTTCCCCCATAATACTTCCATGGATACTTAAAAATTAGAAACAATGATACTTCAAAACAGAAGTCTTTCAGAGATTTGTTTTAAACATACAATAACTCCACCAGGCAACTTAATGTATTGCATGCTACTGTCTCACTTAGACAGAGATATTTTGAACTTTTAGTGCTGTAGAAAATTGGGTACATCTGTATTATGAGTGTTTGACAGCCACTGTAAAAATCAAGTGGTTAAGAATGCAGCAACCTCTTTTATTCAGGGCTCATTTAATGAACGTCAGTTGTTCTGAGGAAAACCAATCACCATGTCTAYGTCTTCAATGTCTTTGGCTATGTGGCTATAATTTCACCATCCTCAGTTTTATGCACCTTAAAAAAAAACAATACAGATGGCTCTTTTGGCACTTGCTTCACAATTCTTTATCGTGAGGAGATGTACTGGTACTCTCCTTGACAGAGGGGGCCTACTCCTAAAGCCAGATGAYCACAGTATCATTGGCTAATTGAATCTCCAGGATCCCTTAAGCCTTACTCTAATCAGTTGTAATTATTCTCTTCCTTTCCTAATGTAACACAGAACACATCTTTTCCATTTCCATTGAAATGGGCATGAAAGATGTCATTATTGAAAAGTCTTATAAATCATTCACATAAAACAGACAGAAATGCAAGGTGAATCTTCAGAAAGAAAACCTGAGCACAGTCATCTCGCTTGTTTATTTAAAAGACAAGAGTGAAAGACACTAATCATCTTGATTTTTAGGTCATTTGACTTCTATTGCTTTTGTCTTCTGCCCTTCTGTAATCTTTCTTGACAATTATTTTATTAAACATTAAAGAACAGAATTTACCTGGAGTTTGTATATCCTAGGATATGATCAGGGGAGACTTCCACCTTATTTAGACATGGTAGATTCCCTGACACAAGTGTTCAAAATCATACAAATATTCAGGAAGCAAAACTTTTTTTTATTACCTTTTCCTTGCTACACTAATCTGATTAGACTAATAAATTGTAAAGAATGAAAATTGGTAGTTATATCAAATTAATGTCACTGAAACTATTGCAAGCCAATCACAACTATTCAATATCCAAACCCTTTTTATAGCTTTTAGGATAATCAGCCTAATAAGAGGTTGATCAACTTCAATTACTTTCAAACTGCATGTCAGAATATTTCTCCTATTAAGTTGATTAAAACAGTGTCATCATCTTCCAAAAGGGCTGTGTTTACAGTAGAAATGCCTAGATCTACACAACTCAAACATAGCCATTAAAATCCAGAACATGGATTTATGAGCACAAAGCTCAATTCTGTCTCGTTCATTTTGCAGCACTGTTGCAATTCTGTTGGCTTGAGCTGAACCTCTTTGATGTAACAGAAAGGAATCCCAAGCTCTGTGGAAATTTATTCTAAAAATGGGCTTGAAATATTGCAGAGCAACTAAAATTCACTTCTTTCAACAGCTGTCAGATCTCTTCAGGAATTTGTACTGCTTCTTTGTGTAGCAAGAGGGACTCAGTGCTTGCTGAATTCCCACAGGGCTGCCTAAGAGCCGTCCCCATCACTGCCCAAGCAGGGCTGCAATCTATGCTCAGAAGCCCCAGTCGACAGTGCTTCTGTATGAGAGGGAAAGAGGTCCTGCCACTGAAACCTCAAGTCTGCAGTACTAGAAGGAAAGTTACAAATGGAGTATGTAATTTCAAGAAGCTCTAGCTGAGTTTAATTTACCTGAACATTTTGATGGAAGACATTTCGATATTCCTAAGACAGAACACAAGCAGTGTTAATTGTAACTCTAAGATGAAAAATTAAGTTTCACTAGAACTGCTTCCTGATAATTTGTTAAGTAGTGCCRGATCCCAGAGGAGATTATAGTACCTGTAGCTCATTTATACTTGGGCTTTGTACATGCACTCATTGTCTGTTCTGGACTAAAATACAAACAGTGCCTGTTCACAGTGAAATTATTCATGAAACAGGAAATAATCAGCTTAATTTTACTGACTTTTAGGCAGCCATSATGATATTTGACATGTTATACCTACCCAGCTCAAGAGCGCGCAGCTTGCAAGGGACTGTTTTGGTTTGGGGGTTTTCCCCTGTCCTCCCCTGTAGACTTACAGTAACACATTCATCATGGAGCCCAAGACTTTTTATGTTCCTAGAGCTGGCAGTAAAATAAAAGCCAAACTCAGATGCCTGCAGTCTCTAATTAAAAGAAGGAAAATGGTGTTTAAAAGAAGGAAAATGGTATTTAACTAAAACTGCTTTAGACACAGTTCTGTTTTCCAGCTGAATGAAAACAAAGGTTAGCATGAAGCAAGTGCACATCCAGGATGAATGTTTAAGAAACAAAGATAGTATCATCTAACTATTTTAAAATTCATACTGTACCAATGAAAGATTCTTTGAGCTACAGAAAAAGATTTTTGGAAAATAAAGTCCTGTTTTTCACAGAACTAGTTTATAATGAACACCATGCTTCATGTAAAGAGATAAACCTAAAAAAAATGAAAGCACCATAATTAAAATCAAACAAGACCATTGAGAAGAAACTCAGAACCAGAAAACCTTGTACCATCATGACAAGACACTAATTGACAGACACGAGGCGTACTTGGAAGACAACAATACCTCTTTCTCACCATGAGGGGAGAAGTAATGTGAGATTTTTGCCTTCTCATTCATAAGAGAATTAACTCCTCCTTTTCATTCTTCTTTTTGTTTCTAGAAAAAATCCCTCCCACTGTAGTTCACTTTCTGCACGAAGCAGGAGAGAAAAGGTAGCGGCAGGAGATTGTCTTCTTCCATCATAACTCACCCAGCTTTATACACACATCAAAGCAGGCACCAGACATCCTGGAGCTAAACTTCAGGTCATTCACCTCTGCTGTTTCCAGAATTATATGCCAACTCAGGCGAAAAAGGATAAAAAGACAAATAGTTTCACAGATGATGTGAATAGGAGAACACACCAAACTGGATCAAATACAACTATCTTGCTCAGCTTCAGAGGTCAATCTTTTCATCTCGTTCTATAGATAGGAAGATTCCCTGGGAATCCTGCCAGCGAAAATAGAAACACCAAAGTTTAGAAGAGAAAAATGTTTAAAAAATCACAGCTATCTAATCACTTCTGAGGCAGAATGCAGAAAACTCACCCTGAGACAATCTTGAAGCAATAACAGACTTGCAGAATTTCTGGGTTTTTACCTATTTGCCTCCCTCAAATGAAAGATAGCACTCAGTAATAGAAAACGTATAACCCAAGGCTGTGCTAAGTTAGAGACAAGGAAAGATTATTGCCTACAGCAGTGAGCCAGTAAGGTACCATTTTCAACACCTGCCACGTATAGCCCTGCATCTACAGTGGGACCACAAAATTCTCCCTACTGTTTTGCAAGCAGGCTCTGCTACTACAAACGGCCATGATTAGAGGTGATACATTAAGATAACAGACCATGAGGGAAAAAACAAATGACTTCATCACCATCACCTTTTCCTGTAACATATAAAGGCAACTTCAGCCAACAGCTTCTTTCCTAAGCAGGATCTAAAATACAGTATAAAATAGATTCTAACACAGAAACACATTAAGCAGAGACAGTGCATACTCTGCAAGTCATGGATGGATGCACAGACACACAGACAGGAAACTGATGAGTGTTTTTATTGGCACCCTGTCATTTATCAACCAGTACCTCATACAACCAACATCCGAAAATCTACAAATTATGATGCTCCTCATAGATGTACAGGTCTTCAAGGGTTTCTGAAGAAAAATCTTTGTTCCTCATCTGGTGTGTTTCTTTTATGGCATCTTTCACTTAAGAGCTGTCCAAAAAGTTTGCCAGATTAAGTTTATCATCTTCTGCATTTTTTTACTTGAGAAAATAGCCTTGTACTTAGAAATAGAAATTTCCTTGGAAATCTGAAGGAAGTGATTCAGTATGCAAACAACGCAAGACCAGAGGCAAGACACACACATTTTGTTTCACAAAAAGTTCAAAAAATCCTCTGTATCCTGCGATCCAATTTTCCAAATGCAAAAAGTCATTCCTGCCAGCATCCTAAATAAGCTGCTGCACAGACACATTTATCACTGAAGATGTCCACAAAAAGCTGCCTTTGTAACCAAAAGGGCCTTCAACAAGTATCGTCAGACCTAAGTCATTGTATACATCCAGTGAAAAGTAAAGCTTTCAAAGTGCAGTATCCGCATAAGAAAGAAACCTTAGAAAAGTAAGAAAGAGCCAGCGGATTTAACTATTCATACTTCCTCTTTCTTTTTACTTGCTTGATAACATGGTCTGCGAAAAAGCCTTATGACGACCAATCTAAAAATAAGTGAGTACTATTACAGGATCATTAGAGCAGAAGGCAGCAATTCTTGAGAYACTAATTTTGTCTGGGCTGCTGCCAGTATCGTTAGCCCTGTCATTAGCTCAGCTCTGGTGGCACTAGTAATGACATTTGCAGAGCCTGACTGGGCTGTTACAATGCCCTGCCAGTTGTTTGTGCCTACTGCAGCCACCTAAGGCACATCTAGTAGTCGCATCCTCCTATTCTTTCATTGGGTAGTATTTGCAGAAGTCAAGTGAGAAGAGAGCTTTACACCCTCCAGCATCATTACCATATATTTTGTTTGCTTTTTACTTCAGACTAAATCTGTTTGAGGGATATTCCTCACTGATTTACCACAAGGTTTCCCTCTTTTCAACAGCCTTTCTTACAAAAAGTTATCAGAAATGAGAAGGTTGCCAAGATTAGAGATACTTATTTAGACTCCATTAAAAGCTTCTCCAAACTCTCGGTCTCCTTCATGTTCAGATTTCGTTACTGTTAATTTAAAAGCTGAGAAAGAGTAGGTGTTTTAAACAGTGAAGAAGCCAAGTGCATCAAAAGCCTCCTTTGACTGCAGGGAATATTTTGGCTGCTACTCAGAAGCTACTACCATAATTCAATTATTTTAGCTCCAGCTAGGCTTCAGCATTTTGAAAGAAAGACTGGCACRGGGAGGAGAAACACAGCACTAGAATAGCAAAACTCAGACCCAGACTACAGAAAGAGAATGTGTCTCCAACAAAATTCACAGCTAATGACAATAAAGCAAGGCTTTTACTACTTTAAAGTTCTCACCCTGCTTGAAAAGTTTTCCAATACCTAAGCCATTAGGATTCAACAGACCACAGAACAGATGTGAATTCTGGATATACATTCCTTGAGGTTCTGAATTACACTTTCCATTTCATATTCTGATTTTTTTCTGGATCATATTTCTTATGAGTTATACAAATGTAAACCACAGTATTATGTTTGTGAATTAGAGGATTGATACAGTATTTGTATCTACTAAATAAAACATAAGCCCTTCACTGTCTTATTTTGAAGCACACTCTTGCAAGTACCTAGAAAAAAAATTAAATGGAATATTGAACATTTTAGGGTATTTGCATGAAAAAATGATACTAAAATTAGAAAATATTTTTATTCTTTTTTCTTCCTTATTTCTCAGGTACTATTTTTATTCTTTCAAAGTCAGAAACTAGGGATGTCAGGGTTTTTTTTCTGTTATGAAGGCCATAAAAAGTGATTGTTGATGAGATCAGAAGTTCTGTCCTGTGAGCTACTTCATACAGGTAATGGAGACTGATTTGCTAAGCAAAGCTTGATAAGAAATTGCATAGGCAGAAGAAAGAAAGGAAAGCTCTTTTCCTTTTACTGTCTTCCTCCTTCCCTAATAAACAACCACATTTGGCTACTTAAGATTGCATTTAGCGGATGAAGGTTTTTTGTCTATCTTTATCAATAGCATGTGAGGACACGATTCCCTTCCCCACTCATSCAATACTCTTCTACATTTTTTTTTTCCTTGTCCTTCCTCTGAAGCACCCCATTAAGGCTGCAGCAACCTTTGGTCAGCTGAGCTAGCAGAGCCTTTCATTTTTTCCTAAAACATATTCTGTCTATTCAGTCTGGTTTTCACCACACGTTACTCCTAACTTTTGCTGTCCTATCTTTCTAGTGGCATCACATCTCTTGAGATTGTCCCTGTGAGGGGGTCACCTCGGTTCCTGCTTCCTTACCTTCCAAGAGGTATGTCAAAACATTTTCATTTTTTTCTACTCAAACTGCCAGAATTTCCACTCTGTAAAAATCTGGAAGTTTCAGACTCTTGGTGTGCGTTTGTGTGAAAACCAAACAATGGGAGATAAGAATTTCCCACAAGTTGGATATTATGAATTTCATTCATTTCTCCTGTGTGGGATATATACTGCTGGCCATATGTGGGCAGATTATTGTTTGCTAGGGGAGGCCTTTTCCTCATGTCGCTCATACGTCTGTGAAAAGGTCAGGTGTCCCAGTCAGGTAGACCTGAACCCTTCTCTGTACCACAATGTATTTGTCCATCTGCATCTGTCAATACAGATACAGCAAACCAAAACCAATAAAGTTTTTTTAATATAAAGGAAGTGAAAACAAGTGGACAGGTCAATACTTCCATCTCATCTCATGCTGAGATAGGTAGAACTAATAAATTTTTAATACCAAATAGCAGCAATACAGTATTCATTAGAGCTAATAAAAAAGCCGAAAAAATTGTTCCAATTCTTACATGTAGAGTGATAATTTTTATTAAATTCATGCCCCTATGGAAATGTCAGAAAACTCTCTCAGTCTAAAGTAAAGAGAAGGAAAGACACCCCAAAGTAACCATACACATTCAGAAGATATTCAACTTACCTACAGACAGCTTCTAATTCTTAACACAGTAGCTACACTAGATTGTGGTTTTCCATGGGAAAAAAAATGTCTGGTTTAATCATAATGAAGAAATGCCAAACACAAGTAACTTCATGATACAGAATTTTGTGTCTCTCACTTGCGACCTTTTCCTTGCACTTGTCTGTTAAACACTGTGCTCAGAAGCACATAAAAAACATATACATGTTTCTTAAACTACACACATTTTACACAAAAATGTATTTCAAAACCRTTTTCAGGAATTTTATTCACTGTGTTTTCCACCATCTGACAACATTTTTTAAGAAAATCCAAGTTCATGCAAAACATTTGCAGGACCCAGCTCATGCTAGATACACAACTGGACTAGTCGAATATCCTTTGTGCACCGTCTCAAGCAACTTTATTCAAGATCCTAAAACAGTGCTCTTTTGCCATTATTTTTAATGTTTATTTTGGTGCAATTCAAGTTGTTTGAAAGAAAAGAGTAATTTTAAATGGCTACAAAAGTTCAATCATATCCAGTTGGATGAATATAAGTAAAGGTGAAATCATCATTACAGGCTTTCATTTTTACTCCTGCTGATGGCAAAATGTCAGCAAAAGGTTCCCAGCAACACTTCTAAAATGAGTGCCATTCAAGAGACTAATTCTTGAATGTGAGAGTGGAATCACATCCAGCCTAAGCAGAAGAAAATCACTGCCCTTTCTTCATCTATACAGAAAATACCAAACTTTCTTGCTATGTTTAAAAGACTGAAAGGTGCTGGCATCACACGCAAATCTGTGAGAATTGAAATGTCATGTTCACTCTGGGAGAGAAAAGAATCCTCAGGTGCTCATTACTACTAAAAAGTGTTCCCACAGAAACCAAACCCCAGGCTTTCTCTACATGACCAGCTTTTAAAGGTTAATTAACAATTGGAAGTAGTAAAAATTTATAACCTACTGCTTATAATTTTTTAATAGTGTGATTTCCAATCTTTTATCATTGGGCTTACACTTGAAATCAAAGTGCCATCTGCTCACATCTCATAAAACCCTGGGGACAAAAAGTAAAATTTAATATTCTAAACCTTTTACTCCATGCTGGAGATACAGAATTCATTCATTTTCCATCCGCATGCCCCTAGGATGCAGATTCTAAGCAACTTTGAAATAAAGATCCTTGAAAGCTCTCTGTCATAAGCTATAACATTTAAGCAAAAAAAATCTGGAAACAGTATGCCATAGTTTAACCCCAGCCAGCCACCAAGTGCCACAAAACCACTCACTCAGTCCCCTACCATTAGGAACATGGAGAGAATACAAAGGGTAAAAGCAGGAAAATTCGGGGATTAAGATAAAGACAGTTTAACAGACAAAGCAAAAGCAGCGCATACAAGCAAAGCAAAACAAGGAATTAGTTCATTGCTTCTCATGGACAAGCAGGTGTTCAGCAATCTCCAGGACAGCAGGGCCCCATCACAGGTAACCATGACTTGGGAAGACAAACACCATCAACTCCAAATGTCCTCTCCTTCCCCCTCCTTCTCTCCACTTTATACACTGAGCATGATGTCACATGGTCTGGAATGTCCCTTTGGTCAATTTGTGTCACCTGCCCTGGCTRTGTCTCCTCCCAATCTCCCATGCACCCCCAAAATCCTTATCAGTGTGTCAGTACAAAAAGCAGAAAAGGCCTTGGCTCTGTGTAAGCCCTGCTCAGCAATAACAAAAACATCTCTGTGTTATCAACCCAGCGATTAGTACAAATCCAAAACAGCCCCACACCAGCCACTGTGAGGAAAATTAACTCTACTCCAGCCAAAACCTCAAAAACTAYCTATTACTAGGTCACTTTTGCAATTAAGGTATATTTCATGTAGAAACTTTGTTATCTTATAAGACTATTTTAACTCACTTTTCTTCCATAAAGTAAACCTTTTCTCTAGTAACAGAACTCCAAACTTGAAGCCTTGCATTTGTTATTTTATATGTGAGTGTTGCATAGATCTGCACGTGCATGTAAGGCATTGCAATTGTGCACAAGGGAAAAGCAACCAGAAATCTCTAGTCCTGAGAGAATGGCTCTATTCTTCTAGTTCATTGCAGCTACCCACAGCTTGAAAATATTCATCTACGTTATAACATCTGACTTGCACAATGACTCAACAAGCATAATTTTCAAGTTAATTTTCAACCTGAAAAAAGTAGGTTATGGGCACAATACAGTTATAATTCACTGGAAGCCTTTGAACAATCACCATAGGAGGGCAACGCTGATACTACGACAGAAAGGTGTGCACCTGTGTGGGCTCTCTGTGGCCGTGCTCCCCTCACTTTCACTTGACTGGATGCAATTTGCATACTGGAAGCTGTGTCCTCATCACCAATGTGCTGATCATGAAAAGGAGTGCTTTTTAACTGAGGATCACTGTTATAGCAAACTTTCCTTTGGCTCCCKGACTTCTTTCTAGATAGTTCAGGGCATGGACAGATTAGCACTTCTGGAAGTGTTGGTGCTGGTTCTGCAAGAGTGTTTACCCAAAAATACTGAAAACCATCTATGTGACCAAGTTAAAATCAAAATTTCAAATATTTAATGGCAGAACATTCTTGATATCAATCCAAATCATAACCAGGATATTGCCATAGGGTAAACAACCAGGAAAAAAAAGAATACAAATCTCTGTATATCAGCAATCAAGTTTCCTGAAATGTCTCAACTCATAGAAAAAATACCTCTTCACAAATAAAAGTGGAAGAATTTATTCCTTCCCTATATCTTGATGGGTCCATGGACCTCAGTGAGCAATTGCACCCCATTTACTCCAGCTGGTTAAACCAAAAAAAATCTTTGCTTGTATCTTATCTCCAAAAGACATTTTATAGTGAAATGTGTGATATATTTTTTACAAGAACACTAACATTTTGAGCCCATGGATATCCACTAGATTTCTACTAAGCGAATAAGTTAAATACTTCTGCTTAAACTTTCATAGCCTAAAAGTAACATCACTCCATACAGTGATCTCCACTAAAGGCAGAGTTTGGAACTTACATTAGAACAAAATATGGTCAAACTTGGGTCTCCAAAAAGCAAAAGACAGAGTATTACAGACTGCAGACTAAGTCAGTCAGAGAGCTATGAACCAAGCAACCCACCTTCTTGTGAAGATGTTTCAAAAAACAACCAGGACACATCACCTTATTCCACCATGAAAGCACCTACTCGTGTCACAGCACTAAGAAGTAATATTTAAGAAAGTTTGTAATTTTTTATATTCTATTGGAAACAGAAGTTCCACTTACGGTTAATAGCAGAATCCTGGTGCCTGCTGATCTCACATCACTATAATCTGACATTGCCTGACTTCAGCAGAGCTACTATTACTTATTTTCCTTTAACTRCAGGCAGTCGTGTTATTTAAGAATTAGAAGCTTACTGCTTTTGCATTTCTCTAATATGGCTACTCAGCAGAACATTTTTTCATGTCTCATATCTATGTTATTTTCCTTAAATGCTTGGAATTCAGTCAAATGTGTTTTGAAACTCCAGGTCTTGGGAGCATATATATACACACACATGTACCCACTCACGCACTCTGTGCTCACACAGAGGCAGAGCAAGCATATAAAAAAAATTTTGCTTTTAGGCACCTTTCTGGTGCACAAACACCAGAGGCTCAATGCACGTTGTCAGAAAACTGCAGTGAAAGGATCCTGTTCAAGGGTACTGCATTAAAGTTCAATGGCCTCTGAAGGTCACTTGGGCTCTAGGTCTGTCCACAGGACAGTCATTCCATAGAGACTTTCAAACTCTCTGTATAAAGTGGGATATATTTTGGTGCACTGTGACCCCTTCCACATATCTGACTCCTTCTTGTAGAAACCAGGCCATAAAGCAGTGGGGAGGGCTGCAGAGCAAGGAGCAGCCCATGTTTATRTTGGATACGTATCCATGTTCTTGATATGGACATTACATCCTCGGCATGCCCCTGTGTTAGGCTGCCTGACAATATTGCAMTACATTCCTGATACCCAAAGAAACTTTCGTATTTAGGTTGTTTTGCTTTGATCTTGAAAGAAAAAATTCAGCTTTGCTTTCCACACAGGTTAGGCATTGTAGGTGTGTGCTCTTTCAAGGATCAGAAAAATTAGTTAAAAATATACCTAACCCAAAGGTATTTTTTTGTAGTAACTGAAATCTTCATTCCACAATGACGAGGGGAACGGTGTTGAATCTCAGGGTATCTTTATTAAGTATTTTTAGATCAGGAGTACTAATCCTATTACTAATTTTTGAAGTATTGGTAGCTTTAAACCCAAGAGTTGTTCAGCGATGTCTTGTCTGGGTCTATTAAGATTCTGTTTATCCTACAAATCGTCATAAATTAAAAATATTATTCTTACAGAATTATGTATTAAGACTCTTGAATTTGATATTTTAGGGGGKTTTTTCTACAGTACCATTGTTTTCTGTACATTTTTTTCTTTTGCAGACAAGAAAAGTCAAGAGTAACCAAAAATCCAAACACCATGTTCTGAACATCATCACAACAGCGAACACACTTCAAGGGAAATCTGCARCAAGGGTCACAGTTTTCTTCCCTCTCTATCACTCTCAGGCATGGGATCAAAAGTTGAATCTTACAAGACAAAGGTGACATGTTCATTTCAGGGACAATGATTTCATAAACATAACGTTAGGCTTTTCTTTCTGAAAGGATTTTCGAGTAGACTGGAAGACATTACTGATAGTGTTTTAGAGCAAATGCACTATGTTTTTCTTCTCTTGTGTGTGCATTAAAAGATCATCAGTTTTGTCTCAAGTTATGTTCATCCACTACATTTTTTTCCAAATCTTTTCTTGATTCAGTGGGAGACGTAGATGCCTAAGTCTTCTGACCTTCTGCCTGAAGATGTCTTGATATTTTTTTATGGAGAGGATAGTGTACAAAAACTTGCATCTGCTTCCTGTGTGGAAGAACAGGCTTTTCAGAGTGTGAATATAGCAAAGACTAAAGGAAACTTTCATTATTGTAGATCAGCAGTTCCTGATATCCACAGCTGCCAATAAATACATTTCTTTTTTCAGGGAACAACACTACATGCCTTAAATCACTGAAGAGTACATTTCTTTCCAAATTTGGGAAGTCATATTATGACAACAGTAACAGAAGTGACTGTCAAACTTGACTACTTATTTGGTAACTCACATTATTTAATACTGCTGACAAGCAAATCGTGATATTTTTTCAGTTTCATAAGTTACACCTCTACAGGTTTTCACCTTTTACGATTTTTTCTTCCCTCTTTGAAGACAGGCATCTTCTTAATAGCATTCAGAATTATTAATGCCTTATGTTAAATCAATATCTGTCAATGAGGTTCATTTGATAAAAGCATTTCATAATATTGTTTCTCTTCATAATCACAGCTCTTCAGTCTACAGGAAAAAATAAAGCAAGTGTTAACTTTAATATTAGTACAAGAAAGTAAAATATGTGTTTTATTAAAGGCTGTGTCTTCCAACTGATATAAGCAGGACAGGTCCTTCATTTATGAGGCTCAGAAGTTCATACACAATAAAATGGAAGCCCACCAGAAGGTGACTCTGACTGATCAAACAAACCTGGGCAGAATAGATAGCTTGCTGCACTGCATAAGTGGTTTGTGCAGCAATTCAGAGGGACCTCAACAAGCTGGAAAAATAGGAACCTCCTGAAGTTCACAAAAAGAAGTGCCAAGTCTTGCACCTGGGGAGAACAAACCCAGTTCCCCAGTACTGACAACTGAGCAGCTGGAAAGCAGCTCAGCAGAAAAGGACCTGAGGGTCCCRGTGGACACCAAGTTGAACATATGCCAGCAATGTGCCCCTGCTGCAAAAAAGGCTAGCACTGTCCTGGGCTGTGTCAGGAGAGTTTTGCCACTGCTAGTAAGCCCAAACCTGGGCTGAGTTCAGTTCCGAGTTCCTCAGTGCAAGAGGCACGTGGTCATACTGAATCAATTCCTGTAAGGAGCCAAGAAAATGCTGAAAGGATGGGATCATGAGGAAAGTCTGAGAGACCTGCACTATTTAGCCTAGAGAAGGTTCGTGTTTTATTTTATTTGTGTATAGACCTACAGGAAGAGAGGGTGAAAAGAGGATGGAGTGAGGCTCTTTTCTGCAGTGCTCAAGTAACAGAACAAGAGGCAAAGGACATCAGCTGAAACAGAGAAGGCTCCAAATGAACATCAGAAAGTTCTTTTTCACTGTAAGAGTGACTGAGCACTGGCACAGGTTGCCCAAGGAGGTGGAGTCTCCCTCTTTGGAGATATTCAAAAGTCATCTGAATATAGTCTGGGGCAACTGGATCTCTGTAGCCCTGCTTGAGCAGGCAGTTGGAGCAGATAACCTCCAGGGGCTCCTTCCAACCTCAACTATTCTGCAATTAGAAGTATAATCAAAACGCACTAGCAAAATCCTGTTATAGTTGAATACGTCTCAAAATTTCTTATCTTCCAGTTAAGTCACAGAACAATAACTTTGAAAGTGYGGCAGTGCTGCTTTCTGTCGTGTTGATAGGTAGATCACATTTTTACCTGCAAGTATCTGGAAAGTTTAATTAAATATAAATCAGAACCACCCTTAAAAATTCAGAAATATAGAATCCTCAGTCCTTCCCATTCAGCTCTTCTTTAAAGACAAAGATGAGTAAATTAATAATGTGATCAATCATCTGAAAATCCAGACTTGGACAAAAGAGTGAACTGAATGAATTACAACATCTTCAGCACAGTGCAGGGAAAGTGAAAGGAATAAGCAAAATCTCTGACATCTAAATGTAGAACTGGCTGGTTTTGCTCTCCATTGTGATGAGTGAGAGGTGTCAGATGTTCCCRTTTATGGACAGCCAGATATTTTGCCCACAGCTKCACCAGTTCCTTTGTCTGGCATGTTTCACCCATTCTCCCTTCCAACCTCAACCATTCCCTGACTGTGATTCTGCAGTATTCTTACAGTGTAAGAAAGACTAACACATTTTGCTTCATATAGACTTATTTTGGGGCAGGAAACAGGGAAGGCCCAACCAGCCAACAGACATCACAGCTTGAAAACGGAGGACACTCACACATCTCCAGCCACAAGGTGTTACACCAGGCAGTATCATTCCAACAGACGTGAAGACAGTAAAAACAAAGTTTTCAAAGAAATATACTCAAAAAGGACAAAAGTAATCCAGTGTAGAGACCCAGAGGGACTAATGACACAATATATTAAGATTAGAAGGCTAAATTCAAGGCTTGCTTCTCATTCAGATACTGAATTAGGCAGCCAGATACTGGCATTAAAAAGAATGAAGCATGATCTATAGCTACGTTTTTAACTACTATATATTCTAGGGAACAGCAGTCTTATTTTTATGAGAAAAATATCCAAAATTATCTGGTTTCAATCTTGCCTTCAGAGTATATACAGTACATTTTTACTGTGAGGCTTGGGTTTTGCTGTGGATTTTGGTGAATTTCTTTTCTTTGGCAGAGGAAAGAAGTATGTAGCTGCATCCTCAAAAAACAGTGGCAGAACTGATTAGAATATTCTAAATAACTACTGTCATTACTACAAATACTATTTTTCCTTAAGCTTTAAAAAACCTTCCTAATTATAAATGTACCTAAGAAGCTATTCCATCTTCAGGAAGCACTTAGAATGTCTTGGTTTGATCACAAAGCTTTCCTTCTGTTTCTAATTCTCTAATTACTCAAGTGGTCACAATTGTAATTGAAAGCCTTACATAGACATTTAGATTAATTTTAAAATGAAACAAAAAAAATCCATTCTTGAAATAGACTTTGCTAAATGTAATGAGAGTGAAATGGAAATTATTTCAGTCATGTGGAATTTTTATACTTCTCTAATGTAGTCTACTGCTACCACCTACCAATTTAGCATCCTAATTTTACCTCAAAGTTCTTATAAACTCCTGTTGTTCTCTTCCACCTGCAGCTAGAGTACTAATGATAATTTTACAGCATTTATTAGTGCCCCATTTCTCAAACAACCTGAAACAGAAATAGCTTCTGGAGGATGTGGACCTTTGACATTTAGATCCCTTCTTCACTGGCTTTAATTAAAATTACCATATCCTAATAGTCTGACAGACCAAGTGTATTCCTTTAGGTGCTCGTCACCAAACCTACCCTCCTCATGAGGATTCTAATGGAAGATCTCTGCAAGGAAGTATTGGAAATTTTATCACCATCTTCCCAGATCAATTCACATAAGGAATGTCAATCAGAATCCAGACTGTCAACTCTGAATCCATAACAGGATAGCAGGAAATTCTGTGCTTTCTGTACAAGTGGTCAACATTTCGAATTATACTGTTTATTCACAAAGGAAAAGAGTATGTATTTTCCTGACTCTTTCATGGGCCTTGAATAAATTGTACATGTAATAAAAAAATACTTCTGAAGCAATAATGTTCATAAAGATGCTATGTCTGGAGAATGTGGCCCTATGGGTTCTGCACACAATACCCAGAAAAAGAAATTAAACAAGCGAGGAAATGCTAGCAATTTTACTTGCTCCTAGAATCACATCTGATACCACCTTGGGAGACAGAGCTTTTGTTTGATATCCACCTGTTTGACCTGTCAGAATAAAAACACAGCAGTTGCAGCAGATGTGAGTCAAAGAGAAAATATCACTGACAGTGACATCTTTGTCAGGAARAACAACTTTCCTGCTGAGAGAGTTATGTTAATTACCTGGAAATTCACAGCTGTTGAATATCAACCTCAAGATGTTTGAAAGCAAAACCAGATATTTCAAGAAAAAAATTTATAGTACTTTGTACCAGTAAATCTGTCTTCAAAGCAAAAATGTAACCAGCTCTGCTTGAAGTCCCTTAATCTTCAGCCAGACTTTTACATCGACCTGCAGTATAGCTGACGCCTAACAAGACAAACCATTTTGCTAAAAATTAGCAAGCTTGCCTCACTTGCAATTTATTGCATATTTATCTGAAATCTATGTTTTTACTTTCAAGGAGATGCAAAAATAATTTAGAAAAAAATTTTGAGCACTTGAGAAACCACAGTAAACTCAATGCTGCTGAAACCAGCTCTAAAACAAGGTTCTGTACCTGTAGTTTAGAAAGATAATTACATGAATGAGTAATGGCCTGTCACAAGTCTTGTTCCCTTGACTAAAGGGCAGTGGATATTTGCATATTCAAAATAAGGTAATCGTGCACTGTCTCCATTTCAGCCCTGGTCTCAAGACAAAACCAAACAAGCAGTTCTGAACTCACAGTCCATCAAAAGACTCAATTTTCCACAATTATAGGAAATATGTGGTTTAAGCTGTGAATGCAAACACAAGGGCACGTAACTGGGGAGAGGGGATGGTGGTGGTGGTTATGTATAAGGAGGGAGTGAACATCCAAAACACAATTTCTAAACTCTCAAGCCTATTTGCTACTTGCAACCAGTATGGGCTGATTGCATATTTTGATAACATCTACATAAAAGCAGCACATCCTGAATTCACCAACTCACAAAAAAAGACACGAGACGTAACCCCAGATTAGAAAGCTCATCACGGATTGTGCTTCTGCACATAGACTGTCTAGACAAGGACAACCAGGGACCTGAGGTTCTGTAAAGAGGCAAAATGGAAGGGTTCCCAAAAACAGGTTGTCTAGAAAGCAAGAAGACCTAGGAGACACAAAGAAACTGTTCCATGTTGGGGAAAAACCTGGAGATGAAGGAGACATGAAGACAAATGCCAGTGCTACACAGGGACCTTGGTCTTTAATACCAGGGACTGCAACTGTGTAACTGTGAGCATCCCCACAGCAGCAACCACAACCTTCTGCCCAACCTCCCTGGACCAGCAGCAATCTCTTTGCCAGGAATGGAAGGCGAGACCTAGAGAATGCAGCACCGTGTATGAGTAAGGAAGCTCATGTGAGAGTTAGTCAAGCAGGCAAAAGCTCTCAGCTCATCTGTTCTTAGATAAACCCACCCCAGCATCTAGACCTGCACTAAGTTTACTTTGCCTAATCCATGACAAGATATTTTTCAGCCCAGCTCCAAGTCCTGCTCATTTTTCCATATTTTTGGGGGGTTTAAAAGTTCTGTTACTGAAACACACTCTCAGGATAGCTGACACATTTTCACTTTTTTTCCACTGATTTTTCATCCTTTAAAACCTTGGGTTTATCCAGATCAAATGTATGTCGTGAATGACTAATATACCTGCCTTGCTAAAACAGTGACATTTACACATCAGGCTACAGAGTGGCTGGTTTTAATTCAAAAATCCAATATTCAGATTAATATCAGCACAACATCCTAGAAACCTGGATAAAAAGATCCAGACATCTGTGTACTTTTAGAACAGGCTCTCCCATTTTTGTGTAACCTCTTTTTTTCCTCATCTATCTTTTCCCCTGTAAGTAAAGTCTCTACAACAGAGATCAAGATTTACACCACGTGTCAGAGAATATTTAACATGTATTCAGAATAACAAGTTTATATTTACCACTTAAGGTTATTTTCCATTTTGTTTTCAGTGATTTCTCATTGCAGTTGTAGACAAAGCAAACAACATTGAGAAGCTAGGAAGAAATAGAACYATACTTTAAAAGCAGCTGTTATTGTCTCTAAATAAAATAACTTTCTAAAACAGAGTCCGAAGAGACGGAATAGGCTACCATTTCAGCAAGAAAAAAAAAAGGTTCATCTTATGAAAACCTTCTCTCTTTCAATAACTGAAACGAGCATGTATGATGAGATGAGAGCTTGGAAACTATTGAGACTCTAAGGTACAATCCCAGGCAGACTTACCTATAACTTTAAGTCACTTTTACCAGTTTGCACAACCAGCTTTTCCTATCTATTCAAAAAGCATTTTAACAAAAAAAAAAAAAATCCTACGGATTAAAAATTTTTCAGCAACTACTATATCTGTGTTTATTACTCAGTAAAACTTAAAAGAAGCTGTAGTACACAGAGAAACACACTAAAGGAACCRTTCCTCATCACATCTGAAAACTGATTTGATCTGCTGCTGAAACATCTCATGTTTCACTTATTTCATTCAATACTACTTTGCGCTACTTTCTGCGTCTCCATAGATGAGTTATTTCATGGAAAATGACTAGGATAAGTAGTTAAGTATAAATAAAGCATTATTATTTCATTCACTCTCTTGGTTACAACATGTAGCTGTAAATAAAGGCCTTTGTCCCAAAAGTGCAATGAAGTAGATGTGCTAAATGTTACTCCAGACTAAAGGGTAAATTTTTTTACTGTTCTTATTGAACATCATTTCACTGAAGGCAGAGCCATGTCAGTTTCCAGCAGCTGAAAATATGATCAATATATTTGGGATTTGAAATTGCTCTTTTAAGATCTGTGGTTATATGATAGGGAATCTGCAAAGCAGATCACTTCTGCTAGTTCTTGAATAACAAGGAGAAGCCACCATAAAACTTCACAGAGCATAATTTCTCTTTGAAATACCAATTTACAAAATTTATACTCTTAGTGTTACCTGTATCAAAGATAGCCTGCTAAAATTTAGACTGCCTTTTGGTCTTACTCATATTATATTAATGTCTACAGTCCTCACTACTATATTATTATTATTTCCAACTAATGAGTTGCTGGTTAGTAACCAAGAAATTCACTCCAGCTGCTGGAGTGACTGCATTGCTGGAAAAGGTAAGAACAACTGATACCAASTCATCTACCTTAACTTCTATAAAGCCTTTGACACTGTCCCATGAATTATCCTTGTCTCTGAATTAAAGGCATAGGGGTTTGATGGATGGACTATTTGACAGCGTATAAGGAATTGACTGGATGGTCACACCCAAAGAATTGAGGTCATTGGCCCAATGTCCAAAGAGAGAACAGTAACAAGCAGTGTTCCTCAGGGGTCTGTATCAGGACCAATACTATTGACTGTCTTCATTAGTCACATTGGGGTATTGAGTACATCCTCAGCAAGTTTGCGGATGACACCAAGCTGAAGAATGCAATTAATACATTTGAGTGAAGAGATGATGTCCAGAGGGACCTTGACAGACTTTAGAAGTGGACCAGTGTGAAATTCATGAAGATCAAGAAGGCCAAGTGCAATGTCCTACACTTGGACTGAGATAAGGCCCTGCATAAGTACAGACTAGGTGATGAATAATGTGGAAGCAGCCTCCTGGAGAAGGTTTGGGGATACTGGTGGATGAGAAATTAGACATGAGGCAGCAATGCACACTCATAGCCCAGAAATTCAATTATGTCCTGGGCTGCATAAAAACAAGCATGGCCAAAGTTTGAAGGAGGTGATTCTTCCCCTCTTCTCTGCTCTCACGAGAGTCCACATGGAATACTGCATCTGGCTTTGAGAACCAAAAGAAAGACATGGACCTGGTAGAGTGGGTCCAGAAGAAGGTCACAGAAATGGTCAGAGGGCTGGAGTGCCTCTCTTATGAAAACACATTGAGAGAGTGGGGATTGTTCAGCCTGGAGAAGACACCAGGGAGATGTTATCACAGGACTTGAGTAATTAGAGGGCATGTAATAAAGATGTAACAAGATTCTTTACCTAGGTCTGTAGTGATAAAACAAGGGCACCAATTTTAAGCTGAAAGAGAGGAGATACAAGGAAGAAATTCTTTATGAAGATGGTGGTTGCCCAGTGAAACTGTGCATTCCCATTCTTGGAAGCTGTCAAGGTCAAGTCGGATGTGGCTTAGAGCAATCCGGACTAGTGGAAAGCTTCCTTGCTTATTGCAAGGGTGTTGAACTAGAGGATCTTTAAAGAAAAGRTTTTTCCAATAAAACCATCTTATGATTCTATGGCTTCTTCCTTTAACTGGATAATCTAAACACTTTATAGTTCTCAATCATACTTCCTTATTAATAACCTAAAGGTCTTTGTACAATTCTTGGTTGTTCTTCATATTCCCTTGTGCATTCAACATGCTTCTTCATATGCAAGTGGGTTTTTTATATATGTATTAAAATATATATAAATAAACATTCCCATGTGGTCTGTAAACAAACCTTAATTCATCATCATTGACATTTATGTTTATTTTTATTCACAACATATTTCCCTTCTTATAGGTTATTGCATGGCACCACAGCCCACTCAGCACCTCCAGCAGAGTCTCATAACAGCTGTTCTGCTGTGCCTGAGGGAGCTGGTGTTCCAGACAGGAAAAATTTCTCCATTTCCAAGTTTTTTTCTTCATACTAGGATGTCATTTGTAAGAAATGTAGATAAATTAAGCACATATCACTGCCAGGTGCTTGATTTTCATCCCAAATATTCATGATTCAATATTTCAGAAAAAATAGGGACTTTTAAGTACTATTTGGAAGCATTGTCCACACAAGGAAAAAGTTAGGACCCCTTATTCTAAAAATACATGTTCCAATTTTTCAAGAGTCTTTGAGTAGAATTGACTGACAACTTCTGGCTTTTAGCACATATTTTTGTACAAGGGCTATATAGGGTCAAGTCTCAAAAAGAAAAGTACACAGGATCTCTAACAAAAATTCACATCTCCTGGTCCCAGCTGTCCTAGAGCATCCAGATGTGGTCTCCCACAATTGGCTTAAAACACTTCTAAGATTTCTCATTGCCTTTTCATAACAAAAGCACAGTGGATTTCTAGAGGAACAGGAGACCTAAACCTGAGTTTCCAAACCATCACATTTCATTCAAGTACATATGCACAAATGAAAAGCACTAACCCTCTAAAATTGACAGTAGTGGTTATATAAATGAACTATTGACTGTGGTAAACATGCAAAAAACCCCACCYCCAAATTAAAATCAGGCATAAGAGGAAGGACATCCATCAAGCAGATGGAAGAATAGTCTCCCTCCTGTCTGTTGTCGGACATTCACATGGGTAATTCTAATCCCCATGAAGAATTATCCATTTCCATTGTTGGTAAAATAAACAAACAAAAAGAAAAACAAAACCAAAACAATTTTTTTWAAAAAAAAATTTAAGTCTTCTAAGCAACTAACCAAAACCATAGGAACAAGCACAAAAAGAAAGTACAAAAAAATTAAGATGCACAAATTCTGACCAAAAAATGCAAACTGTGCTATTATGAAATATTAAGTCAGACTGGATAATTGATAAATATTTTTTGTTACATTTGGTTCAGTGATTTAAAGTCATCCCACCTTGTTAGGGACAGAAGTTGTTTTCACTAACCATCTGTTGAGTGGCTTTTGTACAGCATGCCAGTGATCTCTACCAAATTCAAAAGCTGATGTGTCTGTACCACAACACTCTCTCAGATGCCATTTGACAAAGCATCTTGTAACCAGACCCAGGCAGAAYAGATGTTTTAGATTTCTCTTTTCCACCAGTGATTCCTACAAATAAGATAGGGTATATATGAGCGAATTACATGTACAGAGCTGTTACCAAGGATGTCAAATTTTCATTGATTTCACAGGAGTATGAAGCAGAAGGCACAGGTTCATCACTGCTCTCCAAGCAGTGTCCAGCAATGAACAGCCATGGGACTTGTGACAGCCATCACTTATACAGGACACAGCTGCAGGCCTTACCTGGCCCTTATCACCAACTGCAAGTGTCACTATGGTTCAGGACTATCAGGGCAGCACCAAATCTTCACACTGCCTTGCAAACTTTTTGTCAGTCTCTAAGTCCACTTTAAAAGCCCATATACACAAAAGTCAAAATGAAACTGTCTGATAAGATTTAATGGTTTACTAACGCTATTTTTAAATGGTTTTTAATGGAATATTATGGTACATAATCTTATAACAGGCACTGCTTGAAGCTTGCTAAAAGCCTTTGGTAGGCTTGTTGTTTCTGCAGAAAATGGAGATAGATATGTTTATTTGATTGCCTTCAGTCCCTTTCCATTTAAACTGCATTTAAAATTGCATCAGCTTTATGCCAAGGAACGTAATGACAAACATACAGGTTTTTGTATTTAAATTAAATGGCAGAAGTACCTCATTGAGGAAAGCAGTTGAAAAGGTAGACTGTTTTTAACTTTGTAGATCTTTAACAACAAAACTGAGTGGAAAAAGAGTATGTAAAACCTGAATTGTGAAACAGACATAAGTAGGTATAAGAAAAAAAAGGAAACTATAACATTATCTAAATTCATAATTGCCTTAGTTGGAGTGTGCTCAGGTTCTTCCATCTTCACACATGATTTTTGTTCCAGGAAATCTTCAGTTTTTTATTTATATTGAAGCCAAATCTTCTGGGCAAGGAAGAGCCAAGCTCTGCTTCAAGAAAGTGCTATGTAATCATTGATACAGGGCTGTGTTAAATACCGCTGTTGTATCATCCTCTATTCAGGGCTTTAGATGTACTTCTGAGCTGCTTGAAAGTTTGAGACTGAGGCAAATCATTTGGCTGATATTTGTGATACAAATTCTGATGCAAATCCCTCTCTTGATAGATAGGATCCTTCAAGTGCAGGAAGGCAAAGACCAGATACCAACAGTACTCATCTTCTTGCCCCTAGCTTGAGCTGATCCCCTTAAAGAGAACCCACAGTGAAATAGCAGCAGGTCCAAAGTAGGGCCACTGACAGCATGTACACATTGCCCCGTGTCTGGTCACAAGTGGCACAGGAATCCAAGACTATGCAGTTCTGGTGCAGATGCCACAGGAAGAACCACACCTCTAAACGGGACCTCTGTGCAACTCCAGTGGATCAAAAGGTCTAGATATCACTCCATGGAAAGAAAGTACTGACCTAGCAAAAACTAAGTGTTTTAACAGCTTTGCTTTAATTAGTTTAATCAAAATGCATTTCAAGCAAAGTATTTATCTTAATACAACACAAGACATATTCATGTCTCCTGTACATGAGAGTTAAGGACTCGCAATACCACATATAACATAAGGCAAGGAAGGAACAGCCWGGATTGTGATGTGAAAATATGTAGGTAACAATGGCTGCTGGGCAGTAAAATATTTAAAATTCAGTTTTTGCTGTCTCTGTCCTAAGAACTTGCAAGTCTGCTGCTTCTCACCTATTGTGCTCTTATTTGACAGCCTCCCATCTCTGCTTTACTCCCTAGATTTTTGATGCCTTTGCACCTATTAGTTTATCTGGTCTCTCCTTTGTCAGCTAGCACATGTCCTGGATGAGCAGCAGCAAGCCAAAGCTTAGTATGGACAATATACCTCTTTTTGATCTCACATCATCCCATTCTGCATTTTTCCTTTCCTTTTGACAAACCYTCTATTGTCACCATTGTTTAATTTTGCAGCACAACAAAGCCTCACACTTTCGTTCACATCTCATTCACTAAACTTTTATCAGCATAAAGGATAGCTAGGTTTTCTTTGTCCAATGGCTTTTAGCATTCGCCCACACTCAAAACATTCAAACTTCATCTCAGTGCTCACAGCACTGCTTTCTGGAAGCATCTAACATCTGTTCAATCTCTCTCTTTATTCAAATCACATCCTTCCTTCAAACCTCTACAGTACTTTCTTCCACATCACCATATCGGATCAGGTCTGGTCTTAAAGGTTTACCATCCCAAATTATCCCTTGGACCTTGCCTCTTGTCACAACAACTTAGTCAGAAACGCCTATTTGTCTCCTTCTCCTGCTACTTTTTCACACTCCCTCCATGCTGCCCACTCTGCTAAAAAAAAAAGAAAAAAATCCTTCACACTCCAATATGCCATCCCCCTCCCCCACACACGCACTCTCATTCAAAATCCTCCTGAGATGTATTTTTGGTGAGGCCTAATAAAAGTCACAGTTCTTCAACCCTAATGTTGACCTGACAGTATCCTGAAGATCTAAAGGGAAAATTTAGGTACACATAAGCTCTTCTTTCCATTCTGCCAGAGCTTCTCCTCATAGCCAGCTTCTCATAAAATCTGTGCTCCATCCTCATGTCCTCTACAAATGATGCAGTTCTCACCTTTTCAAAGCGCAGTCACTACTTTGCCAATACATAAATCACTTCAGCAGACGTACTTCTGAAATGCTGCTTTTATCCTGTCTCAAAACTGATTTGTGATTAGGTAAATTGTTATAAAGCTCACTTCCATAATTGGTACTGAAGTTTTCAAAACCAGAGACGATTTCCCACTTTTGTTGAGATTATAGAGATACGACAGGCATTTCAAGCCCATCATGTCTATGTTTTTGCCTTCTTTTTTTGCATTTTATAGTTATTAAACTTTTTTTTGAAGAGCCAAACAGCTATTACATAGTCAGCGAGAAATAAAACAAGAGGCAAATCAAATTATATTCCCAGCTGCAGAGGTAGATTCTTTTTAAAAATCAGACCGATAAATGTTCCAGAAAGATTAACAGAAACAAGCAAGTGTTCCTTCAGTAAAGGTTAGGCAGTGGCTTTAGATTAAATAACTGTGTGTTTAATTTTACTGAAAAAAAACCATCAGTAATCAGCTGACTAGAGAGAAGATACAGTCTTGGACTACAATGTATAGACTATTATGGTTTTTTTCAGTCTTCCAATAAGAAAGCTGCTTATGTCTACTAAGACTAAATTGGAAGATGTCCTTTCTCATTTGCCTTGTAAATGCCCACAGCTACTCCCACACCCAACACCAAGAGCAAACCTGTATAGCAATTCAGAATAGATTTCCTTGCTGCAGCAAATTCAGTGCCTGCTGTCACTGCAGCAGACTTTCCTGAAGTGTTACTCAACTGACAACTTAGAATCAATTTTGAAATAATCCTATTAATATAATAAGCATATTAATATATTACAATTAAAATCCCATCATTAAGTCCATTGTTTCTGCAAATCTATGAATTTCTTAATTAATATTTGGAAGCCACTTTCACGTTTAATCTCAGGAGGAACAATTAGTGTGAATTACCTCAGTCCTCCCACAAGCTCACTAGAGAGGTACAGAAGGCCCTGTGAGAGTGCGCTCCTTCTCCTTCCTGGATGCACAGACCATTGAAATGTAATACAAACCAAAGAGAGTATGTTCCAAAGAGAGGATTTCATTACCTCTTTAGTCATATACTGATTCAGAAAAGTTTTCTGTCTATATTTCTCTTCCTGACTAAGTATCTTGACTAAAAATAAATGTTTTTGATTTACTACTCCTGTCTTTTGGCTCAGAAGGGCTGCTGAGACCTCATTTAAAGAAGTTCTCATGTATCATAAAAATTTTGCTATGAAACCAACAGAAATTAYGTGGCTGAAGGTCAACAGCATTGCACATCACATTTCCTTACAGAAATAGTCTCTGAATGTTTTCCTTCACTTGTAAGACTGTAATTTGAACAGTCTCACAATGCACCTAAAAATTGCTTATACACAGAAATAATTGGTAYCTCAAATCAGCAGCTAAGTTGATGCTATCTGTGAGAAAAGCCAATACAAAAGAAAGCATTTCTTTTCTGCATAAGATATCTGCAGCCATTGGACTGCACTTTTTCAGATGTCTTCAYCAAGAACACATGGATTCCATACACATATCTAATCTAGTTTCCGCAGAGAAACTCAGAAGTAATGGAGCTATTCTAAATCAAAACTCATAAAAGATGGCATTTATCTTAATTTACAGCTATATATTCCATTTCTCCCTGGTGACCAGTGACAGGATCTGAAGGAACGGCCTGAAGTTGTGTCAGGGGAGGTTTAGGTTGGATATTAGAAAAACGTTCTTCATCAAGAGGGTGGCTGGGCACCGGAACGGGCTCCCTGGGAAAGTGGTCACAGCACCAAGCCTGACAGAGTTCCAGAAGCATTTGGACAGTGCTCTCAGGCACATGATGTGACCCTTGCCAATGGTTCTCTGCAGGGCCAGGAGCTGGACTCGATGATCCTTGTGCATCCTCTCCAGTGCGGCTTATTCTACAACTTAGGTACATCCAAACATTTGAGTAAGACGTACTATTTCTTACGGAGATATGCAAAACATATTTTCCTGGTTGGTCTTTCATCATCAAAATGAATGTCTGCCATGCATATGCTGCCCACCTGTCATGGTTTAACCCCACTGGCCACCAAGCCCCACAGAGCTGCTCACTCACTCCCCCACCTGCAGGATCAGAGAGAGAATCCAAAGGGTAAAAGGCAAAATACTCATGGACTGAGATAAAGAAAGTTTAATAGGGAAAGGAAAACCCACACACACAAGCAAAGCAAAACAAGAAATTAATCCACTGCTTCCCATGGGTWAGCAGGTGTTCAGCCATCCCCAGGACAGCAGGGCCCCGTCACATGTAACCCTGACTTGGGAAGACCAACGCCATCACACCAAATATCCCCGCATTGCTCCTTCTTTCCCCCCCATTGCTCCTTCTTCTCCCCACTTTATACACTGAGCATGACCCCTTATGGTCTGGAATATCCCTTTTGTCAATTCTCATCACCTGCCCTGGCTGTGTCTGCCCCCAACCTCCCACACATCCCCAACTTGTAGCATGTCATAATGAAAAGCAGAAAAGGTCTTGGCTCTGTGTAAGTCCTGCTCAGYAATAACAAAAATCTTTATAATCAACCCTGCATTCAGCACGAATCCAAAACATATCCACGTACTAGCCACTGTTAGAAAATCAACTCTACCCCAGCTGAAACCAGCACACCACCTCATAATCCCCTCAGTAGAGGCTACCAGACATTTGCAAGAAAGAAATGCCAGTAAAAACATTAGAATTATTCATTTACCTGTTGACCCTCTTCCTGAGGAGGTCTGAGACACCTCTGAAAATCATGGGACTAATCCTAATGAGATTTTCTAGTAGATAAATTATCCTCAAGGAGAGACAGTACCACTCCACAACTAAAGAAATAAAAGAGCAACAATTCACTTAAAGATACGCACATTCCTGCTCACATTAATTTACAGTGAACAGGCATTTATCATGCTTGACATTTTTTGAAAGAAATGCAAGCAGCTGGTTGCTATTTATTTTAAGTACTCAGCATGAAGTTTTCCGTGAAGTGACTGTCTCCTAACAAGACATGAAAGCAGCAKGTGTGGAGACCTGATCTTCCTCCTCCCAGCATGCAGTATTGTTAAATCAAAAAACATTGTAATTTTGAACTTACAACGTTAGAACAAATCTGTTACTGTGTTGAAAGCCAGACAACTTAAACAAGAGAGGCTTGACAGCTCTTCAGGTACTTTCACTTCAGTGCCTTTTGGGAAGAGACCAAGAAATGCAGAGCTACAGCCCTTTTTCCATTGTTATTCCTTGGAGCTTATGGCTTTATGCAGCATGGCAGGTTTGGACAGAGAAAGTAGAATTAACCAGGTAGAACATAGACCATCAATGTCTTTTAACACAGGGCTAGGATTTGTGATCTTTTATATGAGCTAAGAGACTACTTCATGGTGCCTGAGCCACACACAGGAGGGGGGCTGAGTGCCCCTTGTTCTGCTGTGGGCAGCTAAGATCTTATCCATGAACTGTTAATGAACAACTCTCAGCACAGGAAATTTGATCTTGAGACAAGTTCATTCATAAAGATTGACCAGCCCTCAAAAGAAGCTGACACTTGAAATATTCCAATTTATTAGTAACACTAGTCGTATTTTGGGTTTTCTTCTCTACAATGCTTTAGGCCCTTAGCAATGCACACAGGAGGACAGCACTGACATGCCATGGCAATGTTGCTGATGTTACAGATTACATGTTTGTCCAAAGGCATTGTACAACATTGCTCCTGGTGACAGAGACAGCAACATCTGCATCACATGCCTACAGTCACATCCTGTAACCATGGAACTGGAACATGAGAAAACACAAAAAACCCAAGGAGTTGTCAGACTGCTACTGCCACAGCTCACATCACACAAACAAATGCTGCCTGATGTCACAGCAGATCTCTTGTATCAGAAGGATTATCCCTACAGTGTAAACTCAAACATCTTTGATCTGTTACAGCAATGTATTGGGCTTAAATTCGAAAGGAAAAAGCATCTTCTCTTTAGCTTTGTTATGTGTAGAGTTATAACCAGGACTTCATAAAGCTTTATAGTGGCCTTTTACCATTTCAGTAAGAGCACCTGGCCTCAGCATTACCAATATAGCTTCCCTCTTACTTTGTGCATCACTTTGAAAAGGTTTGCAGAGCACTAATGATACAGCTTTCCCTAACGTGGAGCTTCTGTCGTCAGCTACAATGTCACAGCTATCCGCCTGCTAGCACTTCATGTTGCAGGGGTTTTGTAGAGTGTGTGCAAGACTTGCTTCCTGGCTGTTGTAGAGCCACAGGGGGTTCATATCTTGTGCAGGAGAAAAAGGATGAACTGCAGAGCAAAGACCTGGCAGAACATCTCCTGACTTCATGGGTAACAGTGTCTCCAGCATGATAGTATAAGGTGGTAGCAAGATAGCACTGATTTCCTCAACTAATGTGTTTCTACACCTGGTTTTTATTAAGTTTTCAATGCTGAGGAATGCATCTGTGTCTTTGTCCATCTCCTGTTCTGTATCCTGTATCTGATCTCTTACTCTTTTTCATGGCACTTTTCACTTTCAACAATATAGCATATTCCAACAAATTTTAAAAAGCCTTTATTTTCACAGTTCAGCCATTTCTACAGAAATTAGAAAGAACAATATAATTACTTATATATTGATTAGAGCATAAGTCAGCCTGACCTTCACATCAGATGCTTCCCAGTATTCTTATTAATTACCATTTATCCATGGTCATAGCTATGAAGCTTCCAATAATTAATATTTTATGTTTTGCTGTTCCACACCTGTAAGCTAGTCTTCCTATTTGCTTTTCAAATATCTGGCATCTCTATTGGAAAATTTTGGGTTCAGAAGAAACTATTTTTCATTCTTTCCTTTGCAGTAATCTCTCCCATCTATCACATTATTTTTATGCTCTACCTACAAAGTGCATATTGGGTAGGTTTTCATACACAAAAGGCAATTTTTTAGGAACACAAAAGACCCATTATAGAAACCTCATATTAAATCTTACTTTTTGTTTCTTGCCAATGTCATTACAAAGTCTCAAGCACATGGGAACAAGAACCCAGGCATTTCCTAACACATAGCAAGGTCCAAGTACTACTATGCAAGAGGTTCATATTTTACTGCTGCAAGTTCCAGTGCTGATACAAACAGCAAACTCATTCAAAAGAACCTAGAATAGGTTCATGTATTTACTCGTATTTTAAATATGATGTAATTTAAAGATGCAGTTTGTTACAGCAGAAACTATGTCTCAGCTCTCAGCAACATTTTTGCTTACAGTTTACAGAGCAACTGTGAAAAAAAGTTTCAATTAGGAGAGCAGCCAGAGGAATCTGTCATAAAAGTCAAGAAAAATGCTTTGTACAACAAAACAAGCCATATTGTTCTTTATATTGGTTATGAAACTATGACTACATTTTGATAAATGAGACTAAATCAAACAAATATGAAAGAAAAAGCATCTAATTGTAAGCAAAATAATTCTCAAAGCAAGTTTGATTTAAGAAAATTAAGAGGGATAGTGTACATTGTTGAGCATAACCCCCTCAGACTATTCAATCTATAACAAACATAGGAGCAACATGATTGATTCATAACATGAGTCAAGAACTCAAGTAAAGAATAAGGAACAGAAAGATTACAGTAGCTGAAGTCACAGAAGTCCTGAGGGCTTTAAGATATGATGAAATTTGGCTTGACATACAGTATCTGTTCTGTGAAATGAGATTACTCCAAGTGCAAACTGAGTGAAACACAGTACACATTCATTACACTTATGGCTTCATAATAGTTCAAACAGYCTAGATTTCCCTCTTTACATTTCTTACAGAGACTGAGAAGTAACAGAACCTTGTACTTTCAAAGAAAGTTAAAAGGATATATTTTCCTGTTTTGAGCATTACAGTCAATTTTTAAAGTGTTTAGAGATGATAAAATCCCTACTTTGAGCTCCATTTCCAATACAAAACCACAGTCSTACAGCATATAGCAGACAAACCTCACTGCTGGTGAAAAACAGCTAAATACATTCTAAAATTAAGTATGCTGGGGCCCTTACCAAAAAGGAAAAAATATTTGCACATTCTTCTATACCATAAGACTATAGACTGTTCTGTCTTCTGTAAGCATTAACATTTATTTATTTATTTATACCCAGGTTAAGTTAGTGGCTACCAGACTTTTTAACTTTTTTTGGCCCTACGCATGAGTAAACGTAGCAGTAGAACCAACACACGCCTTAAGTTGCAGACGAGTTTGCTCGTGMATGGGTAGGGCCATTCCAAAACCTGAGATGCTGTCTGTCTTAGGTCCACCTTGTGTTATGTGGATTTTCATGTTTTTTTTTCTGTAAGCTGCCTTATACAGGTTTATTTATTCACTTTTGACATGAGACAGCAGTCACTTAATGGGAACATACAGAGAAGACGGACCCAGACTCCTCTGCAAAGTACACAGAAACCAGCAAGTTACAAAAAGGGAAATTCTTTTTAGGTACAGAAATTTCACCATGGCAGTAGTCAAGTATGGGGGTAGGTTGCCCACAGAGATTGTGGACACTCTATTCCTGGAAACAATCAAAATTCACCTAGACAAACCCCAGATTGCCCAGGTGAGTTTTGAGCATCTCCAGCCTCCTGTTGTTCAAACAAGGTTCAAAGCAACCTCCACAGCCCCGTCTCAAACTAAATTATTCTAYGATTCTGCAACTGACAGGTAAGTTGAAAGACCATTTTGGTCCATAAAGAAATCAAACAGCTGCAATCCCAGTAAAGAACAGGCCACAGCTTCTCAAATTCTAATTTTTGAGTTAGACTTTCCTGAAAATTTACAGCATCTTTTTCATAATCCTTCAAAGAACAGCACATGTGAGACATTATCACTCTGAAATCAGACCATAGGGCTTGCTTTCTTTACAAGTTAGCTTTCATTTAGTCTTTCATCATATTCTTGTTGATGTTGAAATAAGTAACCTATGGCTTTTAAATAGCAAGTTAAAAGGGCCTTGCAGGTGGTGATTATTTTTACTCATGCGTGCTCTCCACAACATAGATGCTGACAATTCCTCAGTACTTTGCAGTGATGATCCCCTCTAAAAATATAAGATCCAAACTACATAACACCTACACAGTCATTTCCTGATACCTAATGGTGAAGCTGTTATGCAAATGGTGAGATGGTTTATACAACAAATAATTTTGKCTGCAAAAAATTAGTTACATTGGAGTTTTCTCAGTAGTTGAACAAAGCTGCATAAGTATGATCCCTAGAAGAAATGTTATTAKAAACTGGTCCTCAAGCACACAGCTGGGAGCAGTGGGTAAGCACCTTCATTCCAGAAATTCAACAGCTGGTACTCTATGCATCCCAACCTGCCACTACACATCAGACAACAGCTGAGGGAAATACAGATGCTGAAAATATGTCATTGGCTCAGTCTCAGACTTCATACAGCACTTTTCCTGCAATCATATAATACTTCAATTCTCTCAAGTTGAGCAATGAACAAAAACTTCCCGGCACAAAACTTTCTACAGTATAACAAAAATTGAGTCACAACTACCAAGACAGAAGTGGTTAAGGCATTGCCAGTAAATTCAAAGATATCTAATGATTTTAATGAGATGCTGTTGTTGTAGTTCAGAATACTAATCACTTCTCACACTGGAGAGAATAGCCCATGTATGCCCAGAAAAGCAGCATGAGCCAATCATAACAAACCAAAATAGCAAATTTAAATTTGGAATTTCACAGTGATTCACTGACCTGCCTTTTTCAAAAGAGCCTTTGAACAGATGTCATTGTTAAGTCATGTTAAAAGAAGCAAATATTTTCGGAATGCTCACTTTGCTCCCTGATACAATTGAATCAAGCCATCTGTGCTATAGTGGTCCTTAACCAATATTCTATCCACTTAGAAGGTACTAAAAATCATCCCTGTTTAGTTCTCTGAGAAGATCCTTCTATAAGATACACCTCTCAAGTGTTCTCCAGAGAGTTAGACAAAAGTGGAAAAAAACACCAAAACCCCCACACTTGTTTAAGATAGGAGTTCTGATTCTTGTTTTGTTTACCCTTTCCTCTTCACAGAAYCACAGAATGGGTCAGGTTGGAAGGGACCACAGTTGGTCATCTGGTCCAACCTCCCCACTCAAGCAGGGTCATCCCAGAGCACAAGGCACAGGATTGTGTCCAGATGGTTCTTGAATATCTCCAGTGAGGGAGACCCCACAACCTCTCTGGGCAATCTGTTCCAGTGTTCAGTCACCTGCACAGTAAAGAAGTTCCTCCTCGTCTTCAGATGGAACATCCTGTGCATCAGTTCCTGCCCATTGCCTCTTGTCCTATTGTTGGCCACCACAAGAGCCTGGCTGCTTCCTCTTGACACCCTCCCTTCAGATACTGACAGACATTGATGAGGTCCCCTCTCAGCTGTCTCTTTCTGAGGCTGAACAGGCCCAGCTCTCTCAGCCTTTCCTCATAAGAGAGATGCTTCAGTCTCTTAATCATCTTTGTCACCTCCTCTTCTAGGATAATACAAAATTTAAACTAGAAGAATTATGAGAATATTTGGAATCAGAATGTTCTCCAAAGACTAGAAATATTCTCCTGACGTAGAGAACTGCATCTTCAAAAGAACTACGATTCTGAGGAATTTCTACTTTCAGAGCACAAATTTCAGTCCTCTTCTAGATACATAGATTTGATGACTTGGTTACAATGCCCAAAAATAGCCTCTGTTTAATGGCAGTGATGGAAAGACACAATCTTATCTTTAGCTGTTTCCAGATCTGCATGACTGTCTTAATTAGCATTGGAGCATTCAAACTTGGCACCCTGTGGTTTTTCTGTGCTTTTCTCAGCAACATATTTATTGCTTTTTCCACAAGACTGTTTGTMTATTTTACTACAATAGGGACACAATTATGAGGTCATGAGGGGTTCCACAGCATAAAGCAGTTYAATCTGTATTTTCTAATCCTTGAAAGCAAAAAGAAGAGACCATTTTATCATTAACTTCCACCCATGCTGAGACTGAAAACTCAATTGGCACAGTAAAACACAAAATTATGATTGCTGTTAGCAACAGGTAACTCCAAGAAGTCACCTGGATTTCTTCCAGTTAGTCTAATACTTAAGAATACTTAACAGGTTTGTTATTGTGTGGGTTTTTTTTTTTCTTTTAAACAAAATATTTCAGTATTTCCCAATGTTGGATGATGAATCTCAAAAGTTAACACATTTACAAAAGGTTACAGAAACATTTTCTCAACATTCTGTGAGGAATATTTTGGAAGGCAAATGAATTTAAGAGTAGGAGAAAAACAAATGCTATTACTGAATTACTCCACACACTTTTACTTCCAAGTACCTTCTAATCTTTTTCTCTGGACTGCAACTGCCAGTTTTTCATATTGCCATAGGAATGGAGTTTCTTTCACTGTGCAACATTGCTAAGGCAGCCAGTTGGCTCTAAGATAAACCCAGATTGAAGGTCAGTGTGCAGACGATACCAATATAAGTGTGAGGTAACAACAGTGACCTCAAGCTAAGAGTACAAGGCGAATGCAACATTTTAATCTGTTCACCTGACATCTCTGTTTTTGCCTTCTTTTTCTGAGCATGGTGGTCCCGCTCCCCTGCAGAGCTGGATGAGCAGAGACACACCCCATCAACAGACTACTCTTCTTTTCCCTCTGGGAGGTCTGACAACTGCAGGTCCTTCGAGACATGCTCTTTATACCACTCAACTAAAGTCTTGTGATTCTGAATTTCCAGAAAAGAATTATTTTGGCCACATGTGAGAGTTATCACAACAACGGTGGTAATCAGCAAAAGTTACAAACTCACATTTCTTCTCTTTATTGCAAATCAGCTCAAAGCCAAAAAATGAACAAATAAATCCATTTTCTATTACTTGCTAACTTCTGGAACATTATCAGAAAATATTTAGATGGATTAAATGTTCAAACACAAAATAAATTTACTGTAACTAAGTCAGGCATTTCAGGAAGCTCCAGTAGTACATTAAGTCATTTCTCATTTTGAGGTGAATGTGTTTTGCTTACGAAATAATTATTATGTAAGTATAATCCTGATGATACAGAACCTAACCTTAGGGGGSTTATTTTGAGCACCTCCAAATTTGATTACATAGTAATTGTTAGACCATAAAAAGGAAATAACACTTTCAGTCTCCATTCAGGCTCAAGTCTTTGAACTGTTCCCTCAAATCCTTACTTCCACAAGATAAAGTCCTAAACCAACCTGCATCTRATAAGTGTTTGTCTGGTTTCAATTTTTTTTTTAAATCATCATCTATGCAAGCAAGCCTACAATCACATCCTAAGGGGAAGAAAAKCATGTCTCTTTACTGAGGAAAATGTTGCAAACACATACGGATCTGTTTTTTACAGATATTTAARTGAGAGACTGTGGCAAGAATCAAATGCTCTAAATCAATATAACAGCTTCATTAGGTTACAATTTTCTGTCAAGCAAGCACATGAAGCAATGAATTAATTCTACTCCCATTGCTGAATATTGTGCTTCAATATATACCTAAMAAATTAGAGATCTTTAAACTTTTGACTTAAAACCAAATCAGAATTAGTTGGATGCAGCTATCTATGTAGAACTCTGCAGCGAAGTGCTCAGGGTACAGTGGCCTTACTCTAAACACATTACTGTGCACCCACCCAAAATATTGGCTTGCATTTTGAGAAGCAGTAGTCTGCTGGCTAAAAAATATTAAGCTGTCAAGACATGTCAATTTGGATTGTAAAGACAAAAGAAATCTTTACAGCTACCCACAGTATGTTTTGCTCCTCCAACTTGCTATTGGACAAAACCTGTCCAGTAGCCACAGGCTCCCACGGGTTCAAACACAGCTGCCCAACTTCAGACAGGAACATTTTTGATGTTAAAAGTGTCTGAGTATCAAAGTCCAAGACTCACAGAGCAAAGACAAGCCTTTAATGAACACACACAAAAGGTTTTACAAGCAAAACAAAGCTTAACTTTGCTTTTTGGTTACTGATAATATCAAATAAATCAAAATATCTGTACTCACATGATGCATGAATGGCTTTACAGTGGAGTCTACTTCATTACTAATAACAGAAAYTGGTTTTGGAGTTCACATTTTCCTACACAACACTCCAGTTGAAAGTTCTTTTCCTTGAACTTCCTATTCATTTTGTGACTGCCATTAAATAAAAGTCAAATTAAGTTTGAAAAAAACACTGAATTGTTTATAATYGTAAGAGCATGTTATTGTTTGTGAATAGATAAAGTTATGAAGAAGCATAATGTGAGGAGTAGATGTATCTTTCATCTTAACACTAGATTATCCAAAGTTCATTTTCAGTCTTAACACTGCATTAAGAAGTTTTACATGAACATAGGACACCTAAGTTAAGATCCAGCTCAAGTAAAGCCAGCAGAGCTTTGGTTATAGAAATGCATTTGCTTTTTAAAATTAAATTGTATTAAAAATTTTCTTTGTACCCATCAGAAAGGTCTATTTTAATTCTCATATTGCTATCAACACTGTTTCCAGAACACTACTAACAATAACATATCACCTTGAAAGTATTAAATACTACTTTTTATAATTTCACTAGGACTTTTTTATCAAAAATAAGGTTAAGTAATTTAGATGGATATATATCTGGGGATGGTAGAGAGAAATTACCTTCAGCAGCCCTATTTGCACATAAAACTGATCCATTTACTATAGTTAGTACAATTAAGATTTACTCATTTACTATTGCATCTCAAAATATCAAATAATCTATCACTTGTGTAAAATAAAGCCAGTAAAGATTTACTCATCAATAGAAAGAACATCCCTGGCCCACACACTCACACTGCCTTTATCACCTTCTCAGAAGGAACAGAACAATATTCTGCTCAAACACACACACCTCCAAAAAATAAACAACCACCCACCAAAAAAACCCCACCAAAAAACCAAACAAACACCAAAAAATTCCCCAAACCACACCAACACCCAAGAATGCCTTATTCGCAGCAGGAAAATAAATACACAATTTTTTTTCTTATTTAAAACTGAGAGCAAAGCAGCTTTTAAATTTGGTGGTCTCCTGGGCTAAGCTGAACTGCTACTTAAGCATTCTTTTGTTGGATCAGATTCTCTTTGAAACATCCAAGGGAATTTTTAGAAAAATATGCAGCTTCATGATAGATAAGGAAAAAAAATATATTTTACATGTTATTTAGAAGAAAGAAGAGTTATGGGCATATCTGCAGAGTAAGAAACCAAAATTAGCACAGCACTCCACTGAATAATACCTTCTGCTTCTCAACAGGACTATTTATCCCARAGATTATGTGCTGTGATGCATCTCGAACAGTTTGATCATCTAAGCACCCTCATTCAAAGCTCAACAGGGACACTGCCTCATGTTATGCAGATGCAGCCTAAATGCCAGCATCTGGAAAAGAGATAACACATTACAGGTATTTGTAGAAAGACAGAACAGTAGCTTCATCCGCTGTGTTTCTTCTGACAAACCAACTCAAGGATCTTGCACCAGGTTTAGACTGGAAAATACTTCTTTTTAGGAAAGCTGCAAGGACTAAGCCTGGCTATAGTCTCTGTTGTCACAAAAAACCACAGTACTTATCATGTTTTTTTTATAATTATGCATGATGTAGCAAACATGAATTTGTAGGGTAACAACTAATGATTGTTCCTAGTCATAAAATAGTAGAAACGCCATAATTCCTTTGGAGAAACACCATAAGGCCTTTGGAGATGAACCATTCAAAAGCAGAACAATGGCCAAACTCCAGGAGCTTTAAGATACCATATATAGTGTTCCATAAGTGGTAAGAACACAAAGAATACATTAAAACATATTTGGTATTCTAAAAGTATAATCAAATCTACAATAATTATGATACTTTCCACAAACAGCATGTTTATCATCATGGCTGAAAGTCATACTATATTACACTTCCTTACAAGCTCTTCTGAGCAAGCTTCTTTCTGTGACATCTTCCCTAACAGTTACTTTCTGCAAATTGACTCAAAACCATTAAATGGAGATTGATGATACAAGATCCAAAAATTAAGGAATTCAGCAATRTTTGCATGATATGAGCTTCATGTGACAGGAAAAGCCCACTTTTTTTCTATTCTACATGCAAAGAATAGCAAATGTAATATTTACTTTCCAAAAATCATAATATTTGCTAAATAGAAAACWTTTTCTATCTGGGGCAAGAAGCTATTTCATAACTCTACATTTACACTTGRTGTTAGCTTCTGAAACAAGTATTTGGAATCATCTTTCAGTTCTAGTACACACTTTTACAAGTCTGGCTAAGAAAAATAAATCAAACAACTTCTTTATTGCCCAGAGAGTTGAGGATTCCTCATCCTCCAAAGTGTTCGAGGCCAAGCTGGATGAGGCCCTGAGCAACCCTGACTAGTAGAAGGTGTCCTTGCCCACGGCAAKGGTGTTGGAACTAGATGAACATTAAGGTCCCTTCCAACTCAACTCATTCTATGATTCTATTGACATATTTTGTGAGCAAACAGTTCACTGGATGCCACTCCCATAAATCWCTTGGATCAGTCAAGAGCTTCTGAAGGTTCAGTCTGAACATTAGACATGGCCTCTGAACATTAATGTAGCACTGGAACAAGTTAATTAAGATTGTCATGGAATTTGCAGTCCTGAAGGCTCTCAAGATTTGGCTAGACTGAGCTGACCTGACACTGACCACAATGCTACCCTGAGCATGAGCTCAGACTAGATGACCTACCCAGGTCCTTTTTAATAAGTCTTCCACAATCCCACAAATGCACAATAAAGAATTTTATGGGGAAACTTTATGATGGACCTTATCCACAAAACATTCCAATAAGATACACTCTAGTTTTTCGTTTSTGATGCGGTACACATTTCCAGTACAAGATTCCACTCCCCCACATTAGTTCTCAAGCTTCTCAAGAGCACACAAGCCATTACCTTTTACTATTGCAACCAACTGTTTTCTCCTGGCAATAATCATCAAGCTCCAAGACACTGTTCACTACATTATTTATAGTGTGAGCCTCAAGAGCACTGGACATAACATAGATCTCTTAAGGGAAAATGAGTCAAGTGTGCAATGTCGCCTGGAAAAGCCTGTCTGGCACTTTTATATGGGCAGCTAACTTTCAAATGCCACTTTGACTGGCAAAACACTTGAAAGAGGCTTTCCAACAAACAAACAATCTTCAAAAATTCTTTATCCTCTTTGAAACAAAGGTCATGAATTCCATTCAAACCTTAGCTTTGATCACCCTAGTCTCCACAATCAGTGTATTCTGTAGCAAACATTTTAAAGAGAAACTGGTAACTAAATGCACATGCACTCAGCTCCTGGATGTGAAGAGATCCTGAATCCCAATGATTGCAAAAAAAATACCAGCACATCTCAAATAATGTAATGTTTTTAAATCTCTACGTTAACCTTTACTTGGCCTACTGACACTTCGCCGTGTCTTAATTGAGCCTCCCCTGATGGGGGAGGATTCCCTGAGCCCTTGCTTGGGCTCTGCAGACGAACGGGACTTTTCCACGCCTTTGCTCTTAGATAGTTGTTTATTAAGTCTTATCAGAAAAAGGAGCCAAGGAACAAGATGACTCCTCTTAGCGCAAGGAAGAAGGGCAGTTATCAAGATTACAGTGTCCTTTTATAGGTAAATTACCCAATGAAAACCCGAAACGAAAGATATTTTTCTACCAATGCTCAATAAATCGTTCTGTCACATGAAAGGAACTGCGGCATTTTTCATCCAATCCTCTTAATCCACCTTTGCCGCAGAAAATGGAGTAGAGAAAGAAGAAGGCCTAAAACAACAACAATCCTCCATTTTGAAGGTTTTGTTTCTTATCTATTTTGCTAAATTAACAAACCCAACACCTCTAAATTTTCACCCTGTGACAATCTTATATAATGTTCTATCACCTAATTCACACCAGTGTAGATTCTACTTCTCCCAGAGGGTAGGTACCTTTCTCCATGGACGAAGGTCAAAAACAGGGTTGTCCAGGGGGGGAAAACTCTTCAAAACAGGCAGAGAAATATYCCCTGCACTTTGGACTCCAACAGCCTACATTTAAGACTTGTTTCTACTAAAAACAGGATTCAATCTTTTTGTTGATACCACCATTTATAAAGGCAGGAATAAATAAAAAAGAAGTCAACAATTGTGTTAATTACATAAAAGAAATCCACTCACCCCTTTCTTTCAGAAATCAGCTTTTACTGTTACAGAGTAGCTCCAACAGAGAAAAACCTTACATGCCACAGGGAACAAGGAGAATGTCAGTGGTCAAGAAGAAATAGGCAGGAAAACAATACAGTTGTTCTACAAGTGTTCTCAAGGCTATGTTACACTTGCTGCCAGTGGCAACGAAAATTTTCAGGAATACCTTGCTAATATATGAATAAATAATAATGCTAAATATGCTAATAAATTAAGAATAACACGAATGTAAAAGAGTTGGGGAATGAGTATCATTTGTGTGCCTACTTCCTCTTATAAGTGAGCCTGCTGGTGTGAAACCAAAATTATACAGGTCTGTAACAAGCTCAGAGAGGCCAGAGTGACACTCTTAGCTGAACTTTTTCCTTTAGGCCTTCTAGTTTTCGTCAGTTTAAGATACCTAAGTGACATGAATAAAACTAGACCCTTCAAGCCGCAGCCTGGAAAGATGAACTAGCATGTGAGCATTCAAATAATGCAGGTTTACACAAGGCTGGAATGAATTCCAGCATTCAAAATTAATTACACCTCAATTGTCACACTTTCTCTCTTTGACCAAGTTTCTTTTTTGCTAAGAATTGCAATACTATCAGAGAAATCRGGCTTGGAGCATTTAGAACTTTATAGATTCAATAAAAACAACCCTGCCTCCGAATAAAAATCCACTAACATAGTGAGAGGCAAGGACTACAGACTAGGCCTTAAGGAAATAGCTACTTAGCARCTATATACAAGTTCTTGTCATCATTGCAATTGAAAGGATTTTGAAGCTTAGCCTATCAGTCCAGATACTCACACTGAAGACCTATAGAGGCTTACATTTGAACTGGCCTTGCACGGCTTTTGGTGAACATGAAGGATTTCCCTCAACTTCAGGCAATTTGTTGCTTAGCTGTCTAAATAGGGTAGATAAATACAGCACCATTACTCACAGCCGGATTTTAAATTATTGAGAAAGTAACAAATGTCATCAGGAACCCTAGAGTGCTTTCATGCAACCAAATGCCACCTCTTCCCATGCAGTAAACACTCTCTCTCCCTCATTAGACAATCTGCTTTGCAGAGATGTCTCCTTGCTTTGCAATACAGTCACTGCTAGCACCTCACTCTGCATTTGCTTTCAAAAAATTGCTTTGACTAAGCCTACTCTTTGATGGCAGTCGCAAATTAAGAAAGGAATTAACGAAAGGAAAAAGGTCACTCATCCAACCTATATTTATCAGGGGCTTTTTTCCCCAATGGACACTAAGGATAAAACTCTAAACCAGCAGCCTGTTTGATTTGCATATTCCTTGCTCTCTTTAACTGAACTTGAAATCGTGGATTAAGTTATTTCTCAGTTAAATCTCGGTTTTTTAATAYAAACTTCTCCATATTTCTTCCAAGACAACTTTCTAATTCAAAATTAATAAGAATTAGAGCACCCACAGCAGGTGTTTCAGAACTACATAGTATCTCATGAAAGGAAAACACTAAACTTCATCCCACAGCCATAAATAAAGCATCTTCTCTAATAAAACTTTATGACCTAGTTCCTTCCCAGGCTGAGAAAGGATTTGTGAAAGGACATGCACTTCACTTTCTCATTATCAAGACAGTAATAAATTGTCAGTTAAGTTTCTGAATTAACAGATTTTATTAAGTTTGCATATTTGCATTAACCCCTTTGAAATACTTACCTGTGCAGAAAAATGTAGTCCTCAAAGCAGTATATTATGGTCACAGTACACAATGAAATTGTGTTAAAATGYGATCCTGTGTGATACGTACCCAGACAAAACCAACTGAAAGAACAACAAGATGTTTTTGGTGGGGTTTTATTTGAGATTCAATATGCAGTCTAGATTTCTAATCCTGTCATACTTTCAAGGCTCAGATACCAATTAGATTTTCAGATAAACATGCCTCTGATTAGTCAAAACTGGTCTTCCATATGTGCCTCAGAAGTCTGCTATATGTCTTTTGATATCAGCATCGCTACAACTATCTCTGTCACCTCACAACAAGTCTATTGCAATGACAGGTTACAAATATTTTAAAACACTCCATTGATGCCTTCATTCACATTTCAATCAAGCTGATGTTACATCTTTAACATTTCCATATAACGTTTTTACCTTCAGGATAGGATGGGTGTAAGGGCTTTAAACCATTTGTATTGTTGTATTCCGGAACTCCTAAATACTTGGATATTTTTTTTCCACTTGTTTTCAACATTTTTATCCTATTTAAACATAGGCAGTCAAGAAATGACACTATCAAAGCATAAAGATCCCTTCAAAATTCATTCTGTACAGATGATAAAAAGCTTATGAACCTTCAAAACAAAAAATTAATTCAGGAGCAAGACAAGATAGTTACAGATCCAAAGAATAAACCTTAGGCCTGCCCTCCCCCCAGTTGAGCATGGTCAAAAGGATTTCCTCTCTTTGCTCCCAATCTTATAGCAATAATCCCCATCCCTCTGGAGGAGCTCTAATTTTACTGACACCACAGAAAAGGGAGATGAGTAGAAGGAAGAGACTGCAGGAACTGCAGTTACCATCGCCTCTGCACACCTCACCTGAGCACCTGCACACCAAGTAGGAGAGGCAGCTGGCCAGCAGCTGCTGGTTCACAGGTAGCCTCTCACCTATTTCTCTTCTTTGCTATAATGCATAGTGAAACAACCTCCAGGGATTTTCACACCTTTAGAAAAGGACAACTCTCAAGATCAAAAATATTAGAGACACACTCTAAGACTTCTCTGCTATAGCACATGCTTTCCACCTCTGTCTCCAGCTCCAGCCGTTCCACGGAGAAAACTACTCACAGAAGATAAAAGCACTTTGGATAAAAAAATCTTTTGTGGACTTTTATTTTCTGCTGCTCTTGTCTTTTTCTTTCTTCTAAACAAAAAGTAGAAAAGTGAAATCACAGACACAAGACAGCAAGTCAGGAGAAAGGGCAGACTATGTCACATCACCACTACCCTTCCTTATTCATACATTTACAAAGACTTTAACGTGTACATCTGAAAGACAACTGCACCAAGCAAGTTTCCTCCTGTTTAAATTATATCTTACGGTAATACTCTTTCACTACACTAAAAGCTGAACCTAAAAGCATTTCACGTTCGGACTCAAGGGGAGCAATGATGCATTTTCTACACTAAAAAACCTAATAGGAAGAGGCAAGCCTACTGCTTCTAGATAATTCTATTTTTATTTCTTCTAAAAATCCTTTCATCCATTTGACTCTTACTTGACTTCCACACTGCTAAGGTTTCTCCTTTCTTCTGCCTCCATGTCAAGAAGTATTTGCAACTACTTTTGGAGATATCTCAGCCACAATACCATTAGGTTATAAACATTTAACAGTTGCTCACATTTCTGAAAAGCAGGGTGCTGTTCTTATTACCTGATTCTAATGGGGAATTTTTAACTCATCACCACTTGTTATTAATCACAAGAAAGTATAAAACTTGCATTCAAATGGGAACTTGGCTATTTATATTTCCTGCAAACTCGGTTTGCTTGCAGACACACATTACACTTAAATAAAATTTTAAAATTCCATTTTGAGATCCTAAATAGAACATAAAATGATCAACATTTGATCATTTCCCTGACTACGTGCCATGGTTTAACCCCAGCTGACAATCAAGCCCCACAGAGTGGGATGGAGGAGAAAATTGGAAGGGTAAAATTGAGAAAAAAATCCTGGATTTAGAGAAAGACAATTTAACAGGTAACATAAAAGCCACATGTAAAAGCAAATCAAATCAAGTAATTCGTTCACCCCTTCCCGAGGGCAGGCATGTGTTCGGAAATCTCCACAAAAGCATGGCTCCGTCACAGGTAACAGAGGCTTGGAAAGACGTACACCATCACTCCAAACATCCCCTTGCCCTCCTCCTCCCCACTTTATGGCTGAGCATGTCACCATYTGGCATGGAATATCCCTTCAGTTAGTTGGGCTCAGCAGTGTTCCATCCCAACATCTCATGCATCCCCGGCCTCTTCACTGGTSGGGTGGGAAGAGAAGCAGAAGATGCCTGGCACTGCTCAGCAGTGACAAAAACACCCCTCATCTCTGTGTTATCAACACCGCTTCCAGCACAAATCCAAAACACAGCGCCATWCTTGTCACTGAGAAGAAAATTAACTCTACCCCAGTCAAAACCAGCATACTATGCTTTTCTTACTGGATCCTTCTTCCACTGTCATTTGCTCCAGGGCTGTCACAGCACACTTCTGTTGACCTGCTGAATAGTCCAACCATTTAAAAAAAAATAAAAGCCTCCAAGTCTGCTGTTATTGAATTAACTGGAATTTTTTTTTATTACTTCATTTACTTGATGCAAATGCAGTTGGGCAATCTGGGAAAACCTTTGGGAATTCTGTTGCTTTTTTTCAGACAAGCATTTGGTATGGTCTTCTAGCGCTCATGAAGACCACAACCTCCCAAGAATATAGTGTATATGTAATATATCCAGCAAGAAGGAAGCTTCTTCAGAAAAAACGTCATTTACGCAAATAATAGCAACTGCAGTTAATATAATGTTACAAGGATATAATGTTACAAGATCTGATCATATCTAAAATTAGATCATGAGCTCATCACAACCAAGTCACAAATAAGTTCTTGGAAAAATATTGCACATAGTCATGGGCACAGCACAGGCAAAGAGAACTAATTCCTCATTCTAAAGCAGCCAGTCATTGCTACTTAATTTCATCAGTCTTCAACACGATTCAGGACACAGCCATGTTAGGAATTGCACAGATACAGAAATAAATAAATTCASCAGAGCAGGCAACCTACAGCAAAGGGAGTTGCTAGCTGTTAAGAGGGACTTGGCAGTAGTTGTGGGGAAGATGTCATTCAGTTTTGACTAGAAAAATGCCATAATTGTAATAATAATTTGTTTCGATTTACTTACATGCTGCGTAAATCACTTTACATGAACACATGTAACCACTACCACCTGTGAAGACAGGCTGCAAACTTACCAAATCAAGGCAACTGTGGCAAATACCCACTTTAACTTCTAATTTAAAGACTACCAGGTGAAAATAAATGAASGACCAGGCTCATGAGCTCTACTTATACATTCCTTATTCAGCAATACTACAGAACTGCAGTTCTTCCTTTGTCATGTTAAACCTTCRACCAGCTCTCCTTTCAATTCATTTTGAAAATGCTCAAATACATAGATATTATCTGTGAAGAATAGTTTTTAGGTTAAAGTTGACAACAAGTCCTGTAAGAAAATAATTCCTTGATACAGTTTAAGGGAAAATAAGCATGAATATGTATAGTGTAAATATAGCTCTTCACAGGTCCATAGGGAGGAGAATTTATGTTACCAAAAAAAAAAAAAAAAAAAAAAAAAAAAATCGGGAAAGTAATCCCAAATATCTTTAAATGCCTTTCCTGAGGTTTGCTTCAGAATCTAGTAGTTAGTCCAGAAATGGCTTCATTCCCTATTTTAAAATGTTGATTCCTATATCCTTTCAAAAACTGCAGAAAATATCAGGAAGAGGTTTAGTCACTTGGAAGCCATTTCAAATGTAGAGTGTAAGTGCTGCCTCACACAACCTAAAGATTCAACTTCCATGATATTCAAATGCTACTATAACAAAAAAAGTGAAAGTAGAAGAGACACTGCATTTTTTTCCCCACACCTCTTGTTTAATGTCTACAAAGTTGTTTTTTTTATTGCAAGATGAAAGATTAATATGGAAGTTTTACTATAACTTTAGTTGTACATTGACAGAGATAAGAACTAGCCTGCCAACTGGTTCTTCTCATAATTATAGGCATACTACAGATTTAATTGTGATATTAATTAGTTCTCAGATCATTTTTTTATATAATTATTTGCTCTTAAGATATACATATTTTCACCCAGGTGTTGTGTTTTACTGATTTTAAAAAATTAAAACTGGACTATAGTGATGCAGCAGTTTCCAATTGGACAAACAGTGATGCAGCAGTTTCCAATTGGACAAATACAAGTCAAAAATAGGCATTTCACTGTAAATAAGAGTATAAGTACTTCTCACCAGTTTAATTATAATGTACTAGAAGTGATAAGTGATTGCTTTTCATGAAGAGGAACTGAAATGCTAATTAGCACTTTTTTAATAAGCATTTTAGTTTATACAAGTGTTTACTTGCAACGAAAAAGGATTAATATAACGCTCCTTTTCTAGAGTTCCATTTAAATCTTCCACTATATTGTCTTTATACTGAACTTGTTTCTTCTTGGAAAGCCAGTGTAGTGGTGTATGTAATAATCCCTCTAGCTTCTTAACTCTTGAACAAAAATAAGTCAGTCAAATAATGAATTATGCAATAGAGCTTAAAACCCTTTATTCCTACTGATCTCCAGAGTTAAAATTCCCAGTTTTATGTGCTTTCTTGTCCAATAAATTGGATTGATTTTCATATAATCAGTTAAATAAGCACATGACCATTTTGATCTCAAGCATATTCTTTTTCATAGAATCTGCATTTATTTCCACAGTTACAAYATTTTTATATGACTACATCTATAGCTCTCTTCTTTACACCTTGTTTACAAACAGTTTTATCCACAATTCTGCATGAGTGACCTCTTGATTGATATTCTGTTAAATATAGAGCGTCCTTGTCCAAATGTGCTACTTTCCAAAGTATACAGAGCACTACTTTCTCACTTCTTTTTATTTCCTTCCTCCTCCTCCTCAGCTCAGTAGGTCACTATATTAACCTCACATTTGATCTGCACACAAGCCATGTGCAAGACACACATCATTTTCCAGGCAGATATAGACAAAACAATACAGGGTATAGTCCAAATTAATGATCTGCAGTCAGCATGGCAGGTAGCTTTGAACTAGCTATCAGAAACAGAGCTCAACTTGGCTTCCAAACTTGGTTAGTTCAAGCTGGCTTGTGACAAAACTGGGGTGTTACTGGCCTCCCACCACCAAGCACCTGAAAAGTGCAACCCCACTGCAGTGCCAGCCAGCCAGGACCATAAATCCAGGTATTCACAATGTAATCCATGCAAGATCAGGGAGGACTACTACTTCAGCCCCAGTTTGGATTAACTAAATAAAGTTATAAGGCTCTAAAACCTCTCAAATCCTACCTACAGAGATCTCACATTTACTTGGAGGCCCTGGCAGTACTGTGCCACTCTTGTTCTTTCCAATTCATTTCCACAGAGATGCCAGTTCACAACTGACAAACCACACATGCTTTGGTAGTCATCTGTCTTCAGTCTTAATCCTTAAAGCAAATCAAATACAGTAACCCTTCAGCTCAAAAGCAGTCTCATTTAACCTTATAAGTTTCCCTACAGACAGGAATATCCTTTTTTAATTTTCTGATGGCTTCAGAACATTAAAGAAAATAACCCACCTGCACACCTTTCAGGCAGCAGAGTCGGCCACTGAGATAGGCAGCATTTGGTGCATGGCTTTAAGACTCAGATTTCACCCTCCCTAGAGGGTGAGTTAAGGGACTATCTATCATGTGTAGCATGAAGCTGGTTATTTCATTCTTAATGCATCCTTGACTAAAATCAGCACATCTCCCAAGAGGAAGAAAAACTAAGCCAATATGCTTAAAATCTTACTCTCAATATCCATTACAAGGCCTTAGAAGATAAGAAAAAGTAAGCTTTAGAACCCAAGCCAATTCCAATTTGATGAAGACCACCTGTCTCAGAAAACTCTGGTCCCTTAGGGTTCAGGGAAGTCAGCAAAAAGGTGAAAAATCTAATTCTCTGCTCACCCTCCTCCCTCAGATGCTAGGCTGGCAATTTGAGGCTTAGGCTTTGGTAGTTCCAATTCTCAGAGGATTTCCATGGACTACCCCTTTAGAACAACATAGAAAGAACATTTAATTAAGTTGGAGGGCAAACCAGTTAGAACCATCAGGAAAGAGCACTCTCCCCAGTAGATCTGTATAAAGAATTCACAATTCCATTTTCTCTTACCAGTGACAGAAAAACAGACCTTTTTATTACAAGCTCTGGATTTGCTGCACAGGACATGGCATACTAAGCCACAGCAACAGCAAAAGTGTTTACATTTGAATGCATTAGTGAAATCTGAAGAAACAGAGAGTTCATACAGAAGAACAAAAGAAGACACRAGGTTGAGGACCACCTGAAATGCACATTACATCCTTGCAAACTTCTTTCAATTGTTTGCCATAAAAATATCTAAGTAGAAATTGAATATTAATTACAGATTATTGATGTTTAAGTCCACTGTATGTAACATATTCATTTCACTCTTAAGTTAAATCTCAGAGCTCACATTTGCAATAAAAATCCACTTAGGCAAATAGAAACTCTGTCTTACCAGCTAGAATTCTAAGATTCATTCTACATGCCAAACTTGAAAAATCAGGAAATTTCCACCACTGAACTTGGCACAACATGAAATGTACAAAGTCAAAATTTTAATTGCTAGAAGTGTGAGCACACCTACTTTACTCCAGCTCACACAAMATCATTTCTTTTTGAAGTAGCAGCTTCACCCTTAGCTAATTCACTCTTTAGCAAACAAGGTAGTGTATTGGAGCCCGCACAACTATACCCATCAACACTTACTCAAAATTTATATGCACATTTATATCAAGACTAATACAGCCCTTAAATTTTCATGACTAGCTGCTTGTGATGAGGGCCTATTTTCTCTCTAGCTACACCACAATTCATAGGCTGCCATCTGGCCCTGTAAARGCAGCCTTTACAGAGACAGAAATAAAACAAACTTTCATAGTTCATCCCCATTGCAAGAAWAAAAGTAAAAACTGCTTATTCTACTCCTGAAGCTATTTTTAAAACTACTTATCCCAACATGCACATTACTTATCACTTGTATGATACCCAACAGGCTTTATGCTGAAATGAGATTTTACTCTGTATTAGGTGATTGCATCTTGTGCAGAATGCTTGCTGGCTACCAAAAATTGTTTGCTATTCTGCTTTGAATACCTGGCTCAGTAACTGATATCAGGAGCATCAGTTTGACATGAATATGTAGATATGTGAAAATCTCTGTTCAAAACAGAACAGACTATGATGAAAGGTCAAGTCTGACAGCTGGAAAGAAGCCTTAAGGCTCCGCTTCAAATCAAGTTCAAATTTTATTCAAAGGTCAATGTCACTGTGACCTATTTCAGTTTTCCTCACTAGAAGGACCCAAGAATGCTTTGAAATACAATTGGTCTAGGCATTTGGACAAAACTTGAAAGTCGGTAAAAATTTATCACTGCATGGCCAGCACAGTGCCCGCTCAGTGATTCAGTTCTTGTGATTCAAGGGGTTTCTCCATATCATACATTTTTGCATCAAAATTTAGAAGCAGTTTCAGAATGTTGCAAAAACCACTCTATCAAAATGGTCAGCCTAATGAATACTGCCTCAAATACAATATACATCTTTTTCACGTAGCATTACTTCAAGTAACTTGGTTTTCTTTTGTTTCAGAAAAGACAGTGATTTTTGTACTCCTAGTGAATACCAGTCAATGGTCATTAGAGCACTCCCATGGGAGAGATCAAAATGATACCTATTTGTGATTTTTTTTCTCCCAGGAGACTTTCTCAAGCATCCTCTAAAGATGACATATCCTGTTTGTTCAAGTCTAATGTGACTACTTCATCAACTGGCATCACAGATGAGATCTATAATTACCATCTAAAGGTACTAAAAAAGACATTTCTTAAAAATGAGATCTGAAGGTATAGAAGATGGTTTTACTCATTTCTGTCAGTTTAGGAAAACCTACAAAAACCGACTATACGAAGCTCATTCCTATTTCATGTTTCAGATTACTGCAGCTTTCAATTTAGACCTTGGGGTCCTGCCTGATTATACTTGAATCCTCAAACTCTGTTTATTGGAGTTACTAACTGCATTAAAAATACGCTAGAGTCATTTATTTCCTTGAAATATTTTGCATTAAAGACCAGAAAAGGTGTAAAGATACAGCAAGCATGTATGAAGTGACCAAATCCTTCCCCAAACAAAAGTTTAGTCTAACATTTTCCCCTTGCATGGACCCTGCTTGAGAAGGGATCTAGACCAGGCAGTGTTTCTAACCACTTCCATATCTTGGAAGCACACTAAGTCACAGGAGTAGATATAGCAAGGTACAAGTTAAAGAGTTCTCACGTCATTTGTTGCAAAAATAAACAAATCTTAATGAGATAGCAACATATATTTTCCTACCCCCTCCCCCCCCAGCAAAAAAACCCAGAAACAAAAAACACTTCTATAGCAGGTATCTCAAGATAGAACTAACATTTTCTACTTTGTTTTGAAGTTTAAAAATCATACAAGCAACATTTTAATGAAAAAAAATAACTTGGGATTGGAGGACTTCATGATATACTACCACTTTTTGCATTGATTACCTCCCAAAAGTATACAGTTTCCCTGAAAATTCACAGATAAAGTTCCTTATTATCAATATCACTACACATCACAATTAGACACCTTAATATAAGAAAATAAATATTCCCTAATGTACTGACTGTGGTTCACCCCTTATTTTACAAGCAATGTTAGTACTGCTTATACCATTCCATATTCCATTCTTATACCATAAGAAGCATTCCAATGCTTTGCAACTTCAGGGCAAGAGATGCACAAAGGGTGAGATAAGTATTCGTTTTATGGGTAATTTAGCCAAATACAATTTAACGCAAGGCAGCTTTAGCATAATCTAACCCTTATAGATAGGGTGACATCTAAACAATGGCATCTCTTCCCCTTCCTGGTTGGAAATTGTTTTTTTCAGCTCAAGTACATCCAGAACTTTTGGGGACAGCACTGCTTTGCATCCACAGCTGGCTAATTTCAATGCACGTCACAGCATTAAATATCCCTTTACAGCAAGAGCACATGTCCCACGCCTGAAAGAGAGACAAGTATTCCTCCACTCCAACACCTGTAGGCCACACAGAGCTGTTTTGCAGCTATAAAAGAGGCATGGGAGAGGGCTAGGCATTCATAGATAACATAAGCAACTACGAGTCAGTTTACTGGAGCTGGAAGTTCTGCTTGCAACTCCCAAAATTCATAACTGCTACTATGCATGTTAGTGTTTCCATTATACTTGCATAGACAACATTCAGGTGTTGTTAAGCCACCAGTTCCCCTTCCAAGGGATGGTTTAGAGTTTTCACTGCACAGATTTTGTGCAACTCTTTCATCCAAGCTCACAGTTACCTCATGGGGAAGCACCTTCCACAAAAACAGAGGCCAGTCTTCAAGAAGCTGCTGCAAAACTYAAACCACTAGCTCTGCTCACTCACYCAGAGCCCAGATATAAGCTTCACTCGCCTGTATGGCTGACCAAGCAGGACAAGAACTCAGACTGGAAAGGGGTGTATCATGGCTGCCTCAGGGGAAAACTAGACTTCAACACAAAGTAGAACATGCTGAATTGAGAGAACAGTCAGAGAGAAGGACACAGCATTTTTATTTCTACAATCAGGTAGGGAGAGTCAGCCCATCAGGAAACTCAGTGGTTACTGACCAACTTAAAAATCAAGCAAGCCTCCCTCTCCCCTCCCCTTCTCCCGACAAAGGATCTGCTTTCTCTCCTGCCACATGCAAAGGCAGTGCAAGCATCCTGCAGAGCCAAATTCACTTACACACAAACCCCTCTTGCAGGAAGGATAGGAACATCCAAGTTCATCTCACTATGCTAGCAGCAAACCAGTCTGTGTGAGGTGTGCATATAGAGAAGGGGAAGATGGTTCAATACCTCACGATTTGAAGATATTTTCAATCATTAAAGAAAAGTATTTTGCACATTAGCAAAAAGCATCTCCACAAGAAAGCCTGTTCAAATTTGACTACCCTATTAGTGCTCTAGCTGCTGYCAGTAAAGAAACTGCCCATATATTTGCATAGACTCTTTTTTCTGAAGCAGAGCAATAACCTCTAAGCACAATCACCTGACAAAGGTATCAGATATGCAGTTGAATGATTCTTTATCAATAGCAATCACTTTACGAAGCTTGCAACACATGAAAGCACTCCCTCAGCCCTTGCATTTTCCCTTTTTAAGACAGCCTGTGTATGCCTGTAGAAGCAGGTCATTATGGAGTGAGCTCATCCCAAGTGGAAAAATCATAAAAACTTGACCCAGAAAGCTTTTTATAAGTTTCCTTTCTCCTCCTTCCTCTTTTATTTCCACGGAAAACTCCTCATCACAAGCCAGTAGACCACACCTTCTTTATCACCAATAAGCTATGGCTTCTTTTCTTACATGACTGTACACTTAATTACATTTCTCTCCARCTTCTCCTAATGGAGTCATGAATTCCTTCTCAATGTATATAAACAGCCAGCAACATTCACAGGGTATCTCTCCTATGTTCAGAACTAAAARTCCAAATATGCTGAAGCATACTACAACAACACAAACAGGCCCACACCTTCAAGATTCCTCTATTCTTTTCTTTTTCTAATGCTACTTCCTAGATCTTTCGTCAAAAAGAAACCCAGACCCACTTCTTAGGAACTTTCGCCTGTCTCTTTTCTTCCTTAGCTCCTGGAAAAGCAAACTTCTACTTACCCTTTTCTCCTTCAGTTTCCAGGGAACAAGCAGACAGAAACTCATAGCACACTTATAGAATTTCTCATTAAAAACAAAACAAACAAAAAACCAAAACAAACAAACCAATCAAACAAAAAAAAAAACAAAAAAACAACACCACCACAAAACACATTATGAGCAAACCAATCCTCCCATTACCTTTCCTACTGCAAGACAGGCAAAGACAAGGCAAACCCCAGGAAAACATGAGAATAGTGGTTTACGTTTCCTTAAGTCACCCCAAGACATAGGTGCAGGTGTCACCAGGCCTGCCCACTTCCTGATTAGAGCTGGATGGGGAACACCTGCTCCATGGGGCAGTAGGGAGGGCTGACTCTGTTTGCCATTATATGCCATGAGTCTATAGCAGCTTTAATTGGCTTTCATAGCTTAGAAAGAGCTGGAATGTCAATAACTTAGTTCTTTCTAATGAAACCCTGCCTGAACTCCATTTTCACTTAGAGAAAGCTAATGGCATTGCTTTCTAAAAAATGCTTGTATTGAGTAACTATCGTTTATGAAGTAGCGGCTCAGAGGGGGGTATTTTTAGCTTTTCTCAAATGATCTATGAAAACTGTAGTTCTGTGCAATCTGGAACATATTTTCTTAAATCAAATACTAACCCACATTCTTTTTGTAGAAAAAAAAGTCTTCATTATATCTTCTGGACCTAATAAAAAGAGGACAGTTATTCTGTGACATTTTGATGTGCCAGGAATTGCTGGATAATCTTCTTTTACTGATTTAAGCCTTTTGCAGACTCTGAAAAGCCAAAGACTGGCCTATAGTTTATGAACCTTGAGATACCAGAAAGGAACTGACTGAATAGACCTTAACTACCAAAACATGATGTGCTAGCACCAAGGAGAGTTAATCCCAACCAAGACTAATCTTCTAAAACAGATGACCTGAGCCAGCTTTAACTTTAGCTGGGCATGTACATTATGGCTTCAGCTGAATTATTACTTTGTAGTTTCTCTCTTTACCCAAGGCACTAAAAGGGTCACTTTTTATTTTGTGCCCCTCACAAAAAAAAAAAAAAAAAAAAAAAAAAAAAAGCTGAAACTGCAATAGACTAGCAGGCTTATGTTAAAAAAATAAATTAAAAAAGCATAATGCTTGAACAGGGTCTCTTCCTGTTCCTGCCCCAGCTGTGCTTTGCCACGAGGGACCAGTGTGGCTGCTGCTGCAGGTGCAAATCCTTTACCGCTTGCCAACAGTCCCAAGCATCACCCCATCCACAGCCCAGCAGGGCAAACCAGCTCCTTGCGTCAGGCAACAACCATTCCCCCAACTCCTACCAGTGAGAACAAAACACTGCCCATGAGGGATCCTAAAACCCAAATCTGTCCCATAGAGCTGATAAAATTGGACCACCCAACAGGTGGGAATGAACACTTTCGTTATCTAAGTGCTGGATCTCTCTGCATTAGATAACATACTTAYGGGAAATGTTGTTTCTTCACTTTCTTGCAAGAAGCCTAGCTACTGTGTGTGCATCAAACTTCTCTCACTGCCAGCAGCTGAAGAAATGTGGGTGCCAGTGTGTGAATACCAAATAATAACGAAATCCCCAGGAGACATCTGATTCAATTTCCTCTGCAGTACAAGACAAACATGAAAATTCATTGTCTTGATTAGCTTCAGTGCAAGGAAACAGCTTTCACAGCTGATTGTAAATCTTTTGAATTATCTCATTTAGCTTTTAACCTTCCTCTCCTTTTCATCCCTACATAGATTATTCCAGCCCAGACATTCATTTATTTGAATAGCCTAAGACATGCATATGTTGTCTCCAGTCAGAATGAGAAGACTCTGAAGTGCACAAATAATACTAAGATCATTATAAATATCCTTCAGAGTTTCTTAGTACAAACGTACAGTTCAGATCTTATTCCTAGAAATAAGAAAACTACAAGGAGCATAACCATCACAGATAAAATACATCTACTTTCCTCAAAACTGCTGGTGTTAAAACTGGGGAATGGGGGAGAACTTTAAAAACTGGCAACTGCTGTGTTTTAAATCTTTTCCAAGGACCTCCAGAATGACATGAAAGCCAGTAATGTGTGATAGCACAGTGTCAGTGGGGGTCACAGAAACAGGGGAAGAGCATTGTGATCTAATGAGACGCTGGCAGCATACCCACATAGCTGCATTATTCTTACAGTCACTGCATCTGGAATTATCTGTGCCAACTCTTCTGCCCTTCCATGGCTTCATCTGTGATGTTTCTGTTTCAGCTACCAAAGGAATTCTGCAAATGTCGAGAACTGTTATGACCAAGAGAGAAATCACTCTCCAACATGTTTTTCCAGAATTTTATTAATGCAAATGATGATGGAAATTACTTTTCTGCTTTCAAAAGGCATATGGGAGATTAAATCACAAACAGAGCATCATATCTCAATCTGGTTTCTATCAGTAGTCATCCTCATAGGTCAGAAAATCTAAAATCAAAGCTGTTGCTTGTTGCACAACACAAWATATAAGGAATCAAAGTCTCACGATATGTAGTCGTATCTCAGATACTGTTTGGCCTTAATAATGTTTTAGAAACTTTATTAGATATGAATTTTAAAGAATCTTCACAAAATAAACAAAACATTGTCTTCTCAAAGGTGTAAAACGTCCAGAAAAATTGGGATGTGCTTTTTCTCACCATCTCTTCTTAATATAAATAGGAGGCAATGAAGACCAGCRGGAATATTTTATGTTTCTTCCATTCACACACATGCCCACAAGACCTTAGAAGAAATATGAAAATTAATGGTTGCCTTTGAATAGAATTTAAAGACACAAATATTCAGGACATCTCACTTTCATTCTTCAATTTCAGACCTACTCTAAACTAGTTACCTCAGTTTCCTCCACAGTCTGCAGRGAGAGATGGGCATGTTTAACCAGCTATTCAATTCATATCTCCTAAAGCCTCTCAGGATGCAACGTAGAGTCAGTGGAGACTTTCTCTCATCATGAATGAAGACAGCCCAAATGATTGTTTAAACTGGATATCTGACTTTTAGAAAACTAACCCACAACTCTTCATGTTAGATTTTCCATACAAGCTGCAGAAAAAGAACTATAACTAACAAACAAACAATAGCTGACACACATTTTGTCTTTTACCAGTTATTATCAAATCAATAATACAGAATACCAATAGCATTGAGAGAATCCGAGGATCCATCTCCAGATATTCACCAACCATTGCACATGTATGTCAATGCCAGGTACACATCTGGTCAACCTGTAGCAGAGAACAAGTCTGGAGGGACTTGAGCGAAGGCTGCCACCTCTTGGTGAACTAAATAGCACAAATTTCGGCTTATCGGCTGGAAAATGACACACCACAGTTATTGAGTTAAAATTCATTCATGCAAAAGTCATTAATAGATCCTTTACGTCATACCAGTGTATGTTTTAATGTACGTTGGTGTAATGTAAAAAAAAAAAGAAAAAACCTAAATTATACCAAGTCTTCTACAGAGGCCAAGATCACAACAGGAAAAAAAAAAAAAGGTGAGTTTTAAGAGTTTCAATTCAGAAATACACCTAGACTGTCAAAGAGTAACACCAGTTGGGGTGGTGTCTTATATTCTAAACAAATGATATATCATGAATAGTATTTAAATGCCCCCTTACATACATAGCACATCAAATAAATACTGAAACATGTTAACACCCTTTTTTCCCCTCCAACTGAAATGTAAGATTGATTGGTAAAAAGTTGCCAATTTCTTTTAATTTTCTTCTGGTGCGATGTCACAATTTGAGTACTCCAAGCTTTTTCTCTTCCTTGGCAATTGTTCTGTAATACTGCTAAAATCCCCAAAGCAGGAAGAGCAGCAGTGCAAGAGTTGCTGCTGTTGCTGTTGTTTTTGTCACAGACCTGTATAATGAATTAAATCCAATGATGACTCTGCAAGACCTCAATAAACATCAGCATGCGTTTGAAATAACATTTGTTTTGTATTTTGCAAATATTACCTTGATCCAACTTGTCCTCAAGTCTTACACAAGACAGCAATCTGACAGTGATATAATCCACATATTTTTCTTCATGTAAAATCCCACAAGGTAAATACAGAGCCTTCAAACACCATTTAAGTTTATTTCTGTTGAATTTCTGCTTGATGAAGAATGAACATATTTACTCCTCTGGCCAATACTAAGAAGAGAAAACTAAATGAGAAGACCAAATTAAAATGATACTTCTATTTGAGCATGAAGCAAGTGCATGGTGCATTTAAGAGTATGTGAATACAATTACCAGAATGATGMCACTTTTACTGACACTCTGTGTTTTATTTTAACAAGTCTGAGATATAAGTTCTCCTGACTATACAAAACCCATTGCAACAAAAATCAGAGAGGCCATTTTGCCCACCTGCAGTACTTAGCCTGGGGTTTGGATGTTAGGATGAGGGCGTCAAGGGAAGAGATGAGGTACTTTTAGAATTTGAACCAACATTCACTGAACTTAATGAGACCCTCTCAAAAGAAGGTCCCCTTCTTCCTCTTCAGAAGAGTCATGGCTAAGCAGACACTAAGTTCCTAGTTAATCTATAATTCCATTTCAGGTAAATCTAAAGGGCACCGTCCCTGCAGAGGCCAGTGCAGCCGGGGTTTGGGGTCAAGATATAAATGCTGGGTGGATAAATTCTCAGATAAGTGCTTGTTCTACACAGTACCATATTCACTGTTCTGCTGGGATCAGCAATGCTAAAAGTTCCTGAAACATTTTAAAAATTACCCATTATAGCTGTTAAAGCCAACTGTAGGAATCAAAAATTCTTGCCAGGTGTCTGCAATGCTGACAGATCTTTTTATAAGCCTATAGAATGTGTTTCTAAAAGTGTTATCACATTAATTGCTTTGCAAAAGGCTCACTTTGACATCACCCATTGGCTCCAAGTTTATAGTTCTGTCACATTAGGCAATATATCCCACTTCAGTGGCACCAGATATTTATAGAATAAAGAAAAATATTTTAGTATCAAAGAAGTATTTAAGCCTTTAACAGGATGGATTACCAGCTCTCTCTCAGAAGAGGTGTACAGGCACATATAAATATTGTGGCTAAACTGACACTGAAGAATTACTCCCACAATAGACATATCCCAGAGAACAGGAAATGAATTAATTTGCTCATAGTGCAAATAATTTTGCTTTCTACTACAGACCTAATTTAAGGAGCACATTAAGTTCTGGAGCCAATTTTTTACAGAAGATCTGCACAGTATGATTTATCTTACAGTAGCTAGTTTGCCAATGCCTTTTTTCCTATCTTCTGCAGAGCTTTCTGACTTTAAACAAAATCCTCAGCTAAAATTTTGTTTAGAGTAGAAAAAATCATGAAAGAAACTTGAGTGTCAACATGAAGAATTTGATTTTATAACAGCAAATACATTCCTAGGAGAATGAAACATTCTTGTAGCCTCTTAAATTCTGCTTTCTGGACTTCTAAGTATGAATTACTTCTAAAGACTGAGTATCTCCCTAGCAGGCATTTTCATATTATGTATGGATGACTTGTTCTGGCCTGCTACACACAGAACATACTCCCGTATATGTTCAAGAAACACATTTTCCATAGCATTGGGATTATATATCCTTCCCCATTGCTGATCTCTGTGCATTACCTATATCCCAACCCCACATTYGTATGTACCTACCAGAGCATGCAGCATGCAGAGTTACCACATACTAGATTTGGAGTCATCCAAGCACACAATGAAAAATATGACACGGAGTATAAAAACTAACTTGAGATCAAGCCAGGTTGTTTTTCACCTGGCATTAGGSCTCCTTCRTATTTGTGACTTTGCTCTCTGGGTAYGAAATAAACCTTTTCTGTTCTGTTCTGTTCYGTAACCTCTTAATAAGGCTGATATTCTTCTTGCAAAAAGCTTGAATACTTTTTTCCTCCCACTGGAGAGCTACGACTACCCTGTTCTAAACTGATTGACATATTAGGGGAAATTTGAAAATGTGGCAGCCAGGGCATGCATGTAGTTTTAGTCTAATCACTTACTTCAACATTTTGCTCCAGTGCATGGACCTGTTTCATCTGGAACCAGACGATTTGAGTTTGGGAGGAATGGGTTGATTCTGAGGGGTCAGCAGGTTCCTGGGTGGAAATGGGGGTGTTTGGTGATTTGACAGAAGGAACTACCTTTATCTTCAGAGCAAAATGAGTTTTCAGTGTAGAGATATGAGAAGTAAATGTATCATTCATATCTGAACAGGTGTTAAAAATCTTATCCCTCCAGCAATGCAGTAAAGTAGCTGTACTATTATGTCAGACTGTGCTCCCACAGAAGAGTCACATCCATGGACGGTAAGTCTGAAACTTTGCTATCTCTATTTTAAAATAATCTAGCATGGAATCAGAGCAGGAGCTCCAGACGTTGTCACCAACAGTTTGTGGTGTCTAGGTGGGTGAGTCAAAGATAATCCATATGGTGGTGATAATACAATATGGAACTTAAGCTTAAATCCTAAGAAAACCTACAGTTATSTACTATAAGAATTTTTTTTAAATCTGATTTTAGGTTCTTCAAGGAAACATGTTTAAATTATTACCCACACCATTTATAATTAAATCAATAGAGAATCATCCTTGTTCATAAGCTCTATTCTGAATATCTGAACAATCTGAATCCTTTTTGTTGGACATTTCAAGGTTACTTTTCTCATAAAAYTTGCATTTAATTCTGACTAGACAAAGGCATGTAAATGAGCCCAAAGTCATAGTACAGTGGCTTTCCCTATATAAAATATATAAGTTGAATAAGCAATAACAGAGCCTCCTCACGTATCGAGATAATTACATGACATACCAACACTTCTCTGGTCGTCTTAGCCACTGCTCAGTAATTTTTAATATCAGCTTATCTTGTGCTTTGACTAGCTATGAGCTGCCTAGACTAACAATAGCAGAGAGGATATTAATTTAGCACTGGAGATACATGCTGTAGTTTGACCCAAATACATCCTATTGTTGAGGACTGCTTGGTGAAATTTTATGGCTTCTGTTACTTAGGAATTAAATTCAGTGGAAATGTTCTGATGAATACTTGTCAGAAAAATGTCAATGTGTGGAACATAAACCTTTATTAAAAATGTCTTGGACTTGACAATCTTTTGCCAAATGCTTGAGTGTTCTAGGCCTAAGTGTTCTAGGTTGTGGAGCCTATGGTGGAATCAAAATCCCTCAACAGTGTGCCTGTCGCCAGGACCTTCTCAAAGACAGGAGCACTTCCAAGGTCCACATTTTCAGGGTGGATCTTTTGATAAATAACTCAAGACTCTGGCTCTGCAGTGGAGCTGGGAATCTAAAACCCCTACCTCTATCCAAGACAAACCGTGGAATTTTAGACCACCCCTCAGTGAACTCAGCACCCGGCCAACATGAATTAGAAAAGGGTTAGATGTTCACAGAGTATCTCGAAAGTGTAGCAAGCATTTTTAATTTTGAAAAAAAAAAAGAACGTTTAAAAACTATTTGGTAACTTGGTAACTTTTGAAAACAAAATGGTTCCAGTCCAGTTCTTATCTGAAAAAAAATTTCTATCATCATATGCTTACAGASGGTAAGGAGCCAGCCTTCATCAGTGACCTTGCTTACTAACACTGTATTAATGCCTGCAGAGGTACATGAGCAGTGGATCTTGAAAAGCCTACACTTAGGCCCACTTATCTAATTCTAGAGCTGAAAGCCTGAAAGACAGATGTTTTCCACTAAACAGAGAAAAAGACTCTCCTTTGCTTCTGAGAAATGTTGAGGAAGTTCTTGCTAGCAGATAGAATAGGAGCATCTTTAAACTTTACAGCATGGATGTGGAACGGAAACATTGATGGTTCCCTTATGATTTCATTGACCTTTCTGTCAGTGAGAACTCTTTAGATGGAGATACTCTTCAGTGAATAAAACCTGATTAAACTCTTTGCAAGCCAACTGAAAAAATGAAAGTAGAAGGCACCTGCAGCACCTTTTCTACCTCAAAAAAGCACAAGATAATAGAATGAGTTAAGTATACTGATGCACTGAAGATATTACTTTAATCAGATTCATGTGAGGAAGTCAAATTGAAATTACTATGATGATCCATCTGAGCAGTGACCTGTTTAAAATGTGCATTTAAAATACTAGTTTGGGATTTGAAATCTGGTAGTATCTACCTCTAACACAGACTTTCTCATCAGCTTAAGCAAGCTGGTTGATATCAATATCTCCTGTGCAAAATGCGGAGAGACTTACAGAAGTCACAGGAGCTCAGGAAAATATCCATTGAGAACTGCAGAGTGCCCAGGAAACTTAATAAATCAGCTTCTGAGTTTTTTGTAAATATGGTGGGGTTTTAGTGAAAACTATCCTCAAAAAGTATAGTATGTAAGCAGTCTTACAGATAGTTCCTGCAGTTTTCATCTTTTCTATATTTAGAAATAATGTAACAAATTCAAAGATATTAAAATGGTAGAAAAAAAACCTCAGGATCAGAAAAGAAACATAACAGCAGTAGCAACCAAAACAGATCACTTATGATTTTTACTTTTTCCCCAGTCTCCCTGAAGACTTACTATGTGTTATTTGATGAATAAAAATGAAGCCTCTCTTCTGTAATTTAGCTCTGTTAGGGATAGCATTAGAGCTGCTGTAATAGTTTAAATACACAAACTACGCGCATAAAAATATCTTGCTCAAAAGAAATAGTTATATTCCACCTCCTCAAGATCACAGTAAACACATGAGTTTTGCTTCAGAAAACTCAATTCAACAAAAGTCTTGAATTCACTCTCCATCAAGACTAGATGTGCCCCCTCTTTAATACCTGGATGTTCCCAGGTTAGGTCCTCAGGCTCCCCTCCATCTTTCATCCTTCAAAGTGGGTTTTTTGCCTCACATCCTTCTATAACCCTTCTCTAAGACCCTTCCCTTGGGAACTGCTCTGGTATCTTCCTGCGACTGCCTTTTGCTGCAACATTTTTAACCAGGGAAAGGAAAACTATCTCAACCTTACCAGATGGAAAATAGTAGTGGGATCAGGACATGGCCTCTCTGCAGTTTCCTACACTGACTGGCACTATGGGAAGGTGGCTGCTACATCCTGAGTTTCTGAAGGCAAAATACCTCCAGGAAATACTATTATAGATCTTTCACATTTAAATAAGCAACAGAATATATCATTGACTTTCATTCATGACATAACATAAGYGTTGTCTGTAAATAAGATAAATGTTTCTGAGTCTGGACTGTGGAGCTCTTCCTACCCCTGTGCATTCAACCATCTTTCTCCTRCCTCAGCCTCTTTCCTCCTCCATAACTTTCTCTGGCTTGACTTTGCTTGCTACTTTACTTCTACTTTATCTCTCTTTTTGCATCTTGCCTTCTCATTGACATCCAAGGAATTGGTACTATCTTATGTTCTCAAAGTCCTTTAACTCCAGTTTCTCTCTTCAGCCTTTGATCCTACTATTATCAATGAGTGTGACTCCTCTGCAAAAAGAATCAAACATACAATTGTGATTCCTCTTCATTTAAAACTCCTTTAAAAGGCCAGTAACCTCTACCCTCTTTTATGTTGTTTCAGCACTTTCTGGAATACTTCAAGCAGACATACAACTTTGGTTGTGAAGAGCCATTAATGTTATACAAAATCACAGACTTTCCATTTGATAAGCACTTAGTGAACATGTGTAAATACCCAAATTCCAGCACAGAAAAAAGATGTGCAATGAAAATAGCCTCTTCTCCAGAATACTAAGTGCAAGCTTATGCTTGGCAGATCTCCTTGTATTTTTATAGATTTTTTTTTTTTAACTTTCAGGAGATCCTGGATGAAAAAGTGTTAAAAATTAATTCCAGTTCACAGAATCACAGAATCACAGAATCACAGAATCACAGAATCACAGAATCACAGAACCACAGAACAGGTAATGTTGGAGGGGGTCACTGGAAGTCATCTGGTCCAACCTCCATGCTCAAACAGGGTCATCCTAGAGTATGTTACTCAGGATTGTGTGCGGATGGGTTTTTAATGTCTCCAGAGAAGGAGACTCCACAACAACATTGCACAACCTCTCTGGGCAACCTGTGCCAGTGCTCAGTCACCTGAACTTTAAAGAAGATATTCCTTATATTCAGGTGGAACTTCCTGTGCATCAGTTTCTGCTCATTGGCTCTTGTCCTATTGTTTGGCACCTCTGAGCCGGGCTCCATCCTCTTGACACCCTCTCTTCAGATACTTACACACATTGATGAGGTCCCATCTCAGTCGTCTCTTCTCGAGGCTGAGCACACCCAGCTGTCTCAGCCTTTCCTCACAAGAGGGATGCTCCAGTTCCTCAATCATCTTCATAGCCCTTCAGCTACCTCCTGGACTCACTCCAGGAGATCCATGTCCCTCTTGTACTGAGGAGCCCAGAACTGGATACAGCACTCTATATGAGGACTCATCAGGGCTCAGTAGAGGCATCAAGACCTCATCAAGAGGGAGGATAATAGCAGACACAAACTCTTCAAGAAAACGTGCCACAGTCCAGGACCTCAAATTTACTTTGCTGAATGGTTCTCTTCATACCTGCTACCACAGCTTTTTCCCAGAACACCACAGCTGACAGAAAGCTCAGCTGTCACACCAAAGGGAAAGGCAGCAACACACCTCCCTTTCATGGCACAAGACACCACCGCTACTGCTGGAATCACCTCATGGGCCTGGAGAGCTTTGTCCAAGATGTGATGCTATCTAGAGCTGGACGTAACTACTGCTTCCACCCTCTCATTTTACATCACAAGTTAAATGAGCACATTTAACAGTTCCTCTAGAAAACTTTTTCTGTAGAAGATAGGACAGCCTGTGATACGACACTTGTTAAATTATGACTAGAAATTAAAGGAAATCAAATTATGCAAAGTGTCAGATGAGACAGTAATCCACAATTTCTTCAAAAAATGCTGGAAAGGATCCTCATTCTCCCCATAAGAATATGAAATAATATTCTCCATGACACAGAGTCCATATAAGCCCATGACACAGAGTTCTAGAATGCACAATTCAGAAAACAAACAAAAGCTTGCTCTTTTTATTTTCTTTAATTATTAGTTTTTATTTATTTTATTTTTTGTTTGTTTTGGAAAATTTTGGGTTTTGTCACCCTGTTTGGTGAAACTACTGAAGCTAGTTTTCTGCTCAACATTTGCCACTTTGTTTTGCTCAGTCCTAAAAATTACCAGCCTCCTGTGCAAGTATACAGGGTCCCCTGTGACCACCAGCATGTCTCAGAGGGGAGTCACTCTGTGAAGGCAAGTGTCCAGTGTGATAACATTCATTCTGCTGTAGGGTGTTTGTTTCTGGAATGCTGCCCAGTTACTTCTGACAAGCTGGTTATGTTGCAAGCCTAATAATGTGTTGTGACACAATTAAAAATGAGGAGATTTTGCACCAATTTCTATTAATTTGAAAAGACTGAGCCCAGTTGTTTCTTTTGTTCCCAAGAGAAGTACATAATGAAGTCTACAGATTGTGCTGCTCAAATGCTAGATTTTCCCTTTCATTTGGGCAAATAGACAGCCAATGAAGAATTTCTTATCCAGAAGAACTAATGGCTGCCTCTGTCACCTTTTCGCTTCAATTATTTAGACTCCCTCCACACTTATGCTGGCTTCCTGCTGGCAGCACTGTGTCTATTAATCATTAACTGTCATTGTGCTTTAAAAGAAGGAAAGTGAAAAGACTGCTTAAGAACAAATATAAACCTTTCTTTTTTTCTTGTGAAAAATGAATGACAGCTGTATGCTACCTGGATTTACAGTGTCTTCAAATATGGTTTTGGTTTTTTGGGTTGTTTTTTTTTCCCCCAAGGAATAATTAACATTCTGGGCAAATGAGCAAATTGGCTGATCCAAGTAAAYACATATTCCAGGGCTCCCTTTTTCCTGTCATATCAAGGTCCAGTAGCCTCTTATAAAGCTTACAAGTCATCCTCTGCCACCAGCTCCAGACAAATATCAGGAGAACAGGAGTACGTTCTCTATGAGCACTGAAGACTTAGCCTATTAAATCAATGGAAAGCTGTCTCTTCCCATGGACAACCTGACCTCCTTCACTATTTCCCAGGAACCCTCCCAACAGTGTGCGCCCTTTGGCCTCCTGTAACAGACTTAAAAATCATAATTCTTAAACACTGTTAAGATCACCAGAGGACTGTGTCCACTGTAGCAAAATGTGCAAAGAAGCAATTGCTCATCTGCACCACCGAAGCCCACCCTCCCTGGGGTGTATGTATCCAGTACGCCTCCTGGATTTGGGGAAGTTGGACTGTGAGTTAAGCCACCTGACGAGAACTTGAGATAAAATAAAGGTGGTACTGTAGTCCAACTATCTCAGGTCTAAAAAGATGTAAACAAGGCCAGAGGAGGCTATAGCCCACAGACTCATTTGCTGAGTCTGGGTTTCCACACTCTTCCCCACAAACCGAGAGGGAGCAGGAGAGTTTTTGGGGGTGTGATGGCAAAACCTCCRGTCTGCATAAGACAGAGGGAGTGAACATCCACCACCAGAGACTACAAGMTGAGTTTTGGGCCAGATAAGAAGCAGACCCTGTAGATGGTGTTTTTTATCATGCCAATTGTCTTCTCTTACATAAACTAGCTTGGTTGTAAAACTCCCCACCACCCCAAGAGAAGATCACATTCAAATGAGAGGCATCTTTCATGTCTCAGAAGGGTTCATAAACCATCAGAGACCCCTGAAGTGCCCCTCAGATGAATTTCTGAGGCTTTCCATCAGAGGACTGCACATAATCCACAAATGTTGCAACAGATCCAGTGTTGCAAAGGAAGATGTAAAACTCTCCCCACGGAAGGTGCTTGGGCATACCCACCTTYACCTGAACATATCCTAACTCACTGAACTCTGTGTTTTGTGGGACCCTCACCACTGAGAAGACCAGAAGAAGAGAACCAGTGGGACACTACTGGATCTACAGAAGTGGCGATTATCTTTCTACTTAATCTGTCTTTTTGTCACTCTCTTTCTCTCCCCCACTCTCTCTTTTCCCTAATTCTTTCTACCTCTCTCTACCTCATATTTACTGTTAAATAAAATCCTTACTATTGACATTGGCATATGGTCTTGTTTGCACCTTAATTCAGGCAGAGGCATCTCTAATAATTGCAATAATTGGATCATAACACCTCCTATGCTATCCTTCCCTAGTAGACCACAGACAGGATCCTCCCCTGCACGTCCTCCCAAGCGGCCTTCTCACTGAGGAGTTCACAAGAATGTTCCAGGTCCAGACATTCTTTTCCTGAATGCTTGGATTTCCCACAACTTGTTTACCTAGCAGTTCTTCCTCTTCCTCAGTTATGGGCTGCTCTGGAAGCCGCAGGCAGAGCTGAATGCCTGCCTGTACCAAGCCAGACACTGCAGACAGAACAAGAGCTTTCCCCAAGCCTTGAGCTTTAAGAACACATAAAGCACATGCCATGTCAGAAAACAGGAAAATACTCCAACATCCACTTCAATATATACTCTCAATTTTGGTTCTTAGAGACTGAAAAGCCACTATAAGCAGAAAATCATATCAAACTGCTGCTATTCACTGCACACTGTTTTGTACTGTTTTGAAATACACTATCGCTACATACCTGACCCCATCACTCCAATAAATAATTCATCGTATCTCTCACTCCAATGCTTTCCTGCAGGGTCCAAGAAAACAGGATTTCAGAGAAAATAACATGTCCATTGAAGAAATGGCCATTTGAGAGTACATAATGAAAATCTTCCTTGAGTTGCAGCACATCCTGACAGAGGTGGAAGTCAGTCCCAGTTGGAGCGGCAGATGTGAGGACTGAAGGGAGCTGAATCTATATGGCCAAAAAAAAAATTGTCATTGATCATCTTAGTGTGTCCCGAAAACACAAGAAAGACTCTGAAATGTAACAGCTATAAGGTGCCCTCTATTTCTATACTGTTTCAAAATGTCCCAAAAGCCCTTAAGAGTACAAAAGTAAACAGGTTTATTCATTTCACTGYGATACCTAATTAAGTCTGTGAGCAATAAATTCATGAGATTAAAGTTTGTGAGACTTTACTATTGCCAGACATTTTCAGTGCTGTTTTCTCTGTAATAATCATGATATTGCTGCACTCTGAAGGCACAGACAGTTATTTGCTCAACAGATTATCCAGCAGTGTGCTTTTATCTTTTGAACAGCTCAGCTGCCCATCTCCTTTGGAGAGCAGCAAGCAACCTCTATAACACCTTTAATATGAAGAATGAAACTTTAATTCATTCCTAAATACGGGTCACACCTATGTCAAGAAACCTCTGTGCTGCTGGCATCCCAAAATACCACCAAACTGCAGCCACATTACTTGCCAAGCAGCGCTGCAGAGGTGGACAGACCCAGCAAYGCAAATAGCCCCAGCACCTGCTCTGAGCTGCTAATGTTTCACACCTCAAGTTTCTGTCTTCAAAGAAAAAAATTCAATCTTAAAAACTCAGTTTCGGTGTTACACCTGAAAACAAAAATTGAAAAAGGAACACAATACAAACACACCATTCCAGGATGCAGTGTTGTGAAAAATTCAAAAGATACTGCTGCTCAAGGGAACCATGAAGTGGAAAACACCAAGGAGGTGCCATGGTAACTTGTAACACCTATCTGCTCTCAGTGATTCAATACCACAAGTTGAATTTAGCACAGAATGTGGATCGAAATGCTATTTTCCAGGTGAAGAGTTAAATGATGTCTTATGCAGTTGTGTTATGACAGTACCAAAAGTAGTCCTCTCAAGACTAGCAGACTAAAGTCCACTGTCCTGGCCAAATCCTTATTTGTTAAATTAGATTATTTCAATTTTTTAAATTAAGTTCTTTCATTTGAAGGATCACAACTACTGAAATTTGTAGTGGACAGCCAGTGAAACCTGGAAGGTCTTGTGCTTATGTTTTTCTCATGATTTCTAATGCTTCCATCATTACTGCAAGGTGAGAAGATGCTACAGCTTGTCTCAGCTCCCTCACAGCTTACTAATGAGGAAATGATGAATATAAACTTACTGTTAAACCTATTCAGTCATCAGCTGCAGCTTTGACTCCCTAGCTTCTGCATATCCTTGGAAAGAATTATTTTCCGAGGAAGGAGGCTCTCAGAAACCATAAGGCTGAATGACCTAAATTAGCAATTACGGAACTAAGGATTCAGCAGCAGCCAAAGATGCATCATGATCACCTGGAATTATACCCTTAAATTTCTCAGATGAGGTAGTCCTAATTAACTTGTTTAGTCATTGCAAATGTTGACAGGTGTGGGAGTTAAATCCTGACACCTTGACCATACCTCATTCAGTAGACAATTCTGTCAGTAAGTTGATGAGAATATATAACATATATTTGGGGCAAAGAAAACCTGAAGGAAATCCATTTTACTTATAGCTACATATTATAATACACCATTACACATTTTTCAACATGCAGTAGCAAACTGAAGCCTGCATACTTTGTAGTGCATACTGCACTACTGAGACACACAAATACTGTAGGCATGAGAATTTGTGGGGTAAATGCACTCAGTGCCCTGCAGGGCCTGGAGAGAATCGTCTTCCTGACTCAGATTTAGTAATTTGTTTAATTGTATGTGCTTCAGCCCAGTTCTAGCTGTGCTCTGTCTCCTACTGAAATCACCAGGTGTGAGTACTCATGTCCTCAAAGGAAAACACTTCTCCTTATCATTCACATTTTTACGTGCTTTCATGAACAAACAAATTTGGAGGGGAATGATAAAATGCTTTCAATTGCTTTGATTCCTTTTTTTTTAACAGAAAAGGAGTAAAACTAGCCACCTCAACTGAGGCTCAAGAATTTGGGGTTGGGTTCCCCAAACATGCCTGAACTGTCCCTTCACATCTTCAGGCCTCACTTCTGTCAATAGAAGATGGCTTTATAAGCCAATAAAGCAAGTTCACACACTCCTACTGGGAGAACAAGCTCTAATTCTGAAGAAGAGGGAATTTATTATTTTTAGATTTTTTTGTGGGTAGTTGGACACCTTAAAGCAAAGCTTTTACATAGTTGTTTTTATAAAAGATTTAAAGCTGTCCAACTAGTTTCAGTTGGCATCCAGACAAACAAGAGAAAACTGTGTCTCTTGGAAGAGCATCTGCCAACTCTCTGACACAGGAAGACTAAAAAAGGAGTGATGGCACCCATCAGACAGCTCAACTGATAGGAAATATCAAATGGCATGCTCGGCACCCTTACCTGCTCACAGAGACTTTGGCAAAAATTGAGTCAGAGGTTGGTGCCTGGAGTTCAGCAGCCGGTGAATGTCAGGGCACTTGTCTCTGCCTGATTCCTGCTGCTGCTCCCATCCAGCCCAAACAGGCAGATTTTCTTCCAAAGAAAAGCAATGCAGAAAAGGGGCTGGTACATGACCTCACCCTGACAGCAAACTTCAATGACTGTAGAACTGGGAGCCCTGACACATTTTTGCTGTTCCTCGTAGGACATGTTTTGTCTTATGAGGAACAGCTGAGGGAACTGGGTTTGTTCAGCCTGGAGGAGGCTCAGGGTTGATCTCATTGCTCTCTACAAGTACTTGAAAGGAGGTTGTAGGGACGTGGGGGCTGGTCTCTTCTGCCGTTCCTACAGTGAGAGGACTAAAGGAAATGACCTTAAGATGAGACGAGAGATTCAGATTAGATACTAGAAAAAATTTTTCACTGTCAGGGTAGTCAGGCACTGGAATAGGTTGCCCATGGATGTGGCAGAGTCACATCCCTGGAGGCGTTCAAGACACATCCAGATCTGGCACTGGGTGATGTGGTTTAGGGGTTACAGGGTCAGTGCTAAGTGGACAGTTGGACTTGATGACCTTAAGGGTCTCTTCCAACCTTGATGAGTCTAGAATTCTATTTTTGCATCTGCTGGTTTATACGCACCTACATTGTTGAAAGGACAGTAATGATGTAATTCCCTACAATAAGCAATGCATTTAACTCATGAAAGGGAGTTACTGAATTATTTAAATAGCTCAGCAAATATGATTAACTGCCAAGAATAGACTAAACTATTCTTGCTTCTGTAAAAAAAAAATTAAAAATCATTTTACTGAAGCAATGAACCAAATGACAGATTTTATTTGTGGATAAAGATTATTTTGAATTAAAATTCACCCTTGGATGATGATAGTTGTCTTCATGACTCTTCAGCAAATGTTTTTACATTGAGGCTGCCTAAGGGCCTTCACAACACTTCAGAGCACAGCACTGTACAACTGTGACATGGCAATGATTGCAAAACATGTCTGTGAAGGCATTTGGTAACAAGGTACTCTGTGCTCCATCAGCTTACAGAAATCACTATTAGCAACAGTAGACTAGACACAGAAATCTACTGCCACCACGTCTGTGCCAGAATAATCAGATTCATGCAAGAACACTCCCTTTTGTTCTCAGTGCTTGTCTCCAAGATTAAGTACATTGTTCCGGACTTGGAAAGGTGGAAGCTTCCTTTTCCTCCAGCACAGCTGCAGTATCAATTCAGGATCCAGATGAAAAACGATGGCATATACTAAACAAGACTTTAAAAAGTGACAGCTGCTTTTCCAGAACCCCTGAAGGTTAAACAAAGCTTAGGAAGTGTTTTTTCTTTTTTTTCTTTATTTCCTTCTTAGCACTAAAAAGACAAATTATTGTTGTTTTTATAATCCTACTCCCCCAGGTCTTCATATGTCTAAAATAAACTTGCCATGTCAATAAATCCCATAAAATCACATTAACAATGGAGTGTAAATGGCATCATTTTCTATTAGCGCAAACACATCAGAACATAGTGATTTTATTTTCCATGTAATGTGCACAAATAAATAAATATATACACACAGACATAAATGTAAACTCAGATTGTTAAATTTTATTCAGCAGCAACCTTGCAACATGAATATTTTACGCATCTAAAATTCACTTGCCACATGTGCAGTAGGTATAGTTCACTTAGAAGGAAAAAAAACTCATGAAACCCTGCACAGCAGATGGGCCTCTCTTAGCTCAGCTGCAGACATGTACGTACTCCCTAAGCTCAGCCTCTCCCTAATTTCTGTTTCAGATATGATTCCAAGATTCCTTGCCACAACAATCCATGTAAAAGCAATGACACAGAAACTTGGACAGACTYGCAGAGAAACGTCTCAGCCTTCTGTCCCTCCTCTTCCTTTACTTTCTGGTTTGTATTTGGATTGCATTTCCTCAGAGGGAGTTCAATGCATATCTTCTTTGCTGCCATAAACAACTTCTAGACCCAGAAGCCTTTAGGTCCATCTCAAATGTTCTCATCATATGGGACTTTACGACGCTTGTCACCACAAGTACATATTCCAGAAGACTAAAGTTCCTTTTCACTGTTCTAGAAGTGTCTGTCAGAGAGCAGCAGGGGTCAACTGGGGAGAAGAGAAGCTCAAAACAGCTAAGGGAAGTTCATGACCCTAGAAAGCACAGGGAAAGATGAGCTAAAAGTGAGTGGTTGGCCAAAAAATGAGGACAAGGTGGGGGAGGGAGAGGGAGGAACAACAGACAGACACTCGATTGCATGAAAAGAGTGAAATGGGAAATTAGGACCTGTAGCTAGAAGAGGGGAAAAACAGGTGTTGGGCAATGGAAGAGACAGACATATTGGACAGGAATCTGGGAACTGTATGAAAGAACTGGTTAAGACAAGCAGAATGGGATAAAGAAATGGAGAGCAGAGTAGKATAAAGTCCCTAGGGAAGCAGACTAAGTATGTGAGAAGACTCAGAGGGTGGGATGAGTAAGTTAAAAGCACTTGGGAGCATATTTTGCCTATTTTATTGTAACTACCTTTAAGGATGATGCAGGACCATAAAATAAAGCAGATTRCAAATTTATTTTTAGCTGAGGTTAGGAATGAGGCAAGAAATTACAGGAAAGAACCACTTTCACAGCTAAGAAAGTGAACATTGCAGGGGGGGGGAATGACATTTTGTCCTGGCTTCCACCCCAGATTTCCTACGATGCTAATTAAGTAATTTAAATTTTCAGGGGTGGTCATTAATTCTAGGTTCTTCATTTTCTGGGGACCTGACTTGGAAGTCCTAAGGTTGATATACAAAAACACTGAACACTCTCAGCTACAACCAAAGCTGACAAAAATCATGTCTTGTACCCAGTATCTAATACCAGTTACTCTGAAAAAATGCAGTCCTTGCTATCTCAGAGAGGGCATCCAAAATTAATTGATACTTTAGGTGTTAGTTTTCTTGTGCTTTAGTGGAACAAGTTTGCTTCAATAATGAAACATGAAACTTCTTCCAGCTTGGGTGTTACTCAGCTTTTGGAAGCGCTTATATACTAACTTAGGAAATTATATGGGAGATTTCACAAGTAAAAAGCCTGCTTCTAACAGGGTTTTCACGGTGACCCGAAAGCGTGCCTCCAAACACACCCTGACAAAGAGCTGAAAACTGTTCATTAAATGAACGCCCCTCTTTTCTGCACTGAGTTATGAGAAGGGATTGTAAAATAGAGTACTGGGTCAGTTAATTATAGGTTGCTATAACGCTTATGTGCAACAGGGTAAAATTTAAAGGCATATGGGCAAATTTGAATGACTAACATGGAAATCTTATTCCTGCATACTCCATGTGAATTTAGTTATCCATACATCCTTTTAGTTATCCTGTGGAGTGTGTACATGTGTGTATGCACCTATGCTTAGGGAGTGTACATCTACACAYGTGTGCAAGAGAACTCTAATTCTGCATGAATTAAAAGGGCTTCTTTTAATCTCCCAGTAGAAACTAACACACACACACAAAAAATTAATCATGTTATTTTAGGTCTGAAGAACCTTTTAATCAAGCATGAGATGAGATGAGATGAGATAAAATTATAGACGGGGTGTAGCCACTTACACCACTACAGAAAAGACTATGTTTGCCTTGCTCGGTTTCAAAGAAAACAGAAAATTTCTAAGGGACATAAAAAAAAAAAGACAAAAGACACCCATACCAAACAAACAAAACCCTAACAAACAAACAAAAAAACCCAACAGGGTGCAGACCTCTTCAATTTCCAGTCCATTGTCATTCCAGGGGTCAAGGCAGATTCCCAGTGGTGCAGGATTTAGAATAAAATAACTGGAACTTGGAGGTGGAAATGAAGTACAGCTGTGCTTACAAAGGTACAAACCCAATCAGGTATTAACCTCTCTATTTTCCTTGAAATACAAAATAATCTGTATATTGTAGAGGTGCATAATCRCATTGCTTGACAGCTCCTGAAAGCCAGGATTTTTCTTATCCCTCCATACTTGGAAATCATATTCTAGGCTGGAGTCCTCTCCTTAGCATTTGTGAAAGCGAAGTGATTTGAAAACCTAACACATATCCCATTACTGTATATTCAAAAGCAAAGTAGCAAAAGGGAAAATGAAAAAAAAATCATTATGAAATTGTGTAAAGAACATAGAGAAGTTAGCAGAATTTTATTACAGGCTCACCCACAAGAAAAATGTATCCCTGGATTAAAAATACAGAAACTCAAACTTGTTTGATGAGACCCAAGTTTGATGAGACCCAAGTTTGACATCCTCTTTTGAACGCAGTAATGTAAGTGTTACAAAGTGTAAGAACATTCCAGTGGGCCCTTGTGGGACAATCTGCCTCCCATAAATCTCCTTTTGATGACACAGGGATTGACTAAAGTTGCAAAGTCTAATGAAACATAGAATGTTTTCCAAATTCTTATTACTTCTGATGAGACTAAATTGTCTCCTTTTTTGCAATCCATATACATTTCCTTTCTTTCTGTTACAGACCTTGACGTGTGGTGAAGGCTGACCTACCAATGCTTTCAGTGCATGCCTTTGGATGACATGACAAACCAACTGTGAACCTAGAGCAAACCAATACAGTGTCACCTCAGTCCCTGCAGTCAGCTCATAAAACTCTGCTGCTCCTAGCAGCTCCTCTAAAAAGCAGTAGGGCAAAATGACTGTCATTCCAGGCAGRTACTCTGTTACAGCTTGCTAACCATATTGTCAGTGATACTGAAGTCTCCACCGAATCTATCTATTAGCAAAGCCTAATACAGCGACCTATTCACAGCACGGAAGAGATCCTTCCCAAAAGTCTAGAGGTGTCAGAGCACAAGCACTGGAGCAAAGGAAGGAAACATTTTTAGCACTCAAAACTGGGTGGAAAATGGAAGCCTACATCAAGCAGTGTTAACAGCCCTGAGATGGCTGTAAAAGATCTCTATAGCAATCCAGTACCCATGTAAGATTTACTAAGATATGTCTTACTTCTTGCAATCAGTTTCTTGACATAAATATAAACTCAGTAAGTCTCAGCAGCCTGTCATTCCTAATTTGCAAGGCTAATAATAACAGAGTTTTTTTTAGTGAAGCATGAATTTGTGAGCTCTCTAGTCTCAGCACATCTGTCCCTGCTCTCCTGCCAATCCAAGCATTTTGGCAAAAGTAATACAGCACTGTCAAGAAAAAGGAGCAGAGAAGGAGCATATAAAGTTTCTCCACTCAGTTTCAACAGCAAGTTGAAGCAGAGACAAGCACAAATAGATGGGATGTTCAAACAACCATGGCCATGGCTCCTGTAGTAAGGAGCTTGCTCAGTCTCAGCACATCAGCACCTTGAGGAGAATGGTGCCTGGGGAATGCACTGAGTCCTCATTAAACTGGCAAAAACAGGCACAGAGTCACAGGGTCTCGTTCTTGCTTAGAATGTGATTTTATTGCCTCCTTTTGTCTGTCGCTCTAGGCAACTGCCTTCCTCGCCTGCTCGTAAAACTGGGCCAGCTTGCTAGGGAGCAGCAAAGTAACACTCAGCTTTGAGTTAGTATTTCAGCAGATGATGTAACTCTACACAGGAGTCTTTTAATTTCTACACGAAAGGCGAGATGCTGGGCAATTTGCCGACCCTTAGGCCTTGCTTTTTGACCCGATCTTAAAACTTTGCCCTTCCCAACTCCTGCAAATAGTTACTGGCTTGGAATGAAGACAATAGCAAGGCTGAACACGCAGCCCCTGGCAGAACCAGGCTCTAAACATATGAGGAGGACTGATGGGTATTTTAGCTATATACCACAGTGCCTGTATTTTAGTGCACGGCAAAACGCTTTCCTTGAAAGATATAAATAAAACCCCTCAACTGTTGTGACCCTGTCACTTACTTGGTATATGTTTTACAAAAGTGCCAGCCACAGGTATGCCTTTAACAGAAGTACTCAGCCTGTCTCCACTGATAGCAGTGAGACTGAAATTGAACTATTACCAAGTGTTTTTGCACAGCCCACAATATATATTGAAATATTAAAACACATATGAACAAGAACTTAAATTTAGCTTGCAGACAGAATAAGTGTTTCTCATAGTTAAGTTTGCATCACAACACTGCCTATAGCATATCACTCAGGTTACTTTCCAAGCTCTTCAACATATTAGAACTGATCTGTAATGCTCATTTTTAGACAACTTGACTCAGTATGACAAGTCTCAGAAAACCAGTTTTAATTTGCAAACCCTTATCATGCTGGGTTTAAGCCAAACAACTTGGTGCATGGACCACAATGGATTTGAATCAGGACTACTACTACTACTACAGGAACTGTTCTTCCTACCTTCAGTATCGTATCATTTCCTGTGGAACTACTCAACGCTGTTTGAATTACAGCAGGATCAGGCCTCAGGAATAACTTGACTTTACTCATGTGTTTTACCAAAGAATGCATTCCGTTGCATCATTTAAATGTATCTCAACTTGGAGCAAATAAAGACAGAATGATAATCAAGTAACATTATGTTGAAAGGGGAAAAATATATACGAAGTGCATATATGCAAAGATCCCCTGCTACTATGCAGATTCATTGTTTTTCAGGATCAAGCCATGTTTATATGAAGCCACTTGCAGAATTATAGATCTGGTTTTACTCCCATCTGACAAAAGGATACTTTCTGCATTAACTTTATTGACAGACACAGTAGATCAGCTGCAAGTACAATAAAGTCAGGGTGAAAGATTGGGGATCATGCCTTCAGGCAATGCTCTGCCATCTACCACCGGACGAGCACCTCTGCCCAGGCGGCTTCCACATAACTAGGATGGGACTCAAATACAGACACTGATTCTAACATATCACTTCTAAATGAACAATTTTAAAAGCATGTTATTCAGTATGAAACAGGGTAATTTTGATGTATGCTTAGAATGAACATAGAAGAATCCTAGTCATGATTTTTATTTTGGTTTGCATAACATTTTTTCATATTGTTTTAATTTGTTGAAATAACAAAGTAATTATTTTTAATTTAAGAAAAGCTACCAACTAATCTCCCAACTGAGTTCACTCAGAGTGCTTTTATACTGATAAAGTCTCAGGTAAAGCAATAAATTAGTTTCTCTGTAGTCATTTCTTTATCCTCTCCATTTCAGCCTCACTGTACTTCACTCCCAGAGTTTTATATTCACAGGTGCTAAAGCTTAGGACATTGAGCTCCAAACACAAACAGATTGAAGCCGGGCAGCAGAAGAGATTACCACTCTGAGGCATCTGTCCATTTCAGCTTTCACAGAGGTGGCAGCTACCGTGACAGGAAGCTGAGTCATGCATAAAGGCAATCCAGTGTACACATCAAAATAGTAATATAGATCAGCCCAGGTTCTGAGCCGCGCAGAGGCAGCCTGCAAGCTGCACGGACTACCTGCTTCATATGCAAGGCGGCTATGCCTGCCACCAGCACGGTATCAGCCAGGCAACAAACAGACAGGGTGAACAGCTGGAAGTGATACGCCTGGTCCCATTTCATTCAGCCTGGGTCCATGAAACAATATATTCAGTTAAAAGCTGATGATGTTGTCAACGCTGTAAAAGACAAAATTCCAAAAGAATTCAAATTATGCAAACTCCAGTTTTCAACTTAGTAAAGATGACTGCCAAAAAGAGTCTTAAAAAACACTGCATTATGGCTGGCATGGGGAAGGGGTAGATCAATGAGCCTCATCTTCCAAAGAAGCTGTCTGAGAAAATGATGATAACACTAAGGCAGCAGCAATATGAAGTGATAGTCTCTGCATCCTTACCAGGAGCTGCTTCCACAAGCAAATTCCTACTTACGAACTGCCTAGCAGTTTATGCAGGAGAAGCAAAGGAGATAGCCCAGCTGAGAGTTAGTCTCAGCAAAGTACGTAAGACGTAACTCAGCCCACACTATAAATCATTTCCTTCATGCACTCATTAACTGTCTGCAGCCTCGAGGAGCTGCTTTTCATCTCTGTATTACAGAAATTACCTGTTCAAGACACCAGCCAGAAAAAGGCATGCCTAAGCATATTGGCTACACAAAGGCAAAGGGAAGTACAGATAAGACCAGCGGTTTTGTAGGCAATGACATATATGAAGCCTCATTTCCTAGGGAATTGCATCTCATGACTGTCAGATTTTTTAACCGAATTATACCAAAGCTTCAGGCTTGTCTTAAACAGAGCATCAGAGAATCCAGAGAGAAGATAAATATGCATGTCTACCATGACARGCTTCAAGTGAGATTAGCTCCTTATTGGACACTGCTGAATCCTACAGGAATATACATTTGGATAAAAAGTGGGATTTTTCCAGTTCCTGGACACTCAGTTCCCAACAGTCCCACAACCCTTCTGCCCAATGCTGATATTCCAATATTAATGGTTGAAATATATGCTGCATATTTTTCCTTTTTGCACATAAGCACATTCTCCCCCACCCAACTATGTTCACAGAACTTAGGGGAATGTTCTTTCTTTGAGAATTAATTTCTCAAAATTTACCCGTTTCATTTGTTTGAAATCAGCCCAAAATTATGGGGTGCAGAACTAACAAAGCAACAGCAAGCAAACAGCAGCAAATTTACTCCCTTCTACTTGCACAGCAAATACATACAGGATGCAATTCTGCATATGCCATATTTCTTTAAGAAATCAGGAAATTTTTTTTAACAAATCTGCTCATCAGTACTTAAGGAACCCATCTGGCTGTCACCTTCGTTTCTAAAACAGAGCCGAGCAGTTTGCCTTCCCCTCCTACTTTAGTAGCACTGCCTCCGCGAAAGTCAGCTCAGGCTCCTCTACTGCTGCCACAGCGGGCAACTCGTCCGGCTGGGATCACGGCAGCGCAGGGGGTAACGCAACCGAGTACAGCTCTTAAATACTGTGTTTAAAAACACAGTAAGATTGTTTCGTATAAATTGGGCATACTGTATTGTATATGTGGAAATACACAAATCAGCTTTGTATCAGTTACAGCACATAAAATATATAAATACCACCCGCGTTAAAGACTTTTGTCTCCAGACTTTCAAGCAGGAACAAACACCTGCAGATCCCTCTGCCGAAGTCTCCATCCTCCTCCCAAGAAGGGATTCCCACGGCCAACAGACCCACCAAGCTGTCTGCGGCCCTGCGCCCACCCCTCCCCTGCCCCCCCAGCCCCTCCTCTCCGCCGCGCTGCCATGTCCCTGCCTGCCCGCCCCTCCCGGGGAGGTTTCTAAACTCCGCGGCTCGCCCAGGGCCCGCCGCCCGCTGGGGCTGGGGCCGGTGCACCGCTCCGCTCCGCGCCGCACCGCCCCGCGCCGCCGCCCTCCAGCGGGGACCGGCCCGCCGCCCCCGCCCGCCCCCGCGCTCGGCGGAGCCGCGGCCCGACCCCGCCGCCCTCCTGAATATTTCATCGGCGCTGCCCAACGGGATGCCCCGCCACTGACTGCTGCAAAGGGACCGCATCCCGCCGGCGGCGCGTCTCGCTGCTTCCTGTCTCTTTCATTCTTCAAACCGCAGCTTTTCATTTATTCCGATAAATAAATAACTGATTAAAAACAAAGGAAAGAAAAAAGAAGCAAGAGCATCTCTCTTTTGTATCTGAGCAGGTGGGACTCCTGTGCAGGAGATTACGGAACACAACACAAGAAGGGCTCTGAACTCTCCCGAGCCCAAAGGATGAGCCGGCAGCAGTTTTCCTATAAAAATCCGATCCCGGGGCTGTGACACAATCGAAGGAAGGAGCGAAGGCGCCGTCAGCCTCACCGGAGGCGTCCCCGCTTTGGACACCGCAGACCCTCGCTGGCGGACGGGGGAACAGGAGCGACTCGCCGGCCAGACCGCGCTCCCGGCGCGCAGCCTCCCGCCGCTCTCCGCGGCGGCCGTGGGGCGCTGCGGGTCCGGCTGCCGCCGCGGGGCCGCCGTCCCGCCGCAGCCCCCGCCGCGCCCGGCACCGCTCCGCCGCAAACTTTTCTGCCCGCGCCCTCCTCGCCGCCGGCCGCCGCAAGGGAGCGGCGCGGGGGGCGGTCGGCGCCTCGTCTCCTCGCTGCCCCCGCGCTCCGGCGCCGGGCGGCGGCCACAGCCCCAGCCGCACCGCCGCCGCGCAGGCAGGCGGCGGCCCCGGGCAGCGCGAGGGTCCGCATGGCCGCTGCCCTTCAGCCGGTGGCGAGAGCCGCTGGCGCCGCCGCGGCGCTCCGGGGGCTGCTSTGAGCCGGCGGCTCGCCCTGCGGCGCGGCGGGATGTGGCCGGCCGGGGCGGGCGGCAGGCTGCCCTGCCCGCGGGACGCGGCGCTGCGGCGGGCGGCGTTCTCCGGCAACCTCTCTGCGCTGCCGTCCCACCTGGTGCCGAGCGGCAGGAGCGTCCGCGTCTTCATCAGCGCCAACCCCGAAGGTAACCGCGGCTGCCGCGCCCGCCCCGCAGCTCCCCCTGCCGCCCGCAGCGCCCGCGCCGCTCCCCGGCCCCGGCCGCCGCCGCTGCTCCCGGGCAGCCCCACTCAGGGGCCGCGGCGTGGCCGAGACCGGCCCCTGCCCCTCTCCGCCTCGGGCCGCCAGGGCTCCTCCGTCCCGCCGCCTGGCACGGTGTGGGGCGCCGGGCCGGGCCGGGGGCGGACGGTGTGGGGCGCGGGGCGAGGCGGCCGCGGGGGTGTGGGGCGGGCTTTACCGGGTGTGGGTGTACGACCTCCGAGGGGGGCTCGGAGGCACCGGTGTACTCCGCTCCTTAAGTTTTATGTCCGTAAATGACACGCCTGAAAGGCACCGGGGCGCGGGGCATCCTCTCATTTCTGCGCTGTCGGAGCTGCAGGGGGCTGGGGACACGGAAACGGGCTGCCTTCCAGAGAAGGGGAGGCTTTTCAGGGGGGGATCTCTCTTGGGGGGTCTGATTAATAAGAGTTTCTGATTGATTTCATAGCACAATGTTAGCCGGCTGAGGCTACAGCTAAGGTGATCCTTTGATCCCGGCTGTACTGTGCTTCCAAGGAAGCATGCCTTGAAACCTGCAGTTTTAGCTTAATAAAGTCGGGGTCGTATACCCGGTATCTGAATTAATTAGGCATCCTCCTGTTTAAAGCCTATTTTTAAAATTACCCTTTGATTCGAGGAATTTGCATACATTCAGGAGGTGTCATTCCCACTTGTAAGATAGGAGTTGCTGAAGCATATTCCCACTTAAAGCACGGAAATAATAAATTAAGCGTTCACACTTATGACGTTTCTTGTCTGTAAAAAATGAGCCCGCTGTATTCACAATTATCTTTCACACCACCACCCACCACCTTCCCCCCCAACACTTGTAATTCAACAATACTGTCACCTTTTATGCAAACATCAGAGATCTGAAAATCATGCCTGAAACGACAAAATAGTTTGAACTTTGAAGTGAAAATTGTCTTGGCACAAATACTTACGGGAGTATGAGAAATAGTGCTCACAAGTGAAAAAAAACTGGGCATAGTGCTGCTTTGAAGAATTCCCACACCTCCAGCACTTCTTACTTGCTTTCGACACAAGGAAACTCTCAGCTCATATTCAACATCCCTGTTTGTTTAAAAAGATGACGTTCTTTAAGGAGGGCATGAAGATGTTTGCAGTTTATTGCTGCAATCTACGCAAAGAGATATAAAAATAGTGATAATTGAAAAAAAAAAGTCTATTTGGCTCTGAAAGAAAATTACTGTGGATTTTCAGAAGATGCGTTACTCATTAAAAATGGATTTCTGCCAGCATTGCSTTGACTAGGAAGCTACTGATGCCTCTACGTTTGATGTGAATGGCATTTAGGGTAGCTTGGTAGGTTAGCTAGATATTTTTTAAAATAGAAAACAATCTCATTCTAAAAGCTGAGCTTTAAAGCCATATATATCCATTTGCAGGATTTTACCCTGGAATTGTGATTCGAAAATACCAGCTTTAAAGAAAAACCCAACACTGAAAGAAAACAATTCAAACATTTTAGGATTGTTTACATTATCCTTCTTGTAGTCTCACATGGTCACAATGATTAACACTCCTCATGGCAAATATTTTATCTGTGACATTGCTCCTGCTTTTAAAAATKATAGTAGGGGACCGAAATTTCGGAGTGGTTACAGGTTTTGTTTATGAACATTTAAGGACTCTCAATGACAAGAAACAACCATTACTATTTATCGGTGATAGCACTGTTGTTGAAGTACTACTGACTGAATTTGACTTTAAAAAAGCTATATGTGGAGAAACAAGAAATAAGCGTACAATGGGGTTTAGATGTCATCTAGTAAAGTACTTTGAAATAGAACTATTGTTGGTAAAACACTTGAAAAAGTTCGTAGTGCAAAAATTCTGGATGAAAAGGTTGAAGTATTCCTACTAAGTAAACCTTTTGGCACATTCAAGCCCCTAACTACAATGTATATTTACATGACTAAGACCTCTCTTGTTAATTTTCAGCATATCACTACAGTTTGTACCCATTCTTCTTGATGCAGAGTATTCCTGAAAAGGGCAATGAGCCCCCAAACTCACAGAGGTAGACTCGAACTGTGGTGTCAGAGAAGCATAGGGATTAAATCCTGCTAGCAGTCACAAGAAAAATTTATCTACTGCTGAAAGTGTACAAACCTAAAAGAAGTTTTCTTGAATTATATTTAAAAGTGTGTAGGGGAGAACTCTGGTGATCAGTTTTTGGTCTGTTCTTTACAAACAGACTTTAGTATGATTGAAATGCATTATGTTTTTATTATGCAAACTGGTTATTTGAAAATTTTCTTAACCAGAAGTCCCTAAAAAGAACAAGTGGAGACAGTGAGCATGGGTAGTAGGAGATTGCTTCATTTTGCAGTCTTGTTTTCTAGAGGAAATTTTGTGGGTAAATGAAACTATTTTCCCCTAGTAGTTAGCAGTATTGTCTTACTCAAGTTGTTGATGTCAATTAATCCATCTTTAGATCACTGAAAATGACTGGATCTTTAGAAACATGGAAGTTGCTTTATTATTTGAATACAAATAAATCTGTTTTCACATTTCGGTAGATATAAGCAATCAGCAATATTTCAAATATGCATTTAAATAGGTATTTTGGCTAAAAGAGGTTGAAGATTTTTATTGATTTTTGGTTTTCTCAGGATATTTGCATACTTCAAAGTGATAAGAAAAGCAAGCCATATTTGCCTGATTGTAATAACTGTTCCATGTAGAGATCTGTGAACTGTAACAGCAAGTCAGTTACTTTCTCTGCTACTCAGTAGTGCCTGTGTAGATGCCTGCCATTAACATACAGTTCATGTGAAAAACAACAGGTGGAAACTCCCATATGGTTCCATTACATGGAACTGTGATATCAGTCCTGTGTAGGTTCAGAACATTCCAGTGATTCTTGTCACTACTTCAAACAGATTATTTGAGTTGCAAAGTTTGCTGTTTCAAGAAGTTATGTGGTGATGTAAGGAAATACTACGAGCTCTGGTTGAAACTGGTGCCTGAACTGGAATTAGGAATTTGTCTTGAAAATGAAATCCAGTGAATTGGAACAAGCAGTCAAAACTCTGGACATTTTAAGTCCTGTTGGTTCTTCTCAAAGTGGGGAAATCAGCCCTTTGCTAGTTTGACTTAAAGTCTTGTTATTGCTTTGATTAGCTAACACATGGATAATTTTTTACTCTGAGCTCTTGGAGTTTTAGTTGTGAAGATGCCTTAGTAACCAGTAGAAACAAATGAATGCACTGACAAGGGATGTGTATAAAGCCAAATCCTACACCCAGGTGGTTCCACTGCAGACAGGATGATGATACCTTTATATAGAATGTGAGTGTGTCCTGACACAGGTGGTGTTAGCCAGCCTTATCTCAAAGTGTAAACAGGATTGCACCTAGCACTTCACACGGTCAGGATGATCCCTTTCCCAGCCACTATTTCAGCTACATACTACACTCTCCTCTGTGCAACACCCTTGCATACTTCCTAAGTTCCAACACTGGATTGCTGTTACTGGATTTTGACAGTTAATAGTTTTTAGCCATTTTTAGCCTATTAATACCCTTCTGTTGTACAAACAGAAACAACTTTGATGAGATCATGAACAAGCTTTGTTTTAACAGCCCCATTTAATGCCTCATGGTTTCTGTGCCTCCCTTACCCATTTTTTAAAACCGTTAAACCAACTACTAGTTTTGACATGATTAACAATCTTAAGTATGAAGTCCTGTGTATACATGTAGAAATATAAAATGAAGACCTTACTCTATTAGAAGATACTACTGATATTACCACCACTTTAATGATTCCATTGTACAAGCACAGTATAAAACTAACCTGTAAAGCTGGAACTTCACCAGCTTCCCCATGAATTGCCGGGGTGAGATTTCCTTGTCTTATGCTATTGAATGACTTTGAGTTTTCTTGATTTATTATTCAGTTTTTCAYCTTAGTTTATTTCCGTTGACATGCATCATCCAGAACATTGTATTACTTGAAACACACTCAATTCTAGTAAAGCACAAGTGTTCAATGCCAAATTTACATATTTTCTTGTGATACATAAAACAAAATTCTGACCAGCAGTTGGTTTTGCTGACTAGAGAAAGATTAAATAATGACTGCAGAAACAGGTCTTACCAATGTTTTTATTTGGACCTATTGTTGTGGKCTTCTTTGCAGGAATTACGTATGTTTTTATCCATGTGGATGTACAAGTGAAAGAAAATAAAGTCATGTGAATTTGTAGTTAGGAACATGATGGTAGATAACTCAAAACACGTGAAGAATTATGATTGCTTTAATTACAAAGTTATTGCCGTATGTGATAAGAGAAAGGCATAATCTTGCATTCTTTGCCTGTTCCAGGTCTGTTATATTGTTTTTACCTGAAATACTGTTTTCCTTAAGGAAAATATAATTGAGGAAACATTAAAGTGGGAAGATATTCAAAAGCCAGAAGAATGGTTAATGATGGTCCGTTCTGACCAGTCACAAAATACCATATGGTGTCCCTACTTGGATACGTTACATGAAGATCTTTTTATAAAGACAATTTTATATAATCTGAGTGGAATTTATTCCTTAGCTAAAGAAAACCACAGATGTTCAAGTGCATGAAATTGCAAAGGAGGTGTTGCGGAGATGTGGAGACAAATAACTCCAGGACTTTTTTTGTGCTAAGTGTTAGTTCTGGTTACCTAATTTTGTACCTATTTATGGTTTTGTGTGACGCACGTCACTGTAGTGTTTAAGAGTCAAAAACCAAGGTACCACTTGGGAAAAAAAAAAAGGGGGAGTTCAGTAGTTTTAGAGATAAAGTATCTCAGAGTTTGAGGGAGAAAAATCATTCAAGTACCCAGCTTTGGTGTGAACCTTGATTTGAAATATGTCTTATTTCAGGAAGTCCAGAGATTAGATACCCAGCATTTATTAAGTTGGAAAGAAACCTGCAATTTTCAGCACTCCTTCTATGTGTAGTTTTCTCTTCTCCTGTGCTATGGAACAGCTCCATTGTTTTTGTGGTTGAGCAAAAAGCAAGATTTGACTCTCCTTGAGACTGTATGACCAAGTCTTGTGTAGGCTTTAATTTTTTCTGCAAGGTAGGGTATCCTAGCAGAACCAGTACAAGATGATTTTTGCTAAGGAGATCCTCAAGCCTGTTGTTCTGTCACGCAGATAAACTCAAAAAACTGTAATAATCTGATAGTCTATATGAAAAGAACTGCTCTTTGTGGCCTCTTGTTCTTCATGTGGGTTATCTGCTTATGTAGCCTGTGGACTGGGCTAAGGATTTGCTCTAAATGTCCCAAAGACGCAAATGGCAACATTGAGAACTTTTGTTTAATTTTCCACAAAATTTTTCATTCATGTACTCAAAAGGTAGGATGTGCGTTTGGCAACAGTACTATGATCAAGAGGTATTGGGTGGGGTTTTTTAGTAAAAGAGCAAGCAATGTAATTTGTTGGGTTTGTGGTTTCTTCTTGATATTTAGAAATATGCAAAATTACCTGAAACTCAGTTGCGTTCCTGCTAAGCAACACCTGGAGTTATCAGCTTCAAATGGATTAGGTATTTGCACTACCTACTTAAAATTTTTGACCACATATCCGTTCGTTTTTAATATTTAAAATACTAAATTTTTTTGTAATTTTCTGTATCTATAGGTGTCTGTAGACACATATGCACACATATACATAAATTATATAAAATATTATAAACTGTGTAGAATGGTATAAGTGGATGTGTGACACTCAAGCCACACTGTCATAGACTGTATTCAAACTTGCTGGTAGCGCTCAGTTCTCTTATGATAACTGAATATGTTCAAAGGGTATCACTCAAGGTTGTATTTCTAGCAATGACAAAGAACTGCCTGGATTTTGTTGAATGCTATTGTAGAAGTAAAAGCTTTACAGAGGAGTTTAGATTTTATCCACAAGTAAACTTGTAAACAGAGTTGTATGCACCTGTAGCTTGGGTTCTATGACTGCTTTTCATAGCATTGAAGAAATAATATTAGAACAAAGCAGAACCTACAATTTCCTTTTTTTTCTTTCTAACTTGACAAATATTGCTTTATTTCTTCAGATGTATTTGCGTGCTAGGCTGTGCCTCGTTCTTGGGGGCAGTGTCTTTCTTTCATTGATGAAGGGGAGCTTCTGGACCCTTGACCCAGTTTCTATGTACAGTGAGGGACAATGAAACAAGTGTGCAGATTCCATGCGATAYTAATTTCTCAAATAATACATTAGATGATGGACAGCAGGGGTATTGAATTGGGTTCTTATTTTGAATTGCTCCCTCAGCAAGGTATGAGACCTTTGAAATGAGAGACAGCACCAAGCCGGCAGTGTCCCAGCGCCTTCCCTCATCAAGAGAGGGGAGCTTGTTTTCTGCCTGCTCAAGGGCAGTGGGATGACCTCTCAGCTGAGCAACAGTCTGCTGTGCAGCAAGCTGAAGAGGATTTCCAAGGCTGTGTTTCAAGGAGGCCACGTGTATTCTGTGGTGGGATTTGTGTAATCACATAAGAGCAGTGTAGTACAAAAGGTACGTAGCTACATAACTTGGCATCCTATCTCTAAGCTTATGCAGCAAAATAATTCCTCGTAAGAAACTTACATACATGACTGTGTGGGCATGTGTCCGCGGATTTGTGAACRCACAGGAGAAAATACTACATTAGACTTTAAGTTTTGTTTGGAGACTTTTAAAATGTATATCACATAAACAAAACTTCAAGGAGTTACTAAACTTCTAATTCAAGATATGAGGGCAGTGCCCAAGTGGTAATTATTTTCATCTAAAACAAGTGAAATTTCTTTGAATTTAGCAGCTGAAACAGTATTTTGTGATGAGATATCCTTTCAGGCTGCAGTAATAATACATTACTAATATCTACCTACAGTAATTTAARGTTTTAATATATTGAGGGTGGTAGATATAAATATAATATCATAAATAGTCATGTGTATGGAATACAAAGAAATCTGGCAGGTTTTAATATAGGCAGTGCTGTTCAAGACAACTGCTTTATCCCTTTACTGGAATTTTAATTAAAGAAGGATAATAATAGATAGAATTAGAGAACACAATTTAATAATGGTTGTGTCAGTGCTCCTCCAAAATAACTCCACTGGCCTGACACTACTCTTATTAATATCGGGTTTGTATCAGAGAGAAGTTTTTACTTACATAATCTGTAGTCAAAAGGGTAGTAGAGCTAAATCACAGGTAGCTGAAAGCAAGCAGTGTAGCAAAGTAAATAGAAAGAAGGCCCAAGTCAGTGCAGAGCACTATGTGCATGCTGCTGTGCTGGGCAAGGAGGACATGTATCAAATGCAGCTCTTGTAAGCCACCTCTCCACCACCATAATTAAATGGCTCCCTCTATCTTTGGCCTTGTCTTAAACTTCCTCTATCACCACCTGTTATTGCCCACTGTCGGAGACAGGGCACTGTGCTGGACAGAGCAGCTACAGTCGTTCTTGGGCAGAATCTGGACGTAGAGGAAAAAGTCACCTTTAGAGACTAGATTTATCAGAATGTTCAAAATATGCTTCCTGCCAGAAACTGGGAAGACTGGCAAATGGCAGGACTTCCACACTGATCTTAATCCAGAGTCATGCTGTTGTACGTATCARTCCTTGGGACTGATCAAATAGCTAAACAGGTCAAATTTCAAACTGTCAGAGCCTGTCAAATACTCTTGTTCCGCCTGCTCCTAGCATTTCCTGGGGTGGAAGAGCTGCAGTCTTCAGTATAGTAACACTCCTCTGTGGTATGATTAAACCCTTGGAAATATTTATTAATAGAGCCCATTTCACCCTACTAGCAATTGAGTACCTTTGCAGTCTCATCTAGGCTTTATAAATCTCCAAACTGAAACAGGTGTTGAGATTATTGTAGTATGTGTATGATGCATAGCAATGTTATTTGTGAAATTCTTATTTAGTCTCTAACTAGTAATGTTTTACAAAACATTAAGATGAAAGGAGAATTAATGACTAAGAGCCCTATCTGGACAACTTTAGTTTCAGAGTTAAAGGTTAAGTTAAAAATATTAGATTAAGATTGCTTTTAAATGATTGAGAACCAGTGAGTAACCATGTGTGTTAAATACTTTTAGATTAGAGGAGTTATCCATACTTACAGAGTTATGCAAGTCAKCTGTTACATACAAGATATATGAGAAACAAATGCAGTAAGAACAGGCTTAGTGAGTTAGACCAAAGGAGCCCAATACTCCTCTCAGACCCTGTCAATTCCAGATGTATGATGGAAGAATAATAAATCACAACACGGACAAAATGATGAATGTTATGTCTTTGTGCTTAATAACCTGTGAGGCCCTTTGCTTCCATGAATTTGTCTAGTTGCTTTACTAATTAGTCAGTAGTCTTGGTACTTGTAACAACCTTTCCAAATCTTGAGATAGATTATTGCCCAGTAAAATGCCTAGTCCTGCTGACTTTATCGGGAATTTTTTATGAACAAGACCATGCGTATTCAGCCAAAGAAGAGATCTCAAAAAACAGAAGTGAGAATATCTGTGGAGAAAGGGTACCTAAAAGCAGATCTCCCTAAAAGAGTATCTTTATCCAAAACCATCATTGAAATGATCCATTTTTGTCTATTTGTGTATAGAAAGAGGTTAATTGTGAAGACATAGGTATCTGAATGTTGTTATCCTTGTAGAAGTATTAAAATGGAGCCATACTAAGAAATAAATAAGGAAATGACAGGGTTCAACAATCTAAGGAGCCTAAGGTATGAGGTCTGATCAAAAGGAGTTCAGTGTGTTATGCAGGACTCTAATCTAAGGGTTATTTTATTATCAAGAATTTTCCATTCCTAACTACGCCAACATGACACATCTAGGGGATCTTGCTTTACTGTCATAATTAACATAAATAATGTATGACCACTTTATAAGTGATTTTCTTGAAATTAAGGAGTTAATATTTTTATTTTTCCATATCTACTGCTGTTTAATAAAGGCCACACAAATTCTAGAAAAGGAGATCAAAAGAAAAATATTTTCTTCCTTGATAATAGTCCTGGTGGCTGCATTCATAGCCTGTACTGTTCTGGCAAGACAAAGTAGTAAGTTCTGAATAAAATTTCTGGTTTTCACCCTGTAATGTTTCTGATAGCTCACATATCAGTGAGCGATAAGTGTTGATCTTTTTAGGAGTGGTTGCTAGAAAATACTAGGAAAATTATAGAATCATATTATTATTTGAAAATGGTCTTGTTTTACGTATATATGTTTTACGTATTACATTTAAAAGTGATGAAGAATTACACAGTGCTCTTGAAACAAGTTATTGAAGCATTTCTGTTTGTGTGATCCCTGATTTGGTACATCGAAACATTAGCAAAATTTGGATCATGATTTTCTTTGAAATGCAAGTCATTTCCAACATGGGATTATAAAGAATTAAGCCATCTGTGGTGAGCAAAGTTAGTGCCATTGAGTTCCATGACATGCCACCTAAAGCAGGTATGTATGGCTGTAGCAGAGGTCCAAGGGACCTTAGACAGCTATTTGCCATTTTTTGTTGTGGAAATCACAGACTACAGGCTGCAAGGGACTTTTTGAGGCCTTCAGATCTGTCCTCCTGCCTCAAGCAGGAGCAAACATACCTGTGCCATTCCGGACAGATTATCTCACTCTTCATGAGCGGTCTCCAAACCAGTTAAGAAAATACAGGGGAAAGCAGACTGTACAGCATACTGCTGTGGTATGTCTTCCGTAGCACTACGGTCATGCTTACAAGCAACACACAAAATAAGCTCATTATTCAATAAAACAACCAAAACTAAAAAATTTCTTGAAAATTTCCTTGTTTAGAATGAGTTTCAGTAGCTTTCAGTAACTGCTGTATGTAAATATTCACAAATTTCTCAAATCCAGTTTCTGCCTCCTCATCCTTTTACCATGTCAGGAACTCCATCTAAGCATCTGTAAAAAAGACAGATAATATGAATCAATAAAGTCACATAAGGATGATTTTATCATGGATGTATGTTCTGCAGTGGTCTGCTTGTTTCAGGTGAGCTTTTCTGGAAATGAGGCATTTATGAAATGTCTCTAATGTTATGGCTCATATTACAGTTTTTGCTTTGGTGGTTTATTTATGAATGGGAGGAGGAAACTCATTTACAGGATTTCTCTTATTTACATGGTGATTTGTTGGTCTGATTTGTTTAATGTCAGTCAATGAGTTAAGAATGCTTTTCAAAAGAGAACAGAAGACATGTAGAAGACACAGTTCATCATTTATTCCTCTCTTTTTTTAGGAAACAGAGATTAAAATGCAAATAATCTCTTTATACCCTACCTTTTTTAATTAAAAATGTTCTATTTTACACTTTCTATAATCAACCATGTATAATATTATATAATTCTATTAAGCAATTCCATTGCTGGTATATTGTTCCAATGTTAATGCCACAGTCAGCTCCTCACAGTCATTATGTAAATTCAAAATAGTTTCAAACAAAATCTCCAGTTATGGATTCAGTTGTCTTTAACCGTGTGTAGGTGTGGCAGATGAAAGATTATTTTTTCTCTATTCTGTGGCCAAGGGATAAATACCTTTGTAGGCACTGAGAAAGACTGATAGTGTCTGGCAGTGCAAGAAATGGAAATAAAGTCAAGTCCACCCTTTCAGCTAGGTTCTACACTGCCATTGAGAGCATAGTATCATAAAAGGTCTTCATCCTCCTTTAAAGGTAATTATAACTCATTGGGTATTATTATCAAAACAAGAGTGAAGAGTTGGGGAGGATGGCTAAAGTAATTTGAAATTGCTRATCTGGGAAATGTTCTGTAGTTCAGTCACCAATTAATTAAATTGGTATGCCAGTTCTGGAAGTTTTCTTTAAATATTTTTTTCTGTATCATACTTGTATTTGTGAGAAATTAAACTTACTTGTTTCAACTACATCTGCTTCTCAAATGAAGTAAATGACTAGAACATGTGTTGGCCTTTTTCAATTGCTAACTCCTCAAGATTGTTAAAATGCAGATTTACTGTTACCTTTACATATAATCAACAAAATGTGGTTAGGAAGCAGAAGAAATTAGTAAAACCTAGAGCAAGAAAGCAATAGCTAGGAAAATCAAGGCATCAGAAAARTATTTGACCGATAAAAACAGGTACATTATAAATTTATTTAAAATGGCCTTTTCAACTGGGTTATATAATCTTCACTAAAAATAATGCTTAGATGAATCATTAGAATTGGGAGGGTAAGGAGAACGAGGTCTGATAAATCACTCTTCCTTTACATGTCAATTACTGTTTTTCTGTCAAAACGAGCCAGCTTTGTAAATTATTTGGCCATGTTCAATGAGTTTCAGTGCAGACCCTACCTGGAATTCTCAGTTTTAAAAACTGTTGTACCACAGGTCCTGTAAGTGRGTGTTAATACCAAGGCTGGAATTGTCTGTCAGTATGTAAAGTAGTCCTTTAAAGAAATCAGTTGAGATTSTCTTCTTCAGGCAAGCTGTAGTTGAGTTTCTGGCATCCCTCCCTCCCTCATGGAGTCCCGTTGTTCTGGACTTAATGCCCTCTTGCAGCTGCTCTCCTTTGCTGGGGTTGTCATTTCATTTCTTCATCTTTGATAACAGTTTCTACAGCAGCCATGAGCTATTCTGACTGTTCAGTGATGTTATTTAAACCTCTCCGTTTAGCATCAAGAAAAAAAATCTGTTGCAAAGAAAACTCCTACTGTATATTCATGCAAACTTACTGCACTGGTAGCAACCAGCAACTCTTCTTCTTGTGTGGGTGCTTCTGCACACCCAAAAGTGTCAAGTTTGAGWCTTTTTCATCTTCTGGCATAAAAGTCTTCATATCTTTCACTTGAAGCCCATACAGTAGGCTGCATTTATCAGTCATGCTTTTCCAGTCAGCCCAGCCGAGTTCACCAGTTTTGTAGTGACCCAAACTGTGGCTGTATTGCACCAAACTTAAGGAAGAATGCAAGCTGGGTTGGAACTCTGTGACTTGTGCCTCTAAAGTAAAAAATTTAGATAAGGGAAGGGCAACTTTACTCAGGAGCCAACAGAGCTCTTCCACTGTTTTGCGGTACTGCCAGATGCAAAGTCACATAGGAGTGTTTATTGGARTTTCTTCAGAGTGAGGTGTATTTAATGGTCCTGTACCACACTATACTGTGAAATAAGTGTGTGCTTTTAGGAGACTGGCTTTCTTGTGGTTTTTTAGGGCTCTGGTCTGCTTCATGCTTTCTCAAAGACTACAACATACTACTTCATTCTCTTCAAGCACGTGGGCCTGCAGTTAGGAGGAAGAATGTGACATCCTTTTGCTTTATTGACTGCCACAGCCTCATTATCTTAAGTGCCTTAGTGACACACCCTGATGGTTTTCTCTTTGGTCTAGAGGTGAGGAAAAAAAAGTAGCAAAGCTACTGCAGTGTACACAACTTAATGGTTAAAAGCATTTTCCAGTGTTGTAAGTCTTTTTTGTGCTTTCTGGGAAATTCCATAATTTTTTGAGGTGTGTGTTGACACCTCTCAGTGAATCAGTGGGATTTTTGCCCATAACTTTGTTAYTGCACTGGCCCTTATTTCTGTTCTCTGTTATTCATTTTTCCACAACTCATTCAGAACTCCTCCTTTAGATTTCACAAGAAGTTTTTCTTTCACATTRATTTTGATCATGGTAGCAAATTCTTGTCCTAACAGGCCTTGTTGTTTTCCAGTGCTTATTTTAATAACCTTTGGTGTTCTGCAGAGATAATTTTCAGACTTCATTTAGGTGTTTCTAAATGTGCTATGTCTTCAGTTTCTCCTGTCACATCATTTAATTGTATGACAATAATGGTTTGCAAATTGTCATGTTTTCGGGAGCTTTTGCTAACTTGCTTTATTAAATGAAAGAATTAGACATTTTTTGATTCTTCCACTTRCGCAGTTTGCAGAGTGCAAAAAGCTCTCCCCCTGCAGAGATTCTGCCTTCAACCTGTGGTGTCGCTGAAGCTCCTGCTCTTTGTTGGCATTTGCGTGCAGACGTGTTTGCGTTTCCGTGTTTGCCACGAATCACAGTCAAAGGACGCAAGGACACCTATGCACCCAAGCGGCAGTCTAGGGGGTATTTGCAGGCTTGGGAAAGGATTCCAGGTCAGCCTAGCTTTTCCTGTTTTGTTTAAGAACATCTACATAGAAGTGTGCTGTGTTCCCAAGGGGTAACGTGAGGTTAGTTCATTAGGACACGTTATGAGATAAAATTCTGCTTCAGAGTCCTCATCCATACCATCACCACTAGATTGACACAAGAGTATGTACTGTTTATTTACTGGCTGATTTACTTATGGATTGAGAGATTTCATGCAGACTGTGGAAGACAGTAAGGTATCAAAAGATACGGGCTTTCATTATGTGCCAAATGGTAGAACTTCATTTAAAATCTGCTGAGATTAGCAGATCTTTGCATTAACTTCACCAGCTTTTGGTTCTGATTCCAAAATTTGTTTCATGTAAGCATGCTGCACACAGAGTAGAACTGTCAGAAACCAATATTTGTTTCAAATTGGGAAGACAATCGTGTGAAAAATAAAAATTTGAATCTTSATGTTTGGATATAGGAACCACTTTTCCCATCTGTTATATCAGTTTAATATTGATGTTTCCCCTAAATTCTGTATTTTAATATGGGTCTTGACTCCTCTGATTTTACTAGTCAACTCTTTTTTTTTTTTTAATTGTTTGGGTGTTACTGTTAAACCAATAGGTGGCACTGGTTAAGCATATTAGTAGTCAAGATGCAGGGTATTCTATAAAATGACACTTGAGAAGTCTGGCCATTATAATTTTTAAAACATTATCATTTTAAAAAATACGTGTTGCATATGTTTACTTACTGTATATGTGGTTTTTTACATTTGACATCTTACTGAACTGACCACATGGAACATTTCAGAGAAAACAATGCCTCTTTTTAAATCAGGTATTGTTTGATTTGGGGCTAAAAAAGAAGAGGTAATTGCTGCAACTATAAGTTTTAGGCTTATAATTATGCCCTACGTTATGMATCCTGCCTAGTTAGGTCATTTGTTTTGAAAGTGTGTTTGTTTAAGTGTTCTGGTGTAAATCACAAATTTGTAGTCACATCCTGTCATTTCTGCCCACTTGAGAGACACATTTCAGAATTAGTTACCATCTTAATGTTATTTTTCAGTATTTATTCTGACTTACATGACAAGCAGACATTCCTTTGGGCTGAAATGCTTAGTCCAGTCTTGTATTTATGTATTTTTAAAGAACAGAGAAGGTTGAGTCATGTAGGCTTTGTGCACGTCTCGTGAGAGAGCTCCAACCACCAGATGGAGTGAGGACACGCAGCTGTGTTACATCACAGTAATGTTGCAGTGTTTTGCTAATCAGAATTTATTTGGATGGTTAGTTAGTTGTGGGGTCTAGTTGAATTAATGAATGGGCTTCAGTCTGTCCAGTTTCTCATTTGCCTTCCGGAGAGCCAGTAGAGACCTGAAGGTTGGCATTGTTGCTTAGGGAAGGGACACTGGGAGAATTGGCCCAGACCAGCCTGTTCCCATTCCCAGTCTACCTAATCTTTGGGCACTTTGGATACCTATTCTAATGATCTCTCCTCACAGAAACTCCAAGGGAAAAAAATGACAGCAGTGTCCATGAAGTTCATTTTCTAGGATGGCAGGGGTACTAGGGAACTCAAGTTTTTTTCCCCCTCTCTTACCTGCTACATGATTCAAGCTCAATTATTGTTGCAAAATGCTCTGATTCTGAGATGAAAGGCACTATAGAAATGCAAATTACTTACTATTATGGTATTATTTTCAGAGACAAGTTTTCCATACTATTTAGGAACATGTTACCTTCTGGTATTCGAAGTTTCTAGTAGCATGGGTAATACACAATGCTGTTGTGCATTATCAGTAAAAAGRGTAGTTTAAAAGGAATAATTCAGTTGAACAGTCATATGAGTCAAGAACATACTAGCATTAAGAGGCTTGACAGCCACTTCTTACTTGGCACTGCTGCTGAGTAATTTTTAACCTTAGATAATTAAAATGCAGAAATTCTCACTGCAGTTGCTAGACAATGGTTATAAAATACCCACATTTTTTTTAGTATTGCAATGCATTAAAAAGAATCCTATGGCAAGAATCTGTCCTACTCTTCTATCAGATCTAAGCATTTAAAAATTTAGAGAAAGCAAATAACTGGATATCTTAGTGGACATGCRTTCAGGACTAGATCAGAAGTTCACTGGTCATCCGGGGCTTCCATAGTTGCACAGGAGAGTCCAACATTATGTGCTAATACATGTAACAGTGTGAGATGTGCAGGAGACTGTGGCAGCAGAGAGGTGCGCTGAAAGCCGTGAGGCGAAGTCCTCCAGCAAGTGTCTCTGCTGACCATTGCAGAGCGCGAGAACACCGAGAGTGCAGGGGATGATAAAGAAATTGTATCTTCCGCACGTACAAGGAGCTGCTCTTTCTTGGGTGACTGCCTGGAGATGAAACCTGTAGATAGCTCTGCGACCCCATATGACAGTCATTTCTGTGGTGCTTTAAACAGCTGTAAGAGCAGCTTTTTTCTTTTTTTTTTTTTCTTCTTTTTCTGCCTGGGTTCTTCCAGGTTCAGCTGCCTGCCTCAACTTRTTATGTCAGTCAGCAATTTTCCTGCTGGCTCTCTCAAGCTGGGTATGGCAGTGTTCCTCTGTCAGTCAAAAAGTGGCAGGGCAAACACCCTCCCTGCTTAGGATTTTCCTCTGCTTGAGGGCCTTAGTTTGCATCATGCATKGGTATGGTTACTCACAGGTTACTTTTCCATGAACAGATTGTCAGCTTGAATGTGCTGCTGCTTTGATAGTGGTCAAGGGCTCACTGTCCCCACATTGGCACCTCCTTTGCAACACAGGATAGGAGAATGGGGCTGAGCAATCTCCTTGTTCAGCTGCATTGAGCCTTGACTGAGTCGACGACGTGTGACTGCAGCCCACATACCTGAAAACAGCCATTCACATCACTGTGGCTGTACTCAGACCAGTACACCACCAGCAAGAAGATAAACTGYTTGGTCTTAGGACAGAATAACTGCTGCTTGGAGATGGGCAATTTCTGTCAGGCTTGCATGTTAACTCTTGCTGTTCACTTGCATATACATTTTGAAATTTTCTTCAACAGTGCTGTGTTCCAYGACTTATTTTATCCCAGAGATTAATGTTTGGCAACTCTTTGTAAATACACATCATCTGTTTACTAACACAACAATGAAAAATGTACTTGCTCTATTAAAATAAAATAAGTGACTTTAATAGCAGAACAGCTTGTGTTTGAAGGTCAGACTTTGGCATGGGAATAGTTCACGCTGAGAAGCAGCACCTTGGCGTATTCTAATGAAAACTGGCAGTGATTTGACTGAACTACAAGCCTTCAGAAATCACACTGCACACAAACAGTTGTGTTTATTRGACAGGAGAAAGGATGTAGATGGATATGTGACTAATTCAGTTCAGTCCTCAGGATTACCCTGGGGAGCACAAGGAAAAGGAGGCTGCGCATTCTCAGTCAGTTCAAAGTGTAGGGGTGGGCAGGGCAGTGTGGTTGTGGAATGGCTTAGGAGGCAGCCATCTGCAAGAGATGACTCTTGTATGGAAGAGGTGCACTCAGAAAGTCACTGTCTTGTGCAAGACTTGGGGTTTGGGTTCATTTAGATACTGGAGACAAGTTTAGGGTTGGGGGTTTTTTTAAGTTTTCTTTTATGTTTTTTGAGATGTAGTTTCATTCCCACAGTTTATTGTAAACTATTATTTGTATTTCTGAGTATCAGAATTAACACCAAGAGATGTAGAAAGCTCTTCTCACAGCTACTGTCTCATTTTGTCTGCTAGAAGAATGTAATTTAGTTAATCCGTTCATCCGCAGCAACAGCCTGGAAGGTGGAATTTGCTTGTGTGACATTTTTGTTGTTAGGAACTGCCAGCTTCACGGATTTGCTGTCACTTTAAATCAAGTTAGATTATATTTAATTAAACCAGCTTATCTGCCATCCATACCAATTAGCATGGTTCTTCTTAACTATATACACTTCTGTTTCCTTAAAGTTTCAAAACTTATTTCATACAGAAATTCTTAAAATTAATTAATATAAGCACCAGACTCAAATTCCAATTAGATAAACACATTCCATTAGAAATGGAGGTAGGGAAAAAATACAGAATAGGTATGCCAGGTGTCTTATCCAGACCACAGTTCTAGTTGAAGGAATGTTTTATCTATTTAATTTTTAAGATACTRCAAACGTAGAACTACTCCTGCAGTGTGTTGTTTCATTTTCTGAACAAGACTATACACGTTACGCTGCAGGGAACAGCACCATGTTCTAAAACTAGAGCCAGCAGGGTTCTGCAGTATAAATCCTATGGACATAAACAGAAAGTAGCAGAACATGGTTTTTTCTGTTGTAAACCTCAGGCAAAATATTTCCCATTTGTCATTTAATCATATTTACTCTTAAATTCCGCTTTTTTCCAATACTTCCTTTTTTTGTTGTTGTTCCTGCAACTTAGACTTCTTTAGATCCCTAGTAAGACTGTTCTGTCTGCTGTCACATTTAAGTAACTGCAAACAATAACTGTGTATTGTTGCTTCCTTAATAACCAAGCTGTAGTCATGATTGATTTTCATTTAAAAAGGGAAATACCATTTTGGTTTACCTCAGTAAGTGAGCAGTAAGTTGGTTTTCAACAGAATTTATTCTACTTGATCATGAAGATAGGATGCTCTGCGTTTTCATAAACTTGCATGCCAAAATTAACTTRTGTTAAGGCAAAGAAAATCGAGTATATATTCTTCTATCACTGACTGATCTAAGGGTCTCAGTTACTATGAAGGTAAAAAAATGAAGTATTTCAAATAAAGCAAACTACACAGTTAGCTTTTATCACAAGGTACAGCAACACCATTGCTTTGGAGCCAAAATAATATTGCTGTGTTGGCACCATGGAACCCTCTGACTAATTAGCCTTGTTAGCTGTGTACTTCATTCTGCAAGAAAAGGATGACTTAGACACTAAAGTATGAGAGAAAATTAATGACTGTGGATCCTAAGGACGGAGCAACTCATCCATCCCTTTTATGTACTAACACAGGCAGCTCTGAGCTGAGAGTGCTGGTTTTTTCACTTAATTCCTACATATTTGTAGGATGTGTCTGTATTCATCCAGATCTGCAAGTGAAGTAAATCATTGATCATCACTATCTAATACACTTTGACTCACATCGTAGTGGGGTCTTGGTGTGCATGAATTGGATTCCTTTTCTATGAAAAACAGGAGGATAACTCCAGGTCCTCAGCAAACRCATTCCAAATGTTTGTGAGGATTGAGCTCAATCTGAAGTAAAATGCCCTCAGAAACATATGGCATGGACATTGGGTCCTTGGCACTAGCTATTTTACTCTACAGCTTTGCTCCCACTAGCCCAGACAGGAGCAAAAGTCTTCCCACGTAGTGTACAAGCAGCCTGGATAACTAAGCCAAACCTGCAAGTTCTCCTGGGAGACAGGATCACTTGCAGGTTGCAAGGGGTACTCAGGTCAGGTCACTTGGGCTAACCTCCCTCCTGAAATGCTGTCTGCAGAAACTTGGTCAACCATGAACTTGTCTGGTTGAGTCTTGAAGTGCTCCAAGGGCGGAGGAGCTTCTTCTGGTGTCCAGCCTGAACTTCCAAGCTGTAATATGTTATCGTTGTCTTTGTTGCACTCTCTGGCACAAAGAGCTTGGCTCTATCGTCTTTGTAAATGCCTTAGAAGTAATTGTAGGCTGCAGGTGGGTCCCTCTTACGCTCTTTGCTGGACTAAACATGCCCAGGTCCCTCCAACTCTCTGTGAAGGCCGTGTGCTTTTGGCCTCTATCTCAGTAGCTTCTCCAGTTTCCTCCCCATCCTCCCGATTTGGGGTGCCCAGAGCTGGGCATAGCACTCCTGGTGCAGCCTCTTTGGTGTCAGGGAGAGGAGYGTAATAACTGCGTGAGATAAAGTGAGGCTACACTCACCCGAATGTAGCCCAGAGCAGGGTCTCTTACTGACAGTGTTCAGATTGGATATATAAAAGCTCTGCACTTCAGATGTAGGGTCTCGCCTTGCGTGGTGTGCGGACAGTCAAATGGAAACCTTGTATATAGCAAGGACTTTAATGCTTCTTGGACCATTGTCAGAACACGTAAGCATGGTTAGTATGTTTTGAAACATTAAAGCATAAATACATACTGTTACAGTATTGCACTTAGCGAGGGTGTTTTCTGAAAGGTACTATGTCTCTGACTTTTTTCCACAGCAGAAGTTTGTGAAGGAAGAACTGTGGTAATTCAGATAGATTGAATTAAACCTGACTGTACTTTTGAGCCTTTTGGTATAGACTTTTTTACCTTGATGAAGACTTAATGAGAAATTATTCTCTGGATGTTTCTGGATTGCTTTCTTTCATGAAAATAAGTGGTAATTATACTACACTTTTGTGTAATATTTCAAAGATACACTTAAATAGTAAGAAGGATATTATTAGTTTGGTGTAATAAGTTAAATTACACATTTCACACTTTCCTAGAATTTTTTAAATAAAAACATTATAAATCTGTGACTATGATTCTATGAACAGACATCTGACTCAGATATATCAGCTGTGGCTCTGATTGTGGCTCTAAAGCATTGTTGGATTTGCATATATTTATCTTATTTGCAAAAATATAGGAAACGTCAAATCAGTTGTAATCTATCATTTTGTTTCAGTGCAGTTACACAAATAATGCATGCCCTGCAGTAGATGTTCTCCATCATTCATAAGTTAACACTTCATTTTTCATCACATGGCACTCAGAGCTAGTGGTTTACAACGGTTATGTTCTATTTTTGAAAACTTAGCAACAGTGCTATCTCTGTGTGGTCTGAACTCAGTTACAATATAGCAGAATCCATCACATATCATAGTCTTGTGAAATAGAATTTATTATCTACAAAAGATTTCACTACTAACCAAATTTACTTCATATTTGACCATATGTGCAAGTGGTATGTTTTATATGAATGTGTTCAGATTAACTTRGACATACTGAACTTAATAATAATTTTGGTTTCATTGCCATGTTGTACTTCATTATCAAAACATGTCATTTTGCATGGTAAGAATAACATGATATCAGTACTGGGCATTTAGTATTATAGGAGGAATCACCTGGGCAAAAGATTAATAATGCTATTAATGATAAATAATGCTTTTAAGATACTATTAGATTAAAGATGGTGAAGAAAGTGATTGCATTTGAGACAATGTTATTAGTTCATGTTGTTGATTTACTTCTAAGTATTGAGATCTCTTTCATCTTTGGTATATCTCTTTGTTCCATGRTGTTTCTTATTGGTAAAATTCAGCTTTCTGGAAACTAAACAGAAGTCAAAACAATAAAGAAATTCTGACCKCTGAATTACAAAATTAATTCAGCTGCACTAAATTGTAATATGCTGCAACATTAAGGTGTGTGTGAAGCATAGTTTTGCCACATACAAACACGTTTACGTGATTTTACATGTGTTGTTACACATGCAAACACTTCCRTGTGTTTGTACAACATACAATTTGGGGACTAGATCCCAGCACTTGATTTTCATTAGCATTCTGTGTGTGTTAAGGGCTCATTTTTAGCGAAAAATCTGTATCCCTGACTAAAAGAAGGGTTTATATAAATGTTGCTAATAGCATCTTTTTCCACAACACAGATACAATAGCAGAAAGGAGGGCCCTGAGAGAACATGTGTATCCTAAGCTGAGAGAATTCTGCAGAGAAAACTATGGCTTGGAATTTCAGGTAGGTTTCGTTGTGTTGAATCTTGCATTACTTTATCTTGAAATTAACTCTATTTAGAACAGATAACATTTTTAAATATCATGGGTAAAATAGAAAATTACAAAAACTTTGTTTCACGGAATCACACGCAGAATTGTTGGGGTTGGAAGGGACCACTGGAGGTCATCTAGTCCATTCCCCCTTGCTAAAGCAGGTTCACCTGGAGCAGGTTGCACAGGATTGCATCCAAATGGGTTTTGAACATCTCCAGAGAGAACTCCACACCCTTTCTGGCCATTTTTTTCCAGTGCACTGTCACCCTCACAGTAACAAAGTTCTTCCTCATATTTAGGTGGAACTTTCTGTGCATCAGTTTCTGCCCATTGCCTCTTGTCCTATTTCTTGGCACCACCGAGAAGAGCCTGCCTCCTTCCTCTTGACACCAACCTTTAGGTTAATTGTATGCTTGGATAAAATCCCCTCTCATTTCTGTCTTCTCCGGGCTAAACAGGCCTAGCTCTGTTAGCCTTTGATGTACTTAAATTATTTTACAAGCAAATTTGAGGTAGATTCTGAATGGATGAGAAAGCACTATCTCTATTTTAGATACTCAAAGTATATAAGAAGAAAAAATATTACATCTGATATAGTGTGTTGTGCTTCTAGAAACCATACTTAAGTTCCCCTGTAATGTGGAAAGTAATTTAACCAGGTGAATACCAAAACTGATTACCAAAATGAATTGAACATGGAATATTTTTATTGTGATTACATGCTATGGAATTTGCTTCCTTTAATGTCAACTGCAGCATTCCTATTGCTTCAGTAAGTTCATTTTTTCCTTTGTGTTATGAGATACATACTCATACACATCTTTGGCAAGAGCCAATTGGTAATAAAGACAGTTGTATTTGATTTAAAACATGTGTGTTTGGCATCACTATTAAAGTCACTGGTACTTTAAGTCAGGTATATCTTAATTCACAGTCCCTTATATGTCAGTAGGCCTGRAACGATTTCTCTGCTAAGAAACAAATACAGCCTGTGATGTTGTAAAAATGTTGTTCAGTTTTCCAAAAATTCTGGCTCTGCATCYACAAGCTTTCCTCGCATACTTATTGACCCCAAAAACTCATCTCTCCAGAGTGTAGCTTAGTTGGAAACAGCTAATGCCTTTTATGCAACATCCTGTTCCTCCCAGTGTATTATTCTTGATGCACATGCAGCTGGTTTTTAATCAAAATAACAAGTTCTTAAATTAGGATATTTGGTTTTAATTCCCTGAGTCACAGTGGAGTTGCTGAATCTGCATGGTGGTAAATTCCAGTGATTTTTGATTATGGCTATGAAAGAATTTCATCTGAAGGTCCTAGCTCATCAGCTAATTGGGAAGTCCCAGCTGCAGTGGTACATGAAAGGAATAGCAAAAGATATTTAAATAATATTTTTCTTGTATTACTACCATGTGATATTCATGGAAAATATCAACCCTTTATTTCTGTCATCTTTGAGGAGACATCTTGGTGAGAGAAATGTCTCTTCCAAGTAGATCATAATCCACTGAATTCTTTGTGAGAGGAAACATTTCTTTCTTCAAACATATTGTAATGCATTCTCTAAGGAAGGAATAATTAAGTTTACTTTAGTTGATATTCACAGAAGCAAATTATTTTATTATATAGTTTCAACACCAGGAGCATCTTCAAATGATATGAGGTCTGAGAGACAGCTCTACTGACACAGTTCAGAAAACTGCTGGAAAGCTATCACATTTCTGTGGAAGCAAAGTAGGAAAATGTACAAAAATAACCAAGGAAAAGTAGTAAAGCCTTTTGAAAGAGACTCTGAGGTAGACTTTAGCAAAACTTTTTTTTTCTATTCCAATCCTGATATACGAAATTTCTTAGGTTAGCAGGCAAAATGRAGACTACAGTTTTTAGTGCAGTGGTATGAATAAAGTATTGGATACTTTTCAGATACAGGGATAAATTTATATTTCTGTGTACAGAGCAGAACACATAACTTTTCATCCTGATATGTAATCTTCTACTGACCAGACAAGAACTACTTCGCATGTGACTGCTACAAATRCACTATTCAGGACACCCTGTACCTAATAATCATGACCCAAATGAAATGCATTTGAGTACATGCATTACTTCAACTTTCACTGAGTCACCCGGCTGCACTCAAAATTGTTTCAGTTGTYGCAAAGCATGAGCTCTGTCAGGTGTCATCAGTTTGGTGGTTGTTACTGAACATAATCACCATATGAGGGGAAGCAGAACTGACTATATTCAATCACACTATGAATTTGTTTGCTTGATGGACTTCTGTTTTCATTGTATCAAAAAATACTTCAGAAAAAGACATGTATTGACAAAGACAGAAAGCAAGTAAGCTGAGGAAAAGACTTCCAGAGTGCAGGGTGGTTTTGACCTGAAATAAAGTACTTTTACGGGAGAGGATGGAGAGGTTAAAGAAAGTAGTTGTAATTGAAAATTTTGGAAGATAACTGAACATAGTTAATTAGCAGCGTACACTTCTTCAGAACAAAGAACCATTTCAAATAATTTTCAATGGGATATATATGCTAAAAGGAAGGTGGAATTTTGCATGAATGAAATTTTTAGTTCTTTTTTTAAGCTCTTGGAAGTGATAAAAATAAAATAATTCTATGTCCTAAGAAAAATCTGTGAAACTGTAAGATTGGTAGGACAAAAGCTAAAGTAAGCAAAAGGAAACACTGAATTATGAATGAAAAGTCTCTTGTTAGGTGACTAGCGTGGAACTGAGCTAGACCAGTGACAGCCCACTGTGTGTAAGGAGCTCTTGCAGAGGGCACTAGTTGTCATATGACCTTGGAAGCTTTAGTGAAAGTTTGAGTGGGTGTTTGTCACACATTTTTCCAAGTATAAGTAAAAACATCCAGAATCAGATATAGTTGTCTCCTTGTTCCATTTCTTAATGGTTTTAGGATTTTTTAAAATCCTATTTATTTTAGTTAGCATAATGAGCAACTGATGAGACCTTATTTTGAAATTCTTGGTGTCTTCAGAGGTTTGATCAGTAAAATATTTACTCTTGCAGTACAAAATTGTAACATGTTAAGATACTATGCGCCAAAACTGTTACCCCATAAAATAACAAACAGCCACTGAGCCCCTACAATTATCTGGTACTCCAGGGAGTTTCCTCTTCGCATTTACAGAATTAATGTGATTTCTGAACAGTTAATTAAAATTAAAATTGCTTTCATGTTTCAGAAGAACCTGAGCAGCACAATAAATTCATTCAACAAGTAATTGAAATATTTTTTACTGTATGCTAAGATCTGCATCTGAAGGATTTTATGGTGAAAATATTTAAGCTTTGTCATACATCATGCAAGTAATCAGACAGATGAATACAATGTGAAGTTCGATAATAAAGTTGTATTAATAAATAACAGAAAGTAGAGAGGAAGAAGGGAACAAATTTTTTCCTGAGACTAAAAGAGAAAGGACAGAAAACAAATCAGTGCAAGTGAGGAAGATAGAGAGGTTATTTGAAATGCAGTTTTGTACAGCAGAGAATGCATGTTCCAGCAAAATTTTGCTTCATTTGAATACCAGACTTTTAAGGCAGAAATAATCAATGAGACTGTTGGTAGTGAAATTGCACATAGGCAATAAATAGCTCTAGGATTTGATCTTAAACTTTGGTGTTAGTATGAGAAATTTTCCAAGAAGATTAACCAGCTGTAAACTGCTGAAATTTAGTTTTACATCAACTCATTATTAGTTCTTATATTWAGTCTTCAAGCTCATTTTATAATCTGTTTAGACAACAGCTAATTTTGTGATTCTGTTTCTTGCAGAGTGCTTCCACAGTACAAACAACATTACAATAAACAATTTTGTAATGTATTCATGTAGTAATACAATTTTGACTGTTTTTTTAAACTGTCCATTTGGACTTCTTTTTGTTAAAGTTACATACAAGATGTTAAGAATCAGTAGTAACTTAAAGGAGAGAGTAGTAGCTTGTGCCATGAGTTTTGTTCCAAAAGTAATTCATACATGTGACCTCTATCTTTTTAAATTCAATTTCCCACAGTAAGAATTCAGCCTTTTAGTTAAAATGTGTAGTGAAATCACACTTCATCATTTAATTTTTTGAATAAGTTTAACATGAATAGTTTCTTCCAGGAGTTTGTTTGCAACTAATTAGGGTCACAAAACTGAGTCTGTAGCTACATATGAAAGGCGGGACAGCGAGCTCTCTGCCATTCATATCTGTACAATCTCTGCTTCCAAAGTACAAAAAGCAGCTAACAAAGGAAGTATGATAATGGAGAACCAYTCCTATTCTTTCTTTTGAGCCATGTGCACAGGATGATTTTATATCCTGTGGATACTAGTGACACGGGGTGCCAAACTATGGTCTTGACTGTGATCCACAGTGAGATTCCCATTAATTTTCATGGAGCCAGGATTTTTTTCAATGCTTTTGTCATTATTCTTACCTATTCCTATAAGCAATCTAGTAGCAAATAAAAGACTACATCAAATCAAGATCTTGTCATGCTAATCTCCCTATGACTATGAAATGAGAGATTGTCCCAGGAGGGACTATCTGGGAGGGAAAGTAAGAGGCTGGAATTCTCATTTATGTGAGGAAACCCTACCAGTCTGTGTAAGGGCTGGATGTAGACCTCATTGCTTTCTACCACACTGAAAAGCAAAGCTTAGTGTACAGGATGTTGGCAAAGCTAATTTTTAATTTGATTGGTAGAAAGGGCATGTGATAAGTAACTATGTTGCATACTGTTTTCCAGGTCATAGACTTATACTGGGGAGTTGAAGCAGATGAATGGGACAGTCCTGAGCTGCAAAAGACTCGTATGAAGCTGCTAGAAGATTGCTTGAAAAGTTCTGCAGGTCCATGTTTTGTTGTGGGTATAAAAATAATGTTTTACTTTATAAGAAAAATATAATGTTATCTGTCCTAACATGCATGATTCAGTAACAATTGCATGGTTTTCTTCTTTCTAAGGTATTTTATGTTCATTGCTGTGCATTTGCTATGCAAATATTTCCCTATGCATCTCTGTAGATTAACAGTGATTACTCAGTATTAGTGGAGAGGAAAGACGGATCTTTTATGATGAGTCCTCATAACAAGATGGGTATGATTGTACTACTATCACAACAGAATTATTGACAGCTTGTTTAAGGAGGCCACAGTTAATAAATTCTTGGTATTTCTCACACATGCGTTATCAGCTGCCCTAGAAAGTCTTACAAAAAAACGGCAGCAAAGAAGAACTATCTGGTCTGATCAGCATTTGCTGTTTCATGTCATAAACCCAGGACAATTTAGGATGCCAGCTATTAGAGAATGAAAAGACTGGAACTGAAGTGACAACTCTAAGTCTGTGATATACTGATACACAACTGATTGTTCTCTCCATGGCCACTTGCTAGGCTTCAATGCAAAACAGTATTAAGACCATGCCTTCACTATCCCAAATTTTCTTTTCTATATCTGCCAAGAAAATAATTTATAAAAAGTACAAAGTGTTTCTCCTTTGTACCTAAACATAGCTGACTAAGTTAAGTCTAATTCTTAGAGTTGTCATAATAAGACAGAGAAAAAACCGCAAGTCCTTGATTATTTTTTTAAGGGAAGAATGTTAAGGATTTAGTGAACTGAAACCACAGAATCAGGTGGGATAGAAGGGATGCAAAACACTGCCTGCTGTGGAGGCTGGAGATAACATCTCTCCATGCCAAAGATTAGACAAAGAGCAACCTGTAGTATGTGTCATTCTGTACTTCTGTCACACACTTGCAACCATCCCTCTGGCTCTTATTCATTCACCTGTTTGCCTCACTTTGTTATTTAGCTTCAGGGCCCTGGAGAACAGAGACTCAACCATAAGAACCCAGCATTTGGAGTACAGAGTCTGGGCTGGGTTTGATGCTGTCATGACACTGTTTTTCACAAGCACACACTGGCCCAGATCTCTAGAGAGTTTGGGTAGCTTTCATCTTGTGTGACTATATTTAGTTTTGTGGGTTTATTTTTCTACTTTCTTCCCTTTGATGAAAAAACCAGAGCTGGAACAGAAAGGCATGGAGTCTTTCATGTAGCAACACTCAGTGTCCTTAGACATAGATGTTGTAAAATCTCTGATAGTGAAAGAAACCTTGTCACGTACTATTGTTGCATATTTTAACAGCTCAGAATCTTGAAGCTTTTGAGAACTGACTGCCTGATATTGTTACTAAGGAAATCAAGCCAAATCAGAATTTTTAAACAGAACAAAACAGTTAGAGAAGAGGTTGCAGTGAGCCAGTGATTTCAATATTTATTTCAGGTTTTCCAAGGATGGGCCAAAGTAGTAGCTCTCCCAATGACTAGACCGGCAAAACCACAGAAATCTCTTTATGCACATTTGTTCTTTGCTCTGCTGTACCATAGTGAGATGGGGTTTATTTCATTTATAACAAAAATTAAAGACAATTCTACTCCAACAAGCATAATTAGTTTTAATTTATAGTAACATAATGAAAAATTGACTTTGGCACTGCAAGCTTTGGGCAATTTGCCATTCCTTGAGGAAGTTCTATAAAATGTGCTGCTTCTTTTCAGCTGGTAGGTTGTTTTTGGGGTTTTTTGTATTTATCAATTACCACTTTTTGAATTAAGACACAGATCTGGGATTAAATGGAACTATTCAGAATTAGCTACTTGATATGGATTGATTTTAGAAAGTGTTTCTTTATGGCACTTTGTGCCTGCATTGTGGTATTGGATGGAGAGAAAATGAAATTCAGTCCTTAAATTAATGCAGTGGATAAGTTGGAAGTCCCAAGCTTTTCTCCAAATATGAAACAACAAAATCCAAATTAACACATTCATAAGCACAAGAAGGAGACAGTTCTGAAAAAAATGCAGAACTAATTTCCTGGGAACACTGACTTAGGGAATGTACAGTTCTTCTCTTATCTTCTGCCTGACCTCTATTAATACTTGATTCAGTTAAGGGAGAGGGAAGCTGTTTGGGTTTTGGTTAGGTTGGGGTTTTTGTTTGGGTTTTTTTCTGCTGTATAAATCAGTGCCTATTATACTATCATTTAAGTAATTTAAATACTCAAAGCTTTTACTGTAGGCAAATACATACCATGCTATTTTCGATCTACAGAATAATTTATGAAGACTCATTTATGAAAGGAAAAGACTTTTCATACAAATTTTATGCAGTAATCTTGTCTTTAGGATCTACTTGGGAAGATTGAAATCCAGTATAATTGTGAACTGCTTAAACTCTATATTGCACAGCAATACCGAAGAAAAAATGCATTCAGTGCATCACTGGAGCCTTTATATTTACATACATCCTGCAAGTTATAACACATAGGTGCTCTTCCATCTGCATACCACTACACAGTCTCTGCCTGAGCTGCTGTCCTTACATGACTGTGTCCTGAAAGATGGTAAAATGAAAAAGAAATGGAAATTAAATATGAGTCTGTTACCTGTAAAGGTTCACTCAATTAATGCTTGGGATTGTACAAACCTTAGAGGTTATCTCCACCTATCATTTAAAACCTCTGGACCAAAGAATAGTAAAAACATTCTCTACCTCCTCTGAACAGCAATTGTAATTTACATTAGCCCTGTCAAATTACTGGCAGCTTATTCTTAATTTAAACCTGTTTATGGTATCCATGACCAGTTATCCTCCTTGTTTGCTGATGGAGAACAAGGCTGACCCTGTGAAGGTGGCCACTTAGAAATATGAGAAACACCAAACATTTTGAATTGGGTCTCACCATGTCCTCGAGAGTTGCCACATCTAAACAAATGTAACCTGAGCTCTTACATTATCATCCCTTGTGTTTTCACTGGTCTGCTGAGGTACCCCACAGAGTATTTCTGACACTCCTCTTTCCACAGACCTACTGGGGATGTGTAAGAGCTCTTTTCCCCACTTTCAGTTCAGGGCAAGGGCAGGAGGTAGCAACTGACAGGCCTGAATTCAGGAGCAACGCATGCATCCCTTCCTGGACAGTCCCTAGGGAAGCATAAAATTCTTTCTATAGACCTAAAGAACCCAGCATTATAAATTTGGAATTCCAGTAGGATTTTAAAAGAATATTAGCAATTTACAACATTTGGCATGTCCTTAAATCACATTGAAATTGAAGAGGAAGTATGGTAAATTATGGAGTGGAATGTTTCTACTGTTCGTATCTTTGTGTTCCTCAGTATAATGCATGCTTTAATCGTTCCATGATTTTATTGCTGCACTGTCTCTGCCTAGTACAAATGGTTGATAATTAATGTTGAGTGCATTCCAGCTCAAAGTTCCTAATTATATTATTGCTGCTCTGCTGGATCTCAACTCCAGTTTCAGTTCTGGTGTTACTTTAAGATTTAGTCCTAATGTGAAAACTAAATACACACAGGTTCTGGAATGCCTGGGTTACAGCTTTCTTTTGCTTTCATAGGAAAATCGCCACACACTTTAAATTAGGGAGGCAAAAGTCAGTCAAATGTGTCTATACTAAAACATACAGTTCAGGGGAAATGCTAAGTACCCAGTGCTTTTAGGGAATTCAACAGAAGTTATCTGTGCTTGGGCATTTCAGTATTTAATTTTCCTCAAGGATACACCTCTATTTATAGTTTTAAAGTGAATGAAGAGAAATACCTGGAGCCAGACATAGTACAACTGTCCACCTCTTCCAGTATATTCCAAGAAATAAATATCAAATTACTAGTTTTCTTCTCGCTTTGCATCTGGTTTAAAACCCATCCAAATAAGAACTCCCTCTAATATGTTTGAGGTCATATCAGGAATGGCTCCATAGGACTTTGTGGCATTGATCTGGAGTAAAGTATATGTCTGCAGACATTAATTCTGTTTTAGATGGACTTATCCAACAGGAAAGATTCTTCCATAAGTGTCAAAGTAGAGCTTTGTATATTTTGAAACCCTTCAAAACAGACAAAGCGATCAATTTTAAAGACATAATGTACAACTTTTCCCCCAGCAAGCTTTGGTCTTCTTTCACAGCCTCCAGACTAAGAGGCAAAGGATGTCTACCCCTTTCCATGTAGTTTGGCTCTGAACAACAGATATACACAGAAAGTGAAATCAATCATGGTGGGATATTACGTGATTAAGCTATTGTAAGTGAATTCCTTCATCTGCTTTAGGGATGGGAATGTATTTTCCTGTGAATCATCTCTGATTCTCTAAATCTAAAATACTTACCTGTGCCAGAGCTCGCACTCTTCTGAGTCTTGGATTATGATTTCTCAGAGCAGAGCTCCAGCAGCACACAGCAACCAGAAACAACCACCTCAACCTTTGGCTCCTCCCAGGGCTTGATTTATAGGGCTTGTGCCTGCCCTGCAGCCACAGCTGTTTGTAGGAGATTGATGAGCACCTTAGGTTGAGGTGGTCTCAATTAATAATTGGATCCTGGTGTGGATCCTGGTCTTGAGTGAGAGTTTGGCTAGTGCATACCATCAGGGTTTAAATGCATATTACTACACTTAGCCACTTTTTAAACTTAGCCCATTGAAAACAGGTACAAGATTCATCAGACAGCTTTTCCATGTAACATAGAAATTGCATGGGTTTTATGTAGTCTAAAAATAACTTGCGTTTTCAGTCAGAAGACTGCACATATTTTCGGCTAAGTCACTGTACTTCTTTTTCTTGACAGAAATACAATTTTTGGTGCTGTGTTCCAGAAAGGTTAAGTATTATATTTAATATGAATGACCGTATTAGTGAGAATAAGGTTAACGTGAAGTCATATTTCCGTCATTCTGTGTAATGTGTAGAGGAAGAAATAGGCTGCATGAGATTTATGCAATTTATTTTCTCATGACCCTCAAGACCATTACCAAACCGTCTTCTGAGGTAGTGCTGTAATCAGTTAGATGTAATGATCTGTCCTACAAATGAAACTGTAGATCAGAAATCCAGCATCAGCTATTCTGCAGAAATGAGAGGGATAGAGGGGATTCTAAACCTTGCAATGCTACTTCTGTGTAAAGAAACAGCATACTTTACAATATTTAGCAGGCAGCTGGTAAGTTCAAATAGAGATATTAATACTGCTGCTTGCACCTAGCATATATACCTTCCCTTTTCTCAAATATAGATATCCACTTCAGAGATTCTTTGGTTGTCCCATAACAGACCCAGAAAGAAACACCTACCCAAAAAATAACTAGTTCACTTTTCAGTCTGATTATTATTAAATCCAGGTAGCAGTAGCTAGGTCTTTTGTTTTCTTTTGGGGTTTTGGGGTTTTTTGGGTTTTTTTTGGTTTTGTTTGGGGGTGGGGGGTTAGTTTGTTTGTTTGTTTGGGGGTTTTTTGAATAATCAGCATGGATAATTTCACAGGATCCCTCTTTCTTCAATAAAAGATGCTAATTTACAGAAGTAAAATAAGAGAAACTATCAGTGTTCTTCATAGTGATTTTGTTATGCATCCATAAGGTATTGCCTCTTTTCTCTTAGAATATTTCCTTTCAGTGCAAGGTCCTAGTTTGGAGTTAGTGTCCTCTTAATATGCAATGTAGTAAGCGTCTTTCTTTCGTAACTGGAAAACCTCACGGAGTAACTTTTTTATTTCATTCCACCTTGAAATAATGAAGCACAGAATATTTGCTTAGAAACCTAGGGAGACTGCAATTATTGTGAGTAAATTACATGTTCTTTTCTTTTTAGTTCTTTTGCATAGTATAGAAATTAATGCTTGAAACTGTTTTAAAATGCTTTAGTACATGCTAAATGCTTTAGTGCTACTCATGGCTGGAAAAACAGGTCGTCATTTGGCCACGTGCTTTGGCAGACCATATACTCTGCCTCTTACTCATACAATTGCATGGCACAGGCAAAACAGTGTTTTCATTCAGGAAAGTGGCATATATATATATATATTTGCTATATTTTTTTCATTTCCATGAGCATCTGCTGCAGAATTTTTAAACTTTTGGCTAATGGTTTGACCTATTACCTGCAGGCAGTACTTAGTATTCAGTGTTTGTATGCTTACCATTAATTGTAAGTCAAATAACCTATTATGTAAACATTAGTGTTAGAAAAGTCATGAAGATATCCCAGTAGAAAGGCACTCTTTCATTTTATCCCATCCTTGAAGAAGTATAGCAAGGGAAAGCTAAGAAAATTCATAAAGYTGATTTTTTCATCTGTATTATAAATGGAAAACTAAAATTGGGTAGTTTTGAAGAACAGGTTTTGACATATGGCAGTTGTAAAGATAACTTTATGAAAAGATGGATTTATATTTAATACAATTTAAATGATTGGGAATAGCAGTCTTATTGTGATATTTGATGATGTGAATTGGCTGTAAAAATTTTTGACACTGAACACTTTAAGTGATGGTGGGTTTGATAATCCATAACCTTTGTCAAGTGCCTAAAGGGTGTGGTGCTTGCCTAAGTTTTTTCCTTCAGTTCAGCTTCTTTAAAGTTACCCTTTGCATTTTTGCATTCTCTCCTTAACTGTTTAGATCATTAGTTTCTTTTCATAGGAAATAGTTCTTTCCGTCCTGCAGCTGTGCTACTGTCCTATCTGTCCTCCTCTGAATTTATCATTTAATAAACAGTAAAAAGGGTTCTCTCCCTCCAAGCGTGTTAAAAGCAGGGAATGCATGCAAATCATGTAAGAACATTAAAAAGGGACCGACACTTCTACATCAGTGTGGAGTTCACTGGGCCACCATACTGGTAGTATTGCTGGCGAAAGAAAATTGTCCTTTTCTTGTGCAAGGAATTTTTTAATAGTTTCTTTTCATATTTGAAGGACTAGACTTGTAAAGTACCTGTTCAGAGAGTACCAGCCACCAATTGTCCCAAATAACAAAAGCCACTGCCAGCTGGCTTGGAAAAAAAGAATGATTTGTAACAATTAGCACATAAAGATACAAAGAAACTAGAAATCAAGAAACAGAATCAAGAAACTAGTCAAAATAAATAATATAGGCCATTCCACATGTACTTGCAAAGCAGAATTGATGTTATTCTCTGGTACTTGTTTTGCATACTGTGCTAAAGTCTAAATTATGGGTGCATTATGATATGCTAGAACTAATATCACTTACACTAAAAATTTTTCTGAGGGCCTCCATTTATRTTGTACTTAAAACATGTTTATTTACAATGTTTTAGGTGCTTCACTCCACACTACACAGTCATGGGTCATATCAGGCTCTCAATGACTGCATTACTCTATGAAAGTTGTGAAATAATTTTCTTGGCATTTAATTACAAAATTAAGTTTTCATTTGTAGACTTGATGATTACCAATCTGTTTTGCTCTAATAGGAAGGGGAAAATAATAAAAAAAGAAATTTGCAGTGAAATGTCATGTCATGTAGCTTCGATATTCCTGAAGTCAGGAGGGGTGTTAAAAMTTCTGTTGTACCATCAGCCATCTCTGCCTCTTATAATACTCATTAATTAACACTAATACCTTCATAGTGGCTGTGTGTGTTACTGAGAACACACAGCTTAATTGTGTTACAAAAAAGCATAAATATATCAGTCTATTTCCAATAAGGAATGTGTGTATGCATGTACAGTGGGATTTGGATTGGTTTTGCAGTCCTAGAAACCCCTTCTCAGCTGGTGTAACTTTAGAGTTTACTGCAGACTAGATGCCTCTGTCAATCCCTTAATGCAGTAATCACGCAGGGCCACGACTCCACAGACAAGATGGAGAGAACCCAAAAAACCTTTATTGCGCAGWGAATATTCCCTAAATACCAGCACCTAACAGGATATCACATCATATAAACAGGAAAGATGTTCACCTCAGTGTCCCCCAATCACCTGGGATAGTGCACAGACATTGCCTATTATGGTAACAGGTAAACAATACCCTATAAGGTCACAAACTACAATTATCACATCTCATAGGTCCAGCACTGTCCAGAAACCCACAATCCTCTCTCAGCCCATCCCTGGTGACCTGGATGCACTCAGGATCACCTCCGAGGCCAGGAAAGAGGCTCTCTCTSCGGTCCTCTGGGCCTATCTCTCTTCCAGCACATAGTGCACCCCAACACCTTAAGTGTCTTATTCAGCCCTTTTTGCCTTGCTCAAATTTAGCTCAATCTAAGCTCTTTGCCTCATTGTTTAACACATAAATACCATCCCAAAATGGGAATTTAGAAACTAAGCTGCCTTTCTGATAAATACAAGAAGGAGCATATTTCACAGAAAATAAAGATATGGCCCCTTCTTGCATACAAAGCATACCAAAGAGGGCAGTAAGAATGCAGAGGAGTGCCAGCTTTTAACAGGGTGTGGTGTCCAGAAGCCAGTGCCCTGTCCTCCCAGCTGACTACATTGATAGGCTCAGAGTATCTTCTTCCTTTCTGAGTCCATGATACCTGTGTTCCTGCTCAGGAAGGCACATTAAACAGCAATAGTAGGAGAAGCTTTTCCCCATCAGCCACACTTCACCTGTGAGATACAAGACAGGGTTTCAAGTCCTTTCACAATTCTTTCTGGCTTGGATGAGTGTTGTGATTATTTTACAAAGCAGGGGAGATTACACCACTATGCCTTCCTCTAAAAGACAATATTGATCTCCTTGCTGTTTCCAAGAAAAGTACATTTCCCATTCTCTGTAGGAAGAGTAGTGATTTCCACAGACAAGGTTATTGACTTCAGTCTGGGTTATGTGCTATRGTCTTTTATTAAACCTAACCCTTTTTGTTTGTTTTTTTATACCCAGTTCCACTCTTGTCAAGTGTTACAGAACCTGTCAGAGAGTTGACAGAAATCTGGACTGCAGTAGGAATTACCTGCAAGGTTCTTAGCTTTATGTGAAAGGAAAAATGTACATGCCTGTCAAGAAATCTCCCGTGCAATTTCAAAAATAGAGCAAAGTGAGAATAACACATTCATTTGGAGGAGAATCGGAGTGAGTGAGCACCTCAGATCTTTAGGCAGAGGTAGGCAAAATCTCCTCCAGTTGTTCYTCTATGCTATCTTTATTTGCTGACCTCTTCCCTAATTATATTCTTTTTGAGTGATTTTCTCACCTGCATCTATGCTCAGGCTGATCAAAGRCCCTGCAGTGATAAGCAATGAAGGAAAAGGCAACAAAATTAACTAAATTGGTGCTGCATGATCATGTAGAAGACAGGGAGAGTGTGGAGGAAGACCATTGATACTTTCTCAGCCAGGACAAAGGAGAGTTCTGATGAAGCAAAGTGTATCAGGGAAGTAGGTCATGAATTTCTTCTGAGGAAGCACATTCACTCTGTATGATAGACTGTTAGCTCCTACACACTATGTCCTGAGAAATTACTCATCCTTATTTCATATCTCCCTGCCACTAGGGAAAAGCTTTGAGATTTAAAAATACTGCACTGTGGGTGAAGTTCAGAGTTGAGGGAATTGGCTCATTTACAGCCAGATTTGGCTGCTCTYTTTAATTTTCTGAAAGACAGGTCAAGCATCAAGAAACTCCACCATCATTTTCTTCTTTTCTACACCTTTTATGTCAGGAACTGTACTGACAGCAAAACACTTCAGCACTTGCAGCTTATCCTTCCAGTCCCAATCACAGTCAGTTTCCTTCCAAGGTAGTTCAACAGCCCTTTTTGTTTTTCATGGAACTGAAACCAAGACCTGTCTCAAGTTTCTGAACCTCATATAGCTCCCCCCCAGGGTACTTCTGCAGTGCCTCCAGGGAAAAAGGGACGAGAGAAATTAGGGCATGGTTCTGTGAAACAACACACTGCAATATTTCCCTAGCCAAGGAACATAAATATATATCCAGGCAGGTGGAAAAACAATTCTCAATACAGAAATGCCTRTTATGCCTTCAGTTTCCTATTTGCTTTAGCAACTTCAATTAAAAATGCTATTTCTTMTGTTTTCTACAGTCAGCTTAAGTTCTACAACTGATTCTATTTACTCACAGGCTTCAACCTATGGAGAAAAAGCAAATGAAAAATTTTTTATACTGTTCCATGGTATCATTTTTCCCTTAAAAACTAAACAGGACAAACAGTGTAAAATAACAGTTCCATCGCTGCTGATACATAAATACACATCCTTTGTATATCAAAATAGAAGTACTCAAAATAAAATGCTTATTTTGCAAGCTATCATTAGCCTAATTTTATGGATAGGCAGTCTGAGTCGGTGGCAAAAGTATCAGGAAGTTACAAGTTTCCATACTGAGATGTAGTAAAAGTGGAAAGAAGATTTAAGACATCTGCAGCAGCTCTAATGTTCTGTCTGATCAGCTGCACTGCCTTACAACTCTTGGCAGAAGAAGAAAAATGCTGTTCTAAAAGACACTTTGACCTGTACATCCCAGAAATCAGATTATAACATTTTTGTCCTTTTTTCATATTTTTGATTTCTAATCAAAAGTAGTAGTATTTTTGGGAGACTTAATACCAATGCAACATAACTTTTTTCCTTTGATAAGCAAGAAAAGCAGTCAAACGTATTTATTCATTTGGAGAACATTCTCCCTGTGTTTCTATCATGAGGTCCTTGCACTGTACCTCATTGCAGCTAGAAGTACAATAAAAAGGAGTAGAGGCAGTTATTTTGAGGACGTCTGGGCACCAGCTACTCTGGAACTCCAGCTTCCTAAAACTTGGCTTAGATTAAGTATAGTATTACAGCTTTCTTCATCTTGGTTTCAGTTTTCAGTACAATGGCTTGGAGTTTGCCCTAACAAGCAATTAACATGTATATTCTATTGAGATAAATTGAAGTAAACATACTTTCCTGGTTTTGGTTCCGATGAGTCACTGTTGTTTAGCCATTAGCATTTTTGCTTTGAATTTGAAATGAGTTGGCTATTTTTCCCTGAAGATATAAAAAAATAATAAAATAGGACATTCTTTCCTGTTTGTTTTTCAGTAGTAAATTCTTGGTTTCAAGTCCTAAGAGGCAGGGACCCAGCTAATCCTGTTATTTGAATTTTCTTCTTTTTTTTTCCCAAAATATCTCTGGCTGCACCTGCACATCTTGTATCACATGAGCRATTTCTACAGGATACTGTTAGAACACAGTTACAATATACTTGCAAGAAACCAAAAAGAGCTATAGTTGTACTAAATTTCTTAGGATGGGATGTTAAATAGAAGGCCCTGAAAAACTGGTATCCTGACGATTTGTTTCAGATTTTCAAGGTGTGGTTTACTGTATGTTTGGTTGTATCAGTTAAGCCCACATTTCTGCAGATAAGGAGGGTAAACACACCTATATGTTACAATTCTGTGTGCCTTCCTTAACTTGAATGGCTTCCTAGGCAGGTTTGCACGTGCAAATGCACTGTCTTACCACCTCCAAATTCAATATTAAAGACAACATCTTTCATATTTCATGAATGTAGCCAGCATGCATGTAAAAAGTAAGATTTGAAAACAATGGAGATTTTCTTGTAGTTACGCTGAAGTAAGTCTGTCTCTATACATACAAATATAGAAATTGAAAGAAATTGATGGGTATTGGAATCTGATCTTACACTAAGTGTTCTTTTTAGAAAAAATATTTAGATGAAATCTGAGGTCTTTTAAGCCTGGTGCTAAATATAAATGTCAATCTTTCACTTACTTTTTTTCTTTATGTGTCTCTTTTGTCTGTAGAAGTCTGGTCCACTACATAGTACCATAGGTTTTATCAGCTAACAYGTGTGTGAACATCCCAGTAGGCAGTAGAGAAAAAATCATGTTTGTCTGAGCAAAAATGGCTATTTGACTGAAATGAGTGGCTTTAAATCGGAAAAAAAGGTTTTATTTGATAAGAAGGATTTTACTACAAAAGGAAGGAAGCCTAGAAGCACAGGCTGAGGAAGCAGGGAGCTAGGTCTCTAACTCCGGGATGAACAGAAGACAATGAATAGTAAGTGACCACAGGAGACAGTCCAGAAGACTTTGTGGCCCTTGCCAGCCATGCAAACTGTGGAAAGATAATGTTCATGTTTCTGTTGCAGTAAATATTCAGTTACTTATACAATGCTATGAGGCTGCTTGCACAGAAAGGAGCTGCAGTAGCCRGGCCTTCGGTGTGCAGCTGTTACCCCTTCGTTCATGCCCTGAACCCTGGTGAGAAGGGTTTGTACCTGGTGACCACACGTTGTCCTTCTTTCAGTTCAGGAGAGGTTGTGAAACAGGGCCTTTGCTCCATTGGTGTGCTTCCTTATTACGTGCTTTGCTCTAGATGGCAGCCCACGAGCTACAGCCTGCTCCTCACCAGATTTCTGTGTGAGGCCTCCTGCTGAGGCATGGCATGATACCAGACTGCAATCCACAGCTCTCCTGGGAATGGTAGAAGGACACCTCTGGGACATCAGTGAGATCAGCCTTTCCCAGCCCCTGACAACAGATGAACTTAATACCCCACGGTGTTTTAAAAGCACTTAAATCCCTCCAATTTTCAGCCCACAGTGTGAAACATTCAGCGCATCTTCAGTAATGTGAGATACTCGTTCTCCTAATGGAGCTGTTCTACTTTGAATAAGTGATCTTAGTTTAAGCCTGTATTAATTTAGCAGGCTGAAATGTGAGTCACTCAGGACCTCGTCACAAGGGGTCAAGGCTTTCCTCCTTCAGTAGTGAGCAGTTTCTGTAAGAAGGACAGAGCTGAGAATTAGGAAAAACAGCTTCCGCTACATGGTTATGACTTAACCACTGCATACCTGTCCCAGCTCTGAGTCCCTGCCCAGGCTTAATTCCCTGCATTTAGTTCCTGTGTCACATGGGGACAATAATACTTCCTAATTCCTCATGGATCTTGCAAAACCAAATTGTTTAAGGGGTGCTTAGTCCTGTATACAAGGAAGTATATTAAGTTAAAGAACTAACTGTGGTTAGATTTAATTCCTTCAAAGATGATTTCTTGAATGCTTGTTCTTCAAACAGCTGGCAATCCAGGACTACTCTGAGAAGAGGCAGAGAGGACATATGTATGCACTTCAGTGTTGCGTGTCTTCACAAAGACCAAGAAATAGGACTGATTCCAAGTAGCCCAGCAAAAGATCATTGGATCAGATCTTTCCTTTGTTGGCAAAATGGCAAAAAAATTGTTGCTCTTAAGTTGACAAGTACCTGAAATCACTTCATAAAACATTACAAATCCGACTTCTCAAATGGCTTCATTTGCAGATGTCAATATATAATTTCTTCTAAAAAAAAAGATTAAATAAACCAATCAGTAATTGATATAATTTGCTGCTATTTGATAGCTGTTTTTTATTAAAATTACCACCAAATATCTTAGCTGGAATTAAATATATCTAAAATTTCAGCTTGTTCTGGTTTAATATAATGTATGGCATTAGAATTCATGAATATTTTAGTGATGATGTCTGAACTAATCATATGACGTGCCATGTGAATCCCTCTTATTGTATCTGCACCTATAATTGTAATATCTTTCCACACCAAGAATATTAGAATGAAAAATACTTCCCGTCTTGATCTATACAGTAGTTTTTTAACCTTAATTTAATAGTGATTTCAGCCCCAGGCTCAACGAAACATCCCTGGAAGTGTTCAAGATCACAATGGATGGAGCTCTGAGCAGCCTTGTCTGTTGGAAGGTGTCCCTCCCCATGGCTGGGGACTTGGAAGTAGATGATCTCCGAGGTCCCTCCCAACCCAACCCATTCTGTGATTCTGTGAAAGCTAACAAGGCTACTGCTGAGGTTGCTGAGGGTTTTATGTGTTTGTCAGCCTGGTCGTTTTATACAGTTCAATCACCTTCAATCTAATGAATCTTTAATTTGTTGTTTTACTATTAAAGGAGAATGACTCATCAGGTGGGAGATTTTGGTTCACGAGTCTGCATATAAAACTGTCTCTTGATATTGAACACAGTGTAAACATTACTGTTCCCTTTAAAAATAATTTGCTATAATAATCATCAAAATGCTACAATGCTGTTATCACAAATTGAAGTTTTAGGTTCTTATTGTAGACTGCAATATATTTGAAAAGGATCTGAAATAATAGTAATTCTTATTTGCAGACTAAGTATGAAACAACAAAGATTGTGAGAAATTATATTTCCTTTCAATTCTGTTGCTTCATTTTTCTTTATTTTTCAAAGAAGAAATCTGCATTTACTTGAATGTATAGGGAAATGGCGATGGGGCAGATATTTCCAGAGGCTGCTGCAAGCCTCTGACACAGATGCAGTTCAGACACTGAAGCTCCTGAAGGAAAAGTGCAGTTCAGAGCTTCTCATCTAGGCGTCTAAGTTTTGAGTGGTTTTGTGGTGCCCTGATAGGCTACAATTACACAGATAGATATGAATTTAACCAGAATGACACCAAAGGGAAGGAGGTACTTCCAAGCCTCGCCTTTAAGATGGGAAGATGTAATTTTCACAGCCTGTGCCTGCAAATGCACCCATCCTACGGCTGTCATGCAGCCTTAGAAACAAGTAGTGTGTTAAAATTCCAGCAAATACATATAGTCTGTTTATACTCCTCAGTCTTTTTTTTTTATTTACTAGTGCCACTGCTAATGGAAAGCATGCAGGGCATCTAGAGGAAGGTGTGTTTGGGTGAAGAACTCTTCTCCAGGAACCTGGTGTGTTTATGTGGCGTAAGCCAACATTTGAGCATTAGTTTCTCAGTAGAAAACAGCTGCACTTCCTCAGCATGCCTCCTGCTCCCAGCCTGGGGTGTGATACCACAGTCCTTCAGAAAACCAGTGTTAGTSACTTTTGTACTCCCCAGAAAAATGAAGAGTTTTGTTTCAATGCCTCCATTAAAGGGCCAGTAAAACTGGKCTGTAGGTCGAGGCTAGTCTGAAGTTACCAGAAAGCATAGGAGCAACTCCATGAAGAGTTTTCTACCTCATAGAATTTTCTACCAGACTATTCTTCAAATGACTACACAGAGTCAGGTGTTAATACCAGAACCTCAGGCAACTTCTGTTAGGTCTCTAACAGGAACACAGCTGCAGTGCAGTGCCTGGGATTGCCCTGCTCTAAATGATACACATGCTCAGCACTGTATTTATTTGCTGGATCATGTCGAAGTTCTTTTTTATTGTGTTTTGCTCAAGTTTATCAGGAGGATAATCCCTGATGCAAGATTATTTACATAACRTCTTTTGCAATGACACACGAGCGGTATAAAAAAAGTCTTRTCTTTTCATTTTAGAGTAAAACCAGTCATTATTTAACTATAGTATGGTGGAGACAGAACATCATAAACTGTACCAGAGAAGCAGAAAAGTACACAGATTAATTCCAAAACAAACTTAGTTGATTAAATGCAGTACATTAAAATCAGACATAATAATGTTGACRTTTTAGTATTGTTCATGAAGGGCCCAGCTACCGATCTTTGCTCAGGCAACTGTCTATTGAACCCACTGGGCTTACATTCAGAAAAATTGCAGCCTAATGAATTCTAAGTAATAATTTCTATACAAGGCAAAAGCACCTCTGAGAGAAATTTATGAGATTTCTACATCAACTTGAATGTGAAGAGGCTTTCCAATTCAGCATGATATAAGTTATTAACCTCACTTGAGTGTAGAAGGAAAATAATACTATATTTTGTTTTACCTCCGCAGCTTCAGAATTCCAAAATTATAGGGCTCTATGAATAGATCAGAGCAGCAAAAGCTTCGAAATTTTCACCAGCTATCTCATTATGTGAAGCAGCATAGCCCTCTCTGAGGGGAGCTACTAGCTGGAATGATCACAAATCAAAAATAAATTTAGATTATAGAAATACTGTATCATTTTATTTCATTAAATTTATTATTATATAATTCTAGTTAGTGAACACATTCTTTCCATTCTTCTGACTCCTTGATGTTTACCCTGAATGAAGCTATGGTGGGATCTGAATGGGCAGCCAGGCAAACTCAATTTTTCCCTAAAGCCTCTCTACTGGAGAAGCTTCTTGAAGGACCCGGATGCTGTGAGTTGCCAGAAACTGGAACCTGGGCTATATGAACTATCACAATTCCTACATTCCTTTGCTTCTCATAAGCAGTGGACAGACATTGACTTGTTCCTGTGCATCAGCTCTTTGTCAGTCCTCCTCTGTGGAGGATGCCAACTGCTTGCCATCAGAGCCAGCATGGTAGTTCATGTGAGTTCTGCCTAGTCTGCTCCAGGCAAAAATCAGCCAGGTTAGTTTACACAATGTCAGGTGGAGTCTGAGCTAACTGGTTTTCCCTGAAAGGATTAGGAAGTGTTCATGCACTGCTCTGATGTCTCTGCTCTGGGGCTGCAGCATCTGGCATGGTGAGCCACTGGAGTACCATGTGCCAGCAGAGCTGGGTTCTGCAAAGTGGTCTGCTGCTTTGTGCTTTTATAATCAGTGAAGCAGGCTTCATCATCGTCAATTATTGATTTTCGGGGTGTTCTTCTGCTGAAGTAGTTTAAAACAACTTCACATTATGACAAGTGGTTTAAAAATAATGAATATTTAGATATTATTTACAAACATGGTCATTTACATTTTTAGGGCACTGCTATATTTGCATTAGCATTACTTTACTAAGAGATATTTCTGATTCAAGTCAAGATTCTGACACTGTTGGTTCCTCTCCACATTAAGTACTCGTTCTCATTAACTCGAGATCTTCGCTGRATACATTTAAAATGAGGAAAGAATTTTTAAAAACTTCATTTTAAATTAAGTAAGAATTCTCACTGACTTCTGTGGACCAAGTATTTAATGCAGAATTGATCTGATGATCACAAATCTGAAAAAATTTGTCAAAAGATTGCAGTAATTTTCTATAACACTATTGTCCATGGAATTGTAGGACATTACAATCATATTTTTATAAAATGTTTACAGACACTAAACTACAGAAATAATTTTTTTTAAAGAGTATATTTAGAGCATCACAACCAGTATTTTAATCCTCATTTTTGAAAGTGAAACATCTCGTGTGCCACAGTTTGAGAACTGACTTCCACAAACCTATACCTCCATGCAGAGGTACTAAAGTGGGGTTTGATCCATTTCTACTCAGTATTTGCTGCTTCCTTGCTCCACTATTCATTCAGTGGACAGCTACTGGGGCAAAGACAGCAAGGGAATAGAAGACAGCAAAGCAGTTTGTGGTTCTGCAACACTGATGCTTGGTGTTGCTGGTATAAGCCACAATTTCAATTTGCTTTTGCATGTGAGGATAATCTCAACCTGTGACTAATGGAGCTYAATAATACATGAGTCAATACCGTGGTAGGTATGTAGGGTATTTTTTAAATGCTTCTTTTGAATGCCTTTGTATTTTTACTACCAGTTAGTACTATGAAAGATAATACATCTGCTTCAAATTTTCTAAGTCATCTTGGTAAAATACAGCTCAGTACGGTACCCTTAACAGTAATTCCTGTCACGCATTATCTGTTCCCCTTCCTAGTAATTTCAAAGTCATTACACTACTACCAGACTTACTTTTATGAAATTCAGATCCTGAGGATGCTTTTTGCATAATGAAAAAGAAAAATTTAATCCCTACTTTCCTCTAAATACATAGGGCCTGTTGGGAGAGAAGTATGGGAACATCCGAATACCAGGGGAAGTTGAGTCAGCAGAATTTGAAATGATCCTGGATGCTGCTATAGAGGCCAAGCTAGAGACCAGGATTTTAGAAGAGTGGTACTGCAGGGATGAGAACGCAGTGCCGCCAGCATATTACCTCAGACCAAAATCTGAGATGCTGAAGAACCAGAATACGGTAAGTCACAGTCACCTGCTCACAAAATTTTTCTCTATCAGTTACAGTGGCAGCAAGGCCAGGCACTTGCTGCTGTCTTTGAATTAACTTCTACAGCCCAGTCCACACCTGAACAACTGCTGCTTTCCTGTACATGGTGAAGGGAGCAGCTGCAAAACACTAAGGAACATGACTCCTGCATTGATGTGCTCCTCTGATAACAGCTAGAGCAAGTGGACTTGGGTAATCTGTGACCTGTTAGGGCTAGTGGGACAGTTGTACAGATTTCCTTTCCCTGATGTTGTAACATGGAGAACTCAGGCTCTTCTGCTTTGTATTGTGCATTTGCTAGATTTCAGTGAACAGGACTTGCAGAAGAATTACACATTTTCCCTTCTATCCCCATAGAAGAAAACTAACAGTCAAACAAGTGCTTATCACTGTCCTGAGTCAGATATCATACTTTTAACTCATTAACTGTAATCGAACGTAAGATTTTTGAACACTGTCAATTATCATTTTTAAAGCAGGCATTTGTCTTTCATTGATGACAATAAAAAGTGTATCTATTTCTCAGGGCTCAGTTCTCCCCTCCTGTACATCCAATATATACCCAAGGACATATTTTAATGTACAAAAAATGAAGTCCTTAAAAGAGTTTTCACTTCCTTTTGAGTGCATACAGTATAATTGGGGGGTTTTGTTATTAAATCTTTGTACTTTTCCTGAAGCTACTGGTAACACAGGACTAAGCAAAAAGATGTTCATAACTTAAAGCTGTAACTTAAAGATGTAACATAACTTAAAGATGCAACATGGAGTTACATGTCATAAATTTATAGAAAGTAATAAAAGATACACAGCTCTGACAAGTAAGAGTTGCTAGGAAATTTATCCTGGAGTTTCCACCCTCCAGGAAAACTGGAGACCCCTGAAACATTTCACCGGCAGTAAATAAAACTTAGCTGCTTCAGAGAAAGCACCAGCGTGGCATTTGCAAGATACCATCTGAAAGGATTAGTGAATTTATGTTAGAGTTCCTCTCTGATGACAAGATTAGTAAGATTAGTGTTACTATAGCAATGAATGAATGAACGTAATGTCACATATAATCCTGTATTTTTAAAATATGGTAGCTAATATAAGGCATTTAATTACAGGTGCCAGGATCCTAGTTTTCAGTTTTGAGATCCAAGTTTAGATTAKTATCATTATTCGTCTCATTAAAGGAGTGATAATTTTAGCAGTATTACTGCTGCTTTATTATCATTATTTCAGGCTTGGTTCTCAGAACCCTCTTTCCATAAAGGTGTTATTTGCCTTATTCTTGAAAAATATTGGATTAGCTGCCTACACTAGGGATTTAGAAAATATTCCAAGGAGCTAACTCTTAAAATTCTAAAATGGAATACATTATGATCATCTGCAGTATAAAACGTTTTACTTCTGTTTATTTTTGTTAGTATATGTGTTTCTCTGTTACCATGTTATTTTTGGCCTTGAATATTAGACTTCTACTTTCTGAAGTTGTATATGTATGTATTACACCTACTTTTTAACTATGGATATTTTTAAAAGATGGAATCTTCTTCAAATTCTATGAATGAGAACAAATGGCAAGATATATCAGAAGAGATTAAGAAGATTTTTAAGACTGCTGTGAAATTGCTGTATGAGAAAGGAAAAATGAAACACAGCCAAGCAAAGAGATATCTTTCCTCTGGTAAAGTTCACACTAACAATTTCTATGTATTCATTTATTGTGTTTTCTGTCAACCTTTCCACAAACATGAAAATTTATTTCTGTTGGCATTTCTCATATAATTAAAGAGGGAAAAAAAAGGTTTGTTGTGCTTGCTTGAGACTAAAACCCATACAAAAGCACCCAGCAAATTCTCTGTTTCTTTGGTTTTTTCTGATTTTCACAGAGAACAAATGCAATCAGGAGTCTGCCTGTTGGGGGTAGGGCATGTTCTTGAACTATTTATAAAGAAAAGTTAACAGAGACTCTCTGTTCTCTTTTCATCTCCAGCTATTGAAGATGAACTTGATTTTGCCTTGGGTAAACAAACACCAGCTTTCCTAAAGAAGTGTGTTTGCTACATTCGGAAAATTGCCAACATTGAGCGTTTCGTTAAAATTCCAGAGATGGGAAAATACATGGATGTGGTACATAAAGCTGGGAAGTTTCTACGAGATCCTGAAGCCCATGAGAAACTGGTCAAGCTCAGGGACGAATTCATTCCTACCATTGTTGCATCGTCCAATCTGAGAGTGTACACATCCGTCACTCACTGTGACATGAAACTGGGGTACTCCCAAGAAGTGGAGAGCCATTACATTGAAGGACTTGGTAAACAGTTCTATGAAGATATGATTGATATAATCCAAGCTACAGTGCAGCAGAATTTTGACACGGAGACAGACATGCTGTACGATGAAGTTCTTCAACACTCATCGCTATGTAAAACATACTCCACTTTTTATGAGTATAGATGTGAGGCATTAAACATAGTTCACAAATATGTTTTACCTAGAAAAATAGGACACATTAATCCTCTTATCATATATGGAGGACCTTGCACAGGGAAGACTCTTTTATTAGCCGAAGCAGCAAAGAAGGTAAATAAACACCTGACATACGAAGGTCATGTTGAGAGCATTACTATGTGTAAAGGCCAATTTAGTTTAATTCTTTCTTTTCTCAACAGATCTATCAGCCCTCAATATATAAAATAAAAATAATTAAATGTATATTCGGCATATTATTGTACACATATGCAGGAAAATACTTACCTTTCAATAGTAACATATCTGTATCGTGTGCTTAGCCAAAACAAATATAGTTTATCAAAGCTCTTAGAAGTCTAATAGTAATCAATATATTTTGAATTAACAATGTGCATTTTAGAATCATCTTTTTCCTTCTTGTGCCTCTGAGGCCCTATGAATCCACAGCCATCTAAACATCTTATGCTGGTTGTAGTCAAACACAAATGCAGTATGTCTTTCCAAGTCATGCCATCTCATGTTCTCATCAGAAATTATTCCAGAATTATTCTAATACACTGGCTACAAATCTATCCGTAATAAGCTGCAAAAATACCCATACTTATTTATCTGGTCTATGCTGTTTAAGTCATTGAGCTGAGTACTACGGGGAAATGAATGAAACGCTTTGTGCAAGGCAGGACAAGATGCAGGAAAACACCAAGCTGGCATCACCAGACCTAATTCTCCAGCTGGGAGTCACAACATTGAGTTCCCAGCAGGGTGGTCAGAGAATTTAGCATAGTGAGCTGAGAAACAGCCATAGCAGCCAGAAGGAAATGGAGAAGGGAACAATACTGTTTGAAATCCCTGTACCTACTTCCTGTGGAGTCACATTAGCTGTGTATATGAAATTGGGATTTGCAACTCAAGATCTCATTTCATATCTGAATACATAAGTCAGCCTAGAGACTCTGGTTCTGCTTTTCTTTTAAAATACTGTAATAACACAAAGTGAGGTGAAGATATGTAGAACCAAGTGTGTTAGCCTGCACAGACTGGGAAGATTTAAAGAAGTCCCATTCCTCACTGGCTTGAAGTGTTCTAACCAAAAAAACGTCGAGAGATAGATACTTTTTCCTTTTTGTGGCAGTGTTTTCAAGTAAAAGTCATAGGCATACCAAAGCAAAGTGTAGTTCTGTGGGCCGGGGATTAAGGTAACCAGCTAGTTAAGGGCAACCTTACTCTGTTATAAGATCGTGTACTCTGATCCATGTCCTCTAGAGACATGCCTTTATACTCATTCAGAATCAATGCTAAACAGGTTTAGGTGGTAGGCTGGTGTGCCTGACCAAGGATGACAATGTGTAGTGTCTAAGGAAGTTTAGTTATAAGAGACTCTACCTACTTACTTTCAGAACTGAGACTCAGATTTTGCAAAGAGTACCCTGGGATTTATGAGGTACATTCTAGTCATGTCCCCTTTGATGTCCACCATTTTTGTGGAGCTCAGTCATAGTGTTTTGAGATATTAGCTATACTAAACAAAGATGATATATGTTATGAATTTCATTCAGTGCACCCACCTTGAACTCTGCCAGTGAAAGAATTTCTATTTGACCATTAATATTTTAAAATGTGTATTTATATATAGACTATCACTATTTATGAACTCTGTTACTGTGCTTCACTGAGATGTAAACTAAATTATGCTCTATATTCTAGGCCTATTCCTGGTTGCAAGAAGAGATGGGACCAGATTCTGACCCTGTGGTAATTATAAGATTTTTGGGATCCACTGAAACAAGTACAGATCTGAAGAATATACTTCAAAGCATTTGTGAACAACTAGCAGTCAACTATCGTTGCCTTGTACAAAGCTACCCAAAAAAGATTCATGACCTTCGAGACTTGTTCATAAATCTCTTGAATGAGTCTTCATTTCACAGACCACTGGTGATAGTATTTGATGCTTTAGAACAGCTAACAGATAGTGATGATGGTAGGAAGCTCTGGTGGCTTCCCATTCACCTTCCACGTTCAGTACGGATAATTTTGTCAACACTGCCAAACAAGCATGGGATCCTGCAAAAACTGAGGTGCCTTATTCATGAAGAAAGCAACTATATTGAATTGACTGCAAGGGACAGAAAGATGTGTAGTCAAGTACTGAAACATCAGCTGCTGCGCGTTAAAAGGAAAGTAACATCAGGGCAACAAATTTATGTCAATGAGGCATTCTCCAAGTGCACTCTGCCTATGTTTGTGAACTTAACCTTCAGAGAGGTCAGGAACTGGAGGTCTCATAAGGATGTGGATGATTCCTCCCTCTGTGTCACTGTCCATGAAAGCATAGAGCAGTTGTTTTGGTCACTGGAAAACAAGTGTGGACCAAGACTATTGTCAAGAGCACTTGGCTACATCACTATGTCCAAATCTGGCCTGAGTGAAATGGAACTGGAAGATATTTTAGCCCTTGACAACAGTGTTATGTATGAACTGAATGAGAGAGTCAGAGAGAGTAACCCATTGAGAATTCCATATATATACATTGCAAGACTTAAGGAGGGCTTACAAGGGTATTTAATAGAGCGACAGGTGAAAAATGTAACGCTGCTTCTTTGGGCAAATAGGCACTTGCATCTAATTGCCCAGAAATTGTACCTGCACAATGAAGAAGACTTGCGTGAAATGCACACAGTCATGGCAGAGTATTTCCTTGGTGTTTGGTCAGGTGGACGAAGAAAACCTTTTTACAGCAATGACCAATATCTGAGTGGTTGTCCTGACCATGACAGTAGAGGTCTGAATGAGGATGAAAAGCACTGCATGGATCAGGCTGCTTTTGACAGGCAGGCACCAGATCAGCCATGGGTCTTTCAGTGTAACCCATTGGAACCTGATATCTTTTTTATTAATCACAGAAAAATGACAGAGCTTATTCATCACTTAACAAGATGTGGAAGAACTGATGATCTTCTGTACGGAGTCATCATGAACTTCAGCTGGCTGTACACCATGATTAGAATAGGGCAGTTTGATAAAGCACTTTCTGACATAGAACTGGCTTACACTTACTCTCAAGAAAAGGAGCTGAAATTTCTGGCCAGTACCCTCCGCAGTATAAAGTTCAAAGTAGTAAAATACCCAGGTTCACTCTCCGCTGAATTGCAGCAGAGACTACTCCCAGTAGTAAGTTCATTGCCCAAACTCAGACATCTCCTCTTAGAATGTGACAAGGATGGACCCAAGTACTGCTCTATCGTCCCTTTGCATTCCTCCATGGATGTGACTTACAGCCCCGAGCGCCTGCCACTGTCATCCAGCTGCATGCATGTCACTGAGATTTTGCCTACATTTAATCCCAGCACAATTATTGCTGCTTTAGAAAATGGCTCCATTAGCACTTGGGATGTAGAAACCCGCCAGTTACTAAGGCAAATTACAACATCTCCGTCTGTTATCTTAGGGATGAAGCTTAGTAGTGATGAAAAGTATCTTGTAGTGGCTACAACAAACAACACTCTTTTGATATATGATAACATAAATTCCTGTCTTCTGTCTGAGGTGGAAATCAAGGGGTCAAAACATTGTGGAATTGCAGGGGGCTCCAGTTTCATAAATGGATTTACATTATCAGTCAACCATGCTCTTGCTTGGCTGGAGGCCAGCAAAGATGTTACTGTAATAGATCTGCTTTACGGTTGGCCTCTCTATCAGTTCCACTGCTGGTACGAAGTGACCTGTGTGCAGTGTTCTCCAGATGGAGTTYATGCATTCTGCGGGCAGTATTTGAACACCGCGACCATTTTCCACTTGGGCAGTGGAGAGAAGCTGACCACTGTGACCTCTGAATTTTCAAGTGGATTTGTGAAATTCCTTCTCATTTTGGACACAGCCCAAGAAATGGTGATGGTGGACAGTGAGGGTAGCCTCTCTGTTTGGAATACAGAGGAAATCGCAAAACCCCAGCTTACAGATGACTTTGACTGCAGAAGAGAAGACAGTGAAGTTGTCAGCATAGAGCTTTCTGAAGACCAAAGTGCAATTTTAATTTGTAAGGCTCTCAGCATTGAACTTCTTGACACTCATGTGTGGAAGGTGGCTGAAAAGTTTAGAGCTAAACACAATGAGCGCTTTATATCTGCCGTGTTGTCCAAAAATGGCAACTGTATAATCGCTTCAATGGAAAATACCTCAGCCATTTTTGTTTGGAGAAGAGATACGGGACAGTGTATGGCAAGCTTACAGGAAATCTCAGGAACTATAGTCAGGCTAATTAAATCAAATCATCATAACATGCTGCTATCCTTATCCACCAGTGGTGTCCTTTCTATCTGGGATATAGACATCATAACTGCTATGTCCAATATTGACAAATCTGGCAAACCTATCCAAAGACTGGTGTTGCCAGCCAGAGGTGAATTAATATACACATTGGATGGATCAGATTCTGTCCATAAGTGGAACTTCAGCACTGGATTTATTGAAGCTGTGTTCAAGCATGAAGGTATTGTTGAAAACTGTGTGCTGACCTCTTCTGGAGAGATAATGGTTACATCAGATGATAAATGCAGCCAGTATGTATGGCACACAGTTAGCGGTGAAAATATCTTTCGCATTAATGGACAAAAAATCTCAGAGCTAATGATTACTCATAATGATCAGTTTGTAGTCTCTCTCTGCGAGCAAAATGCATCCAGAGTTTGGCGACTGGCTACAGGACATAGGGTTTGCAATATTTTAGTTGCCTTACAGAATGCATTTATAACAACTGCAAATACATTTGTAGTTGGAATGGCAAAGAACAAAGTGTTGGCAGTGAGTCTCTGGACAGGCAGTATAACAAAGAAGTTTAGCTGTGATGACGGTGCAAGCATTGTGGATATTAAGTTGATACCAGACTGCCCAGATATTATAGTATTTATAACATCTACTGAAACCGTGAACATCTGGAGCCTAACAGAGGAAGTCATCTGCAGACGAGTACAATTGCCTACTAATTTCTTGAAAAAATTGGAAGACTTTGAAATATCTCCAAATGGGAAGCTAGGAATTATCACCCGTGGTGATGAGAACATCAATGTGCTTGATTTATACAGCGGAAAACTTCGTGTGGTTCACGCTCCGGGTGTCATCTGGCGGCAGAGGCTGTCTCGTGACGGCCGCTACCTGGTGTACATTTGTTGTCGTGGGGAAGAAGATGATGACAATGGTGCAGTCTCTAGTTTAATTGTAATGAGGCTAGCAGATGGCAAAAACATCGGTGCCTGTTCTCTTTATAAAACTCCCACTTTTCTTGCGCTCTCACAGAGACATTTAAACATTATTATTGGATTTGATGATGGAAGTATAGGTACTTACACTGTAGTGGATCGAGTTGATGCTGCACTGAAAATCAAAATTGCTACTTCAAACAGCCGTCAGATTTTCAACAACACAACACAAGTGATTAGGCCAAAGTGTCACAATTATAGTTTCAAAGTGACTGCAGACTGCATTTGGAGGGAATCAACGGAAGTATTTGCAAGGGATAGCCCCATTACAGTTACAGAGGCTGAGGTGAGTGAAGCAACGCCAACCAAAAAACACAACTACTGCTATGAGAAAGTGTGCTCAGCCATAGATTGCAGAGGACACAGTTTTGCCTCTGACAACTGAATAACCATCTGGACAAGCTTATCTGAATAGTACACTTGCTTAGGTATGTCTTCTGAATTCTTGTGAAAACCAGTGTGTTTCCTGGAAGACAGATAGAAACAGCAGAGGGCAGACCAGCTGTTTTTTCCTGTCTTACATTTCTGTAAACATGGAAGCAAACATAAAGCAAATGGGCTGCAGGGTTTTTTTTAATTTCGGAATACAAGGTTTAGTCCAGAATTTCACCAGGGCCTTGATTAAAAATTTCTAGCAATACTATCAAAATTGTTATGCTATTACAGAAGTTAGGTGATTGTTTCTGTGGCTGACAGACTGTTTTAACTAGAACTAAAGCTCTAAGTGATTGGTGAGAAGTCAGACCACTATTTTACACTCCAAGTCACCTAAATGGGTCTATAGCTAACAGTCAACTTTATACCCACTTGCAAAAATGTGTTTTTCTGCTTGATGGTGCAATGACAAGATGTCACCTGCCAACCTGGAACACTTGATACATTCCATCATCATTTTAAAAATACCTAATTTTATTTTTCTTTTTAATTGGGATTAGTCTTTGGGTTGAAAGGAGTAGGTGCCAGTCAGCTGCTAACACGTCAGCATGTGAGGCAACAAGTATTTGTTCACCTTAATGAACAGAATGACAGCTTTTTTTTTTTTTAATTGCATGCAGGGATTTCAGGTTTCTGTATTGTGATAAAAGTCCTAAGCTCTAAAGGAAGTATAGGGATTGGGGTTTTATTTTTGGTTTGGGGAAATTTTTTGTCTTCATAGTGTGTATTAGTACAGGTCATAATGAAAATTTTTCAAAGAGAAGAGGCGTTACTGATGAACACTGAAACACATTAATTTCTTTATGTTAAAAGGTTACTATCCATTTTGTTGTAAGAAAGTCTAAAGTATCTCCTATGTCTCCAAAGTAATCTTAGTAGTTTTCAGACATGCCATGTATTAGTCCTTATAATGTTTGCCTTAGTATTGTTTCCCTTCTTCCCCATGATAAATACAGATCAAATGACCAAGCACTCTGGGACGGTTTGTAWATCTGAGATACTCCACTAAATGTAAAGGCTGTCCAGAGATCCTTTCCTAGTCCAGTTTGTAATGGGTTTTTCTTACTTTCACATACATACAAGCTTCACTTTCTGCTTTAGAAACTGTTCTGAGCCTTTTGTACAGTTTTACCAGTTTCAAGGCAGAAATTGTGAAATAATGACAAAGGCTGTTAAGAAAAAAATTACATTTTCCTAAGTAAAAATATATACTGGACAACATCTGAAAGGATAAGAAATTTTTCCCCTACTTACGTATCTTAAAGATGGCACACCCATGGAAATATTTTCAAATTATTTAGGCAGAATAATCTTATTTTTAAAATCCGAATTTCATGTCACAGATTTCCAAGAAATGAATGCTAAGCTAGAACTTAATGTAGTGTGTGAATGTTCAATGTACAAGCCAATATAGTATATTAAGTGACTTGAATGATTTTTTCCTAACTTGTTTGCAACTAATAGATCATATTGAATGTTTTTATGTAAACTTTGTATTGTTGGGAAAACCTACCCAATCAGAGATTTATATTTTCATAAATGTCAAATTTAGTTAAATTTTGTTACAGAGTTGTTAAATTAGAAATCTACTGCAGTCTTCAAACAAATATACAGTCTTGTGTATGCATTGTTTGTACTAATAAACTATGGAAGCCGACTTGTGTGTGTTCCTTAATTTCATGGAAATTCCCCTCTGGCAGAGGGACACAAGGCCTTTGCAGCTTCCTTTGGCCTGTATATAAATAATTTTTAAGGACAGTATTGATAAGGAAAAATTCCAGTGTTTTTCTCACTACAGTTACTAAATCAAACATTAAAAAAAAAAAAAAATTGCCAAAAAACCCCCCCACCATTCTTAGATGATATTTATGACTGGATTGCATACTGCCAGTATGCAAACCAACAGACGTGAGGGCTTGTCTGATCAACCAAGTAAAAAGCACCAAAAAAAGGGACCTGAAAGCCCATTCTCATTCAGACCTGTAAAGCTATGGGAAGAGGCTGTGGGCACCAAAGTTCCCAGGGTCCTGTCCCAAAGGTAGGCAGCTTCCACCTTCTTTCAAACACGGTGCTTGACTTGTGCATTTTGGCCTTGAACTTCCTGTCCATAACCTGTGCGATATTGGAAAGTTAGTTCTTTCATTATCTTGGAAGGGTAAAATACATCTTCTATCTTCYAGGAGAGTGGCTAATTTTGGGTAGTAATGGAATATAATGTAATCACAGAACCACAGAATAGTCTGAGTTGGAAGGGACCCCCAGGGATCATCAAGTCCAACTCTTAGCCTTGCACAGGACACGCCCAAGAATCACACCTTGTGCCTAACCTACCTCATTCAGCTTGTCAGCTTCCTGAATCAATTTCTCAGGGGTCAGACTCCTCACACTGAGCCTGTGCAGCAGACACAGGCTTCTGAATGGCTTCAGGCTGCTGCTGCTTGCTGCTGCAAGAGTGAGTGTTCCATAGCCCTTCACAAAGCTGTCCCCAAGTATGTGTATCCAGTGGTACTGAGACAAAGTAGTTTCTCCAATAATGAGCCATCCAAAGTGCTGTTCTACCCCTACATAAGAATAGAGCAATTCGCTTTTTGTTAAGAAGCACTGTTTGCATCTTGAGAACAAAGCTTTCGTTTATTCTTTAGATAACATGTATCTATAAACAAGCTCAGATGGGGTCTGTATTTTCTGACACAGAAGATTCTAGGAATAGGCTGTAGCTGCAAGAAAGCTTTAACAGGGAATTAGCCGGAAATTCTTTGGCAGACAAAGGTAAGCCGGAGGTCAGCTAGAAAAAATATTTTTATCAGTCATTTCCTTTGCACCACAGCTGGGGAATGCACAGCCCGTGACTTCATTTCAAACAGCCTGTGGCCATTAGACTTTTTTTCACATTATTATCAGATAACATCAAAATGTGGGTTAACATGTAGCCTGGAAAAGTTTGCATTCAGAAGTTTGCGTTCCAGTGGCTCCCCAGCCCTGACTTCTCCATGATGCACACTCAAGCCCTCTACCTGTGGAAACAGAAGTTTTAGCCATCTTGCAAAGAGAATTTAAAGCAAATATTGATTGCTAAAATGGTGTTTGTGTGCAATTGAAATTTGTGTTTCAGCATAAAATCCTGAGAGTTTGCTCTTTGTCAAAAACTATCTGTGTCTGTATACACATACATCATAAAATGGGTCCTCTGGGGCACTTCCATAAAGCTGTTAACAACAACCTGCATTGTTTCATTTTGTTGATTAAAGATTTAAAAATACCTATTTTAGTATTAAGTATTAACATATTTAATATTTAATATATTAAGTATTAATATATTAATATTAAGACTGCAAAAGGACAGACTTCTGAAATCTATTTTTATTTCTTCTAGTTTTAAAGCCGAATACTTTCTAAGGCATTTTTTAATATAATCATAAAATTGATCATGTAATCATCCAAATGTGGACTAGGGCCTCTGGATAGGTTTCTTTAACAAGGGTTTGTTACTAAGAATCATTAGAAAGTATTTATGCTACAAATATAACCTACTTCAAGTTCTTGTAGCCTGTTACGGACATTACTCAATATCTCTTCTTAGATCACACATGGATGCAGGGAGACCAGTGAGCTMCATTTTTTCCTGTGGTTTACCTTTCCAGCCTGCTTACAGAACACCATTCCTTGCATGTTGGAGGTAGTCTCCTGACTTGTCCAACATGAACTGATGCTCTCTGTGTGGGTCTAATTCATAATCTCAATTCAACAGGAAGGTCAAAGTCTGCAGGAATAGTCATCACGATCCTTCCCAAGGCAGGATGAGGCATTTTATCGTGTGTTTCTCCAGAAGGGGCAGTTTGCACTGTCGCCCTTCTGTGCAAAAGGGTCTTTCACTATCAAGGACAAGCTATACAGTGCTCATTACACTTGAAAACAGAGGCCAATAAGCAGAAGAATGTGAGGGAATGTTTCCAGTCCAGTATAACATGCTCTTAAAATCACATGTTTCCCAGTTAAAATCTGCCYCTAGCTCTTCTCCCTGCCTCTGCTGTCCTGTCATCCCAGACCCATGCTGCTCCTGCTTATCAGGGTGGGTGATGCTCCCATTCCAACTCAGCAAAACCCCTGACGTGTTCCCAGCCATGGTACACTCTCCATGTGCAGCACCTGCTCTTTTGGTAGCTCGCTGGGCTCCTCTCCAGCCCTCAGCAGGGAATATACAAAAATGGATTTAAGGCACATTCACATGTTCCCACTGTCAGAGCTTTCACCACACAATACTGTATAAATAAAATCATCTGCCTGCTCTCTTGCTACATCTCTGATTCCACTTGCATTTCAGTGCATGTGAGAAAGCTTCTGGACTGAAATAGATCTAGTCAGCATATTTAAAGTGAAATACACAGAATTGCAAGGTGAGAGATGAAGCCAAAATCCAGATATGCTGTAGCAMAGATGAAAACAGAAAATCCCCAAAGCAACTGGATTGTTTGCTGCCATTTGTCTACATTATCCCATTGCTTGCTAATAAATTGCCCAGCACTTCCCACTGTAATATCACATTGACAATAGCATATGAAGTTATAAAGTTAGCCTTTTAGGCTGCAGTTTTTCAAGGCAGCCTTCTATCTCAGCAGGAACATTCTCCAGAAAACCTCAGCCAAAACAGTCGACTAAGGTACAGGAATGAAATTAGAGGAAAAAGAGGATTTCTGCAGGCTGAATGTCTCAACTACTTTTCCTTTGAAAAAGTGTCACACCCGTGCTTTTGAATAAGCACTATGGGTTGGTGAGACAAGTGATCATTTCCTGCAGGACACATCTGTGAAAACCTGTTAGGCAATCAACCCAAAAAGATCCTAGCAGTTTGCACATACAGAAAACGATGGGTTTCAGAAGCACAGCACGGCTGGGATTGCAGGGGCTGGGGCAGAACTTCTCCACTACCACAGAAGTACCGAGTGTTCGTTCGAGAAATCTCAAGAATGAACAGTCTGTGGAACAACAAAAAATACAGTAGCCACGGAAGGGCTCTGAAAATTATGCCAAGCATCAGGAGAAGGGGGAAGGCAGCCTCACTGTGTTTGCTTTGAGTGACCTCCTGGCTTAAAACGCGGCTTTTCGACCGGGACATTTCTCCGCCTGTTAGCCCACCTCATTATCCCAGCAGCCACGAGTACAATGGCAAAATACCGCAGAGCTGGCCGTGGGGTGAGCTCCGGCTGGGCAGGGCCATAGGCCGGGTCCGAGCACACGCTGCGCACAGGGCTGCACACAGCAGCAGATCCATGCTGCAGAGGTAGCCCTAAACTGTCTGCATCTCCCGCCTCCCTCACCTTCTCTCACAACCTGGGGATATGTTAGCCTGGCAATTCTTTACTTAYTGACCAGACAGCCCTTGGAGAGTTTAGTGACGGTTTTGTACTAAGAAACTTCCTGGCTCTTGAAATCCGTTTTCAGCTAACACTAATCGTTTGCAGGAGAAAAATATTTAAAATGTGCCAAAGAACAGTTGCAGAGCTTTGCAGCTSGCTAGCTCATAGCCTGCAAATGATGCTTGGTCTTCACGTTATGACATAGTTCTCTGCTTAAAATAAGAATATCCAAAGGAGCTTTTAGTAATTTCTTTGCTGGCACACGACGTTTCAGCCTCTATGTGTGCTGGCTCCTGCAGCGAGAGGCTGGGGCCAGGTGGCGCATCTGAGTCCCGGCTCCTGGGCAGGGGACCTGCCTGCCCCAGGCCACTGCTGACACGAGTTTGACAGTCTCAGCTTCAGCTCACTGCAGAGGATACGAGGGGAAGTACAGCAGGGCAAACCTAGCCCATGGTGATTTTAGAAGGATAGTTTGCATGAGAAAGGTAAGCAGAAATCCAGCACCCTCCTTCCACAGGGCAGGCAAGGATGCAATCCCTGCAAGGCAGGGACACAACTGTAAATGTGGCATTATTTAGAGTGAGAACAGCAGACTTACTCAATACAGCAGCCAAACCTCATAAAAGTGCTTCCATGAGACTTAACACCACAAGGAAAAAAAAAAAAAAACCCACACCAAAAGATTTAGTTATCGAGATTTATCTATCAAGATTTATCTATAGAGAAGAGATTTATCTATTGAGAAGGTTTTGTTAGCCCTGCTTTGCACCCCCCAGCTGCGACACAGGCACTTAGATGACGCAATCTTAGTGCCAGTTCTTTCCAGGAGCTTGTTTTACAGTTTACAGGTACATTGACATATGTTAAAGATCACACATGACCCAGGTGCTTGCCTAAGTTAAATCTCTCCTCCTGCACAGGGAAAACTCTCTTAACTGGTTGTGGCAACAGAACATCTTTCATMTCACTTCTGGAAATGCCACACTCAAAACAAAATGACTCCAGGAAAGTCGGCAGCTTTCGCAGGTAAATGAGATATGATGCCTGCAAGTACACCTTAGAGCTGAATTCCTCTACAGAGAATCGCACAAAACAGTGAGGAATAAACGTCATTGCCAGGCAACAAGTAACAGAGGAACTTTCYGCCAAATCCCTCCAGCACTGTTTGTGATATGGGGAGATTTAATTTTAAGAATATGCAAATGGCAGCATGAATACACTGACAGGCTCAGACTTTGTTTTTGTCGTTGTGACCGTCCCGGAGGAAAGGAGTTATTTGGCATGTGTTCTTCCGCTTCTCCTTTTTTTAACCCTGACCAGAAAACAGTGAGTTCTATCAGGTTTTTATCCAGCTTGCAGGTAAAGGGTTACAGATTCTAGGAAGTATTAAATACAAACTTTAAAGGATTTTATTTTCATCTACAGTCACATGATGCCTTAATACCCAATGACACTAACTACAGTGTCTCATTAAGAGGTCATGCAAACTCCCAAGCTAAACAAGGCATTCTTACATATTTAACATTCAAATGCAGAAGCCAAGCTAAGCCATGGAAGATTGTAATCACGAAAAGCTACACTTCCTGATCCACACAAAAGCTACAGGTAGGAAAAGTTCTTTTAAACTTGTAACATTGTGCTTTCTAGAGAAACTGTTTACAGGGCATATTTTGTACTCTCTTTCTTTTGTACTTTTCAAAATAGTGTAAGAACATTATCCTGAAAATATCTGATCTCACTTGTTCCACCTGTTGTAGAGTCAGGATTGTTTTTACACTCAGAAATACAGCTGGCTCAGTGGAAATTCAAAAACAATTTTTAAGTCAAATCTATTTCAAAAGCAAACATTTTTAAAGATCTCTTAGTTATYGAAATGGTTGAGTTGGAGTATGTGCGGTGAAGGAGGAGTTAATATGTCTTTGATATCTGAAATGAAGGGATTTAGAACTCTTCTAACTTCCTTATATCATGAATTGCACATTGTTTCAGTCACACTAATCCAAGTGTATTTTAAAGGATTTGGCTTCCTCACTGAACTTACATGATTTCTAAATTCCCCTCCTAGAATTTGGTACATTTTAAAAATAAAATCTTACAAAAGCAAATGAAAGACAGGTGGGGAGTACTACAGTGCTCCATAAAAGGAGAAAAAAATTACAAAATAGGGAGTAAGAGAAAAGTCAGTTAAAAGTCAGTTTATTTTAAATCAAGAATTTAAATTGCATTAAAGCCTATCGGTTTTCACATGGAGTGATAAAGTTTCACTGGCAATTGCTGGCAATATTGCAGGAGCTAATTTTTTGTACTTGCGCTGAAGGAGTTTTCCAGGCTACAGCGTTAGCATTTTTATTGCAAAGATCTTTTTCTCATTACAATTTTCTTTAAACTGTAATTGGTTTCAGACAGTTTTCTAAATACTCAGTATTTTAATGCCTTTGTAGGAATTTAGTTAAAGACTGCATACAATAGGGTTACAGRATCTAAATTTACTAAAAGATTTCTAGTGCATCATAGAATTGCCACATCCTGAGGATTCCCACTGCACACAAGCAGCAAGTGATGTTCATTGTTTTGCTCCTACAATGGTTGGGTGTTGATGGCTAGCAATGCAATTTTTCCACAGTTCATTCTATAAAACAAATCTCTTTTTCTTCTTTCCACGTAATGCTAGGAGATACTAAACAAGTGGAGAATAATAATACCTGAGGGAACTTGCTTCAGATAAGCTCTGAACTTTCTTTGGAAAAAAAAAAAGGGGGGGTTGTCATTACCAGTATTTAAAATAATTTAAATTTGAGTCCAAACAAGTTTACCAGTGGCACTTCAGAAAATTGTCATTAACTTTCAGGGTGCCCATCTTGAAACATAGTAGGTCTCATGTTGAGGAGGGCCAGGACCCGAGCACAGCCTAGATCAGCCTGAGCCATGAAGTATCTCTTTATCAAACTCATTGTACCAACGTCCTGACAGAGTCACTCACAACTGTGCCAGTGGGAGCGTAACAATAAGCCACTACACTTCAAAAGAACTGCTCCAAATTTACTATAACTGACTTCTGAGCCTATAGTATTTACAAAAATCTATTTAGAAACTCCTGTTGATAAGGGGCTTATTTGCTAAGCTACATTTATATGKCAGGGGAGTGAGAGGAACACCCCAGCTCCCAAATAAACAGCCAACTACAGGCTTTCACTGAGAGGCACATTGCACCCAAAACACCAAAAGCAGCCTGCCGTGGCCAGTCTCTTCTAAGAAATGTTTGTGCAAGTTGCGTGTGTCATGGTAAACCAGCTCTTAGTAGCTCAGTAGTTAAATTTGTTGATTAATTACACAAAATGTCTTTGTAGTGTGGAAGGTACAATGCACACTGAAGTTACTCTGTGACCGAAAAGACATTTTGGCCATTGAATGAGAAGGAGCCTTAACTCCTTTCCTAAAGAAAGGAATACAAATGAGGTACTTGCTGTCTAGCACCTTAGTAGTTCCGATGGTTTTTATGCCCACAATTTTACCCTTAGTGCAGGAATTTGTACTGCTCTAATTACTACCTTTATTTTTTTCTGATGAAACAAACCAACCTATTTTCTTGCTCTGTCAAATCAATATAGAATCAAATGTAGTGTTGTTTCACAGGGAAGACACACAAATCAAATACTTCCTGCTCATAATCAAAGAAGAGAGAGGTTCTTGGAAAATGAGATAATTGGAGGCCTAAGGGAGAATTTTTCTCTAGACTTTTGGGGAAAGCCAAACAAATATAAAAATCAAAACACTATCAGAAGTTTAGAATAGTTTTCTCTTTATCCCAAAGCTAAGACAAGCATTGATCAAAAGCTAATCCAGATCTTCCAGTTTGCAGATCTCAGGGAATTTGTACTACATTTAAGGCTAATATTGAAAATCAACCCGATGATTTTTGCACAGCTGTAGGTAGGTGGGAAGACAGAGCAAATCTTCAAGTGAAGGGAATCATGACTTCCTTCCTTGGAAAGCCTGGTTAAAAGTGGTTCACTGTGCAAGGCAAACATTTGTGAGTGTTGAGGCCCTTCTCTAACCACACTGTTGTTTGTACTTGCGCTCAAGGAAACAAACTTGCTAAAAGTATTTGCTATCAGACTACTGAATGAAAGCTAAGGGAAGTCTTTCTTCACATCTTTCAGGAAGGGACGGTCTTTTTCTGTGTTTGCACTGTACCCAGTTAAACATGGCCTCAGCATTGTCTACATCTTTCACTGATACTGTTTCACAAAGGACAGGGTGGGGCATGGGGGGAAACACTCAACCCACTGAAACACGACGAAATGTAGTCAGGCAATAAACATTTGTTTGGAACTTATAATTTCTCCTTCAGACCCTGTCTTTCTGAGGACTACATATGATCACCTGTGAGCAGAGTATTCCCATGCCTTCCACACAGCAATCATGGTGGGGAGGGCATGGGTGGGCAAATCCCACTGCTCCTTGACCAGGACCACCTCATTTAGCACCTGATCATGCTGGAGAACCAATGTCAAAACTTCATGCCCAAGCAATGATGCATGAAAATTGTTGATTTTTGCTGAGCTACAGAAGAGTGCTGGCAAGCAGGATGTATTGCTAAGGAGAATAGGTATAAAACACAATGTAGTTTTACTTATTGAAAGTTTGATATCAAAATGGACAAAATAAATGAGTTACGGTAGAAAGGTCAAAAGGGATTGTTGGAAAAGGGAAAGAAAAAGGCAGCAATTCTCCTGTGAGCTCTCCTCTGGGTCTCTTTCACTTAGACATATGGAGGAACTCTAAAATTTTATTAAGAACTGAATACATTGCTTAGAAACCAAACATTTAATCACTTACAGCAGGAAGCAGGGGGGAAAAAAGGCCAAAGCTGGGTTTTTTCTGTGTGCCTTTTTTGTCTGCCATTTTTATACAAGTTTACTTAACTCCCTTTTTTTCACTTTTATCACAGATGTTTGCTGCAAAGGCACAGATGCTTTATGGTTAGAAAAATATTCCTGATTGAATATTCTATTATTAATTCACGCAAGTTACTTTTTCATTTAGGATAGCAAGGAGGAGTAAGCCTCCTCCCTGGGGCTTACTCTTTTTAATGTTACCAGCTTGACCTGGCTCAACTTTACATCACTTCCAACTTCTTAATAAAGTTGTGTTTTTCTATTAAAGAGCAGCTAGTTTTATGATTTTATGTAAACAAGGTCCAATGCCTTGCTATTGCAGGCAATCTGATTTTCTGAAAGAGCTGAGTAACAATCACAAGTGTACCCATGTCAAGAATAACACACGCCCAGTGACTGAAAACCCTTTCAAGTACGAAGTCGACCCTGGGAACTCTTCTCTCTGGTTCCAGTGGGAACAGTATCAAATCTTCACCCTGCCAACAGAGGACAGGAGAAAAGAAATAACCTGATGAAATAACCTGATACAGGCAGTGCTGGTGCTACCCAGCACAGTGCTACCAGCAGAAACAGCACGGCAGCAGCACAGGTTTGCCTGGGCTGGACAGAAACTCTCCAGACCATAACAAAACAGATTATTTCACATCTGCCTGATCTGCTCAGAGCAGGTGCATCTGGATGTTAAGGCACTTTTCCAGGAAGGTTAGCATTGATGTCCTCTGATGATACACTCTGATGCAGAGTATCTGACAGCAGTTTTCAGGCAGGAGAGGCAGGGAGTGACCCAAATGAGCCATGTGGAGCCACATGTCCACAGTCCTGAAGACCCATCAGACTGTAGGTCTGTTCCTCCCCTACCTACCTACTATCCCCACTGAGTTTATTGCAATGACTATGTGTTGACTGGACTGTATTTCTTACACTCATTTCCCCCCTTCAACCCACAGCCTCTTTGAAACCCTTTTTTATCAGCAGTAGATTTGGGAGTGCCCAGTTTTATCTACCTGAGCACCTTTATTAAGCACCTGAGCTTTGTGCAACAGCCTAGGATGCAGAAAGCACCACCTATACCCTGGCACAGCCACCCAGCAATTTCCTCCTCTCCCTTCTGGGCTATGTGCTCCTTCCCACAGCCGAGCTGGTGCAGAAATGCCCCCACCAGGACCCAGGTGTGCTGTGCCAGGGCACCTCCCAGTCCTGGGATTGCAGCCTGTAGCCAATCCAGACTCTCTTGCCAGCTGCTCCACTTGCCCAGCCAGTGAATGCATGCTGTCCCACATGCAGTACAGGAAGTTTATTACCTCCAAAAAATGTGTTATACGCTCTTCCTCTCTTATGGCAAGCAAGCTTGATAGCAATCGCGTTAACATGACTTTAACACGACACATTTCCATGGAGCTATTCTTCTCATCTACTTCTGAYCTACTCACAGTAAAAGAAGCCTAAGTCTCAGGCTAATTCATCTTTTGAAGTAAGCTGGTAGTCTTGTTCACTTACAGCTCAGTGGAAAACAAGCAGTTACTGTCAGTCGTCAGGAACCTGAATCAAGCTTTGTTAAGGCCTCCTCTGTCTCTATTTTTGGTTTGGGTGTGGCATGGAAAAAACAATATTTACCATCTCAGTAGCTGTKCCCTTTGTGTATTTGTTTTTATATTCCCTTTCCCCATGTGAATTTAGCAGATGTTGCACAGCTTGGTATCAGCCCTGAATTTTGTTGTCAGAGTGCGTGCRTGTCTCCACTGAACATTAGTAATTAATAGGCTATGTCTGCACCGAAAAGATAATACGGATTCAGCTGCCAGGCACCATTTCAGGGGCAAATGTAGATAAAGGGATAAACACCAAGAATACCATAAGAATTCATTTTCAATGTAAATGAAACAAAAACTACAGCCATCAGCCCTGAATGGAAGGCTAAGAGGGGCCCGAGGAGCTACTGCCATGTGCCATGTCCAATTTTTGTCTTTAACATCTCTTTTTAAATTAAAATCACTAGGGAGTATTTTCCATTGCTTTGGATGAATGCACACAGATTGCTAAAAGGCTAGTTCATATTTACCAATATACATTAAAAACTAATGCTCAGTTCAATTATCCCATTAACTACCTTCTATAAAAACATTTCCATTCACTTTATGTTTATATAGAGTAAAAACATAGGGATTTGCTAGGGTAGAGATGTTCAAAAAACCTCAAAGACAGTTTAAGAAAACAGAGGAAAGCCAAGGGCAAAAAGCTAGATGCTAGGGAAAGGTCAGCTTGCTGCTTTCACAGCCAACACCAGTACCTGGTATCCACTGAACTACAGCCTCAGCTTTCTTTCATTTCCCTGCCATCCTTTCACAATAAAGCTTTACAGTGGCACCACTGAATTCAGTGGCTGGACTTCCCTTCTGGAGAATGAGAGAGAACCCATTTATCCCAGAGCACATAGCTACCCAGATTTTCCATCTGAGGGAAAGCCAGGTTTGAGAAGCAAGGAGACAAATCAGTCCCCGTCTCTGGGTAGGAGGCAGAATTTGAATCCAAGTCTCCCAAATGCCCTAAGAGACAAATCTGCCTCTAGAGACCAACATTCTTTAAAAATCCAACCCAGTGACTTTCTTGTCACAGGGCAATATGTCAGATTGACCAATAAATAAAGTTCCAACACATGCGGCAGGTATTTGTTTTATGTGTGACCTGAGACACACTATTTATAGTCATTGGAACAAGGAGTTCTGCTGGAAATGTCAGCCTGCTGTTAGCATACAGCGTTATAACACCAGAACAACTCCACAGGCAAAACACAGTCCAGCAAATTACACCTGATAGCGTAATCTTCATTGGTAATTTTGGTGAATATAGCTCGTTCTTTTGCACAGGATTAAAAGAAGAAAAAAATTACTGAGCTATCTTGATGTCAGACAAACTAAGTCTTTTAAGGCAATGAATCCTTTCCTATAGTTTTCAAGTATTGTTTTATTGAGGGCTAAAAAAAGGTTGCAAATGCAATCAAGATCAGCAATTCAATAATACTACAGAAATGCAGTTGTATTACAGTGCTATCTCACCATTATCACATTTTTGCAACATTTGGACCTTTTTGGTGCAGTGGTCAATACTTTGGATCTGCCTTGTACTGAGAAATAATTATTGTAATTATAACGGAAAAGCTCTTTGCTTTCATGAAATTGTTGTGTCTGATCATTCCCTTAGCCACCCATCGTCACTCAATGTCTGTGAAGGAAATTGGTTTAAAATAACCAAATGAAAAATTCACCTGCACTCTAAAGAGCTCTAGATTAAATTATCTCTATGCTTTACACTTTAATCTAAGTGCTGTATTTAAAAGCAAAGAAAACCTCTTTGAATCAAAAAAGAACTCGTATGAGAGAAAAAGTCATATCACATAGAAGTATTAAAGTATTTTATTAAAGTACTGTATCAGAGTAATTGCATGAAAATTTTTGAGTGTGACTTCTAATTGTTTTCATTATTTTTCTGTTTTAAAAGGGTTGTTATCCATTTTCACAGTCTTCTGTAACTATGCTTTTCTGCTCTCTGCTGACCAATCTTTATGTGAAATGCTCAGGAACAATGAGGTTAAAAAAAGCATCCTGATGTGTTTCCCACACATGTTAAGGAAAAGCAGTATAGTGTAGGAGAAGCATCTTGAGCAGTGAAACTGGGGAAAAGACACCCCCTACTCCACCACCACTCCCCCAAAAAAGGGTGAAGGGAAAATAAATGCATCAGGTGTATTAATAACTTTCAGGCTATGTCTGATCTGGGAGAAGACACAGATAAAATCTGATAAGGAAGCTGACTGATATGGCTTATACTGTTTTAGAAGGATCCCTAATTTTAGTGCTCATATTTGATCCTTCTCAAACATCCCCACAGCTTCCTAGCTCTAAGCAGTTCTAGGCTGCAAGATCATCTCAGAAATAACTGCCTGAGCCAGGCACACCCCAGCCTTACCACTCACTCAAATACCTGGTAATAAACAATTGGTGCCCCTAACATGCCAGGCATTTATGTGAACTCTGGACCACCATTACCTGACACAACTAACAATATTGCTACTTTGCTCACAGAATAAACTGAATTCGCTCCCACAACATATTAAATTCTTCCGATGAGGAAAGCATCTTCTCCAGGTGTCACAATGCAAGCCATATAACTTATCTGGATTTCATGTTATGATCCAATTAAAAAGCAACAAGGATAAGGAATAATGATGAAAGTGATAAAATTATTTTTATCACCATTTCCATACAGAACAACTAGACGAGGTTTGTTTTTTAAAATGAGCAAAATCAAATTTTTCTTTCAAACCTGACTCTTCTACACCAAGTATATTGTTCTCCAGGTTTTACTTTCAACTTCTCAAAATCCATTCTTCTGTGTATGCCTTAGCCCAAACGTCGTGCCTTATGCATAGCTGTCTAATTCTTAGACCTGTTAGGAGCTATGAATTTGGAAAGGTGGCCAAGCTGTTAATTCATCATCTTCTGTCTCAGTCTTGCCAGGAAAAGATAGGTTTTGTCTGAACAATGAATTTATAGGACGTGCTTTGTGGGTCATACCTACTCCTTTGCGTAGGACTCACTTCGGGCTAGCAGTAACAAACCAAGGCCGTAACTCTTGCAAACTCAAGCTATTTATAAACAGGTTTCAGTATCTTTTCCTTCTGTTTGCATTCCAATTTGAAAATCCAGTTATAACCTTGAAATCTTCCCGAAAGAGTTTTCAGTCTTTCAGCCACAGAAAAAAAAAACATTTTTTCCTCTATCCACCTAAATTTTCTTTGAAATACTGAAACCAGTATTGTCTCTTTTCCCTGTGGGCTCTGTTTGCCCTTCAAGGAGCTAACGTCTCATATTTTCCCCCCAAATCTATTGATTCTTTAGCCTGTTAAGCTGCCACACATGTTAAAATTGCCTTTGTCAAACAATTATGATGTCTGTAAACCACTGATTCTTCTTATTTTCTGAAATTCTTTTCCATTCTCTCTGTCATTCTATCTTGATGAGAAAAAGGCAAATGTGCAAAAAAAGCTGTTTCATAAGGCCAGTATTTGAGATGAGCCCCAGGAGCATGGCTTATTGCAAACTTGTGGTTTGCACTGCTGTAACAGTTGCATTAAATGAGTATTTGTTAGCATAACCTAAACCTGACTGAATTTCTCAAAAGTACATTTAGGACGAATAATCCAGCAGTGGTATGCTCTGTGCTACAGGGCTTGTATTGTTCAGTATCATGCCATGAAAGAGCCTAGATTTGTATGTTCTGCTCTTGACATGAAGTAAATTTAATCATGGACTGAGATTTCTTTGTTCAGTACAACAGATTTTTTTCTGGCCTGTACAATTCTAGTTTATCTCACATTCCTATAACCTGCAATATTGCTCTGTCCACAGAGCTCACTGTGCAGTGCAGTGCTAACAGCTTACCTAGATACTGGCACAGATTCTCTAACCCAAGGACTGAGTCCATCAAGAGCCTCCTGTATTCTAGATTTGGCCTTCTGTTTCCCAACCAGTACAAGTCTATTATTACCCTGCAGGATTTGTACTTTATTCAGGTTGTTTTGGTTTTCCTCATCTCCATGGCATTCCCAGCATAATATTCAAAGATATTATAAAAAAAGCCTTTTGTGCTCCATACAGAGTTTCCTGACTAAGGCTCTGGAAAAGAAAGTTTCTTGCAAAAGAAACTACATGATTAAATACAGTACTGCCCAGTAAAAGTCATGCTCCTTCGCCCAAACAAAATGGAAAGGTTAACTCCATCAAGGCCTGCAGATACCAGAGTCTTCATGCCCAAAACTTCCTCTTCACACAGCTTTTGCAGCTCCTTTGACAGAAGGAAAATTAAGTTTAAATTGGCAAAGACCCTATGCATTCATGCCAGGAAAATCCCACACAATTTGAAATTAATCAATAGCACAGAAACCCCCTCCCACCTACCACATGGAACCCAGTCTCCAAAAATCTGCAGCCTCTCTCTAGGGTGGTATTTGAAAAAAGCATGTTTGCAGAACTAGCTTCACCCTCCTACCATGCCACCTTCCCACAGAGAGATCTTTTGGTACTTTCCTCCCATGGGAAAAATAACACACCTATGTGGAAAATAAAGGCTAGAAATGCCTGATTTGAGAAAATCTCTTTATGGAGCCAATTCTCTTTTCTCTCACTGAGAAACACTCTATCTCTAGTCCAGCAAAACACAACACAAATATGATTTAGCTTTCAGGTCAATAAACCTTTTTGAAAGGCCTGGTAAGAAAGGCTTGCCTGAAACAGAGCCTGAGCTCTACCCTACTACCTTTTCCAGGCACTTCTTTTGCTTTCCAGGAGGCCTGAAGATTTCCTTACGGAAGCAAGATTGCAACTGATTACCACAAAGCTTTCGACGAGTGGCCTTTGTGAAGCACCCAGGTGAGACGCCTGGAAGTCCCCGAGGTTTGTTACTCACAGCGTACAATTACCCAGCTCCCATTACACTTCAGGGTTTTGCCCCCTCCCTTCCTGCAGGATTTCCCCATGTAAGGAGGCCATAGGTGCCTTGTCTCTGAGCTACCATCAGGGGTTTGCAGCATTTCCTCGTTTTGTTACAGCAGCATCTACAGGCACCGTAAGTGATAAAGGCCTCACTGCTCTGGCTGTCCCAGAGACACCTAGTAACACATAACATATTTAAACATTTATAGATTACCTAGGCTGTTCCAGACTGGATCCAGACTTCTGGCACATCCTTACTTTAGGGAGGATGAGGAGGCGCAACCCAATCCCRTCTTGCTTATTGTTAAAGAATACATTATCCCTGAGAAATAAATGCTCTGGATTTTAATCCCTTTGGGTTTAGGAGGCACATAATTGCAGGTACCTGAAATCCCAATTGATGTGYGTCATCAGGAGGTTATCACACAATCAGTGGTGACCACTGCCTCATGTGGCTTTGGCAGCAGTGGGTTCCAGTGTCTGCACTGGGCAAGAGGTGGCTCAGAGCTCACCCAGAGCAGCAGGGACTCTCCAAAGTCAAGGAAACATCAGGTTTGTGAACTTTAAGTTGCTTTGGATAATGTGGCTCTCAAGCTGCCTGGCTCAGATAGAAGGGATCTACCAGTAGCATGCTGCTGTCAAGCCCAGTAACAGGACTTAATACAACCAAACAGATTTTGCTAGGCAAAGACTTACGTGTAAAAACACTAACATCCCACACAACTAGGTAGGAAATTGTGGATTTTTCTGCCATGGAGTGGCTCTCAACTGCAGCTGGAGCTGGACCGGAGCTGTGTCTCATGGACCACTCCTGTGGTGCACCTACTACGAGAACAGAGAGCACAGGCAGGCAGCGCCAGAAGGAACTGGACTGCTGGGAGTTAGTCAGGCCTGTTAATCACAAAGCTGTCCTCCCCAGTCATTGCTCCACCCAAAACACACAGGTAATTTCCCTCATATTGATGTTTGCCACCTGTTTCCTTCTTCTTAGGCTTTGCCTATGGAGACGTCATTTCTCAAGTTTCCATGCTTCTTTCACGTTTGAAAAACTTTCTACTGCCTGAAAAAGTAATAAATGAAAAAAAAAATCAACAGCTCTTTCAATATAGCTTGAACTAGCCAAGCTTTGTTCCTTTTGTACTGTATCACATGCAGAGTTTTCCTTTCCAGAGGCAACAATAGTGAAGAGTTTTCACTCTCCCAGTTCAGGCTTTAGCAGTGCTGGTGTTTTAACACAATGTCACAAGTACAGGCATTGTATATCAAGCCACAGGCTTGTTTTGCCAACTCCCATGTTGGTTTTTGGCTATTAAACACCACCTGAATAAGGAACTGACTAACAAACACAACCTTTGTTACAGGAAGAAAGCAGGAAATCAGCAGAGAGCTGTCTCTCTGTCTCACCTCTGCGGAAAACCCCTCTTCCCTATTGTCAGAGGTCACTTCAGTGCTGCACTCAGAGCCAAGGAGACCTTACAGACACCCTCAGCTCCAACTGTCTCATGGCAATGCAATGGTTTCTGTGGGTGTCAAGGCCTCTGATCAYAGGCTTTCACCTTATGAACTCAGGTTAAACCCTAAACCAGCAGACTGCTGGTTTTTTCAGCACTTTTGTTCATTGTGAATCTTCAAATTCACTTTTTCCTGTTGAATACATACAGCATAAAGAATAGGTGAGAAAAGGCCTGACTCTTGGCAGCAGTTCAGCACCACAGAAATTTAATTGTGACAGGAAGCTACACAGCAAGTCACTCATAAGTCACTTTTGCAAGAACAATTTGCTACAGAGAAAATAAAAACACACAGCTTGATACAATTAAAGGATTTCAGGAGGTAATATGCCAGATAGCGCAGTGTGAAAAGGCTTTCTTTCCTGTAAAGGACAAAAATATCTTATTCCTTCAGACCCCTTCCTTACCTCATCACAATGAGAAGAGTAGACTGATCAGATAGCAGAAGGGTTAGGAGAGAACTGACTAAATTTTTATGCAGATTTGCCTGTCCATCACAGCTGAAAGGAATTCCGATGTTTTTTTGACATGAACAAGGCAGGATCTGACAGAATGTAGCAGCTGTCTGTGTCTCCATCAGTAACTCAACCACCTTCCTGTCACTTCACCATCTCATCTTTCCAGAACTGTGATCCAAACTGGGACAGCAGCCCAGTTAGATATCAAACTGGGAAGGAGTACAAAAACTAAGCCCTGATATTTTTTCCAGGGGCCCAAGAACCTCAAGGTTCTCTCAAATAGGTAAAGACCATCACAAGGATCATGCTATAAAGTTAAAGGGGAAGTGGTCTTTTCACAAAGAATTTTAAAAAGAAACCACAAGAAAATTATATTTTCTCAACCAGAACAAAGATACACCTTTGTGGCTTCTGTAAATCAGATTTACCTTTCCCCACTCATCCTTATTAACACATACCRTTTGAAAAAATATATACAATAAATAGGAATGCCTCTAGATGTCAAAATCTGGGAAGTGTATATGGTGAATCACCACAACAAAAGAGCTAGAACACTGCAGTGCAAGGGATAGCACAGGCTCTTACAGGCTCCAGTCCCTGGTCCACACAAGCATCCCTGGCAGTAGAACCTGAGAAAGAGTTTAAACAGCTGAGAGGAAAAAAATGTCCTTATTGGAGGTAATATCTATTCTTAGTTCCCATAAATCACTTAGGCCCTCAGTTAAATGTGATTTGTAAAAGAAAAGCACTGCATCATTATTTGCTTTGGGATGCATAATAGAGCTCCAGGATTTTAACTGATTTTAACATTAAAAAAATAGGTTTTGTCAAAGCTGAGGAACCATCCATTTAAAGAATGAAATCACATGACTGAAGGACTGGTATCAGTCATCTCTGAGTGCATTGCAGAAAAAGGAAGTGTTTGCTAGTCTTATCCACCCTCAGCAACTCCAAAATTTCAATAAAGCTCATTCAAGGTGTGATATATCGCATTTGTGAAGGTAAAATCAAAAGAAATACAGAGTAATAATAACCCTTGCATTGTGTTGTCTGCTTAAAATCCCTGGAATACATACAAATCACACCATTTAGTAAGTTAGAATTACAACAGAGAAATAAATACCTGAATTTCAGACCTTCTTTATATAGGAAGTGATCAAAGACTGMAAACAGGGAGGATGTCTCTCACCATTTAAAAGTATCCCTTTGGTTTCAATCCTGTATATGCATTTTGCGAGTAAATACCAACACCTACCAAGGAAGGCAGTCTCACACCAGCACACGACAGGGGTCTCTTGGCACTGGAAATGTGACAATCCAGCCTGTATTAAATGCCACAGCAGCATTGCTTCAGCTGCAAAACCATTGCCAAAGCACCTCGTGGAAAGACCAATATGTACTACACACAGCTCTAAAAAAAGGGTGGTGTTGCACTGGCACAGTTAAACTGAAGCAATTCTATACATAAGAATGATGTGCTGATTTAAAACTGGATTATTTATTAGTTTATTTTTGTTTCACAGCAGTGCCATTTCTATGGCCAAAGTATGCTTCAGGCTTAAATAATTTCTTGGATTGTCAGTCTTACAGGATTAGCGGTGTTAAATGAAGGAATGGGTTGCAAGAAAAAGTAATTTCATGCTTTGAAAAGAACTTTTATTTATTTCAAAGGCTCGGAACCTAGAACCATCACTCCATAATCTTATTCAAATGTTGATGTCGTCAATGCATTTTAAATCAGCATTTAATTAGGTTAAATAAAGAAAACAGAAGCTGCTGAAGAAAGCCCAGTAAGAATTTCTATTTCTAGATAAAGCTGCTTAAAATGCACAACCAATTCTGCTTACTGTGGGATGTGATGCACACGACTGAGTTTATAGGTGTTTAGTGAGAGTTTGTGCCACTTATTGTGTCACTGTGAGCAGTCAGCACAAAGAGAATGATGTAAGTATAGAAGAGTGGGCCAATAACCTCCACTCCTAATTGAAAAACTACATATATATATATTGGATAAGTCATACCCAGCAGCATTTGCCATGGCCTGCAACAACGCTTACTTTCCKTCTATAAAGGTTCATCTGCCCAAATCAAAAAAGTCCTTTTCAAGTTTTTTTAGCTCAAATGAGCATACAGACAAGGCAAGCTTTAGGGAACATTTCCGGTATTTAAACTCTGTCAATTAAAAGTGCTGTACCCAAATCCCATCCAAGCCATAACATGATCTTAAGAAAGCTGAATTGTATCAGTGTGGAAATCTGTAGCAGAAAGAGAAGAAATAAAAACTAGGTCAGTCTAATTGAATTGCAGTGCTTATCTGAAAAACACCTTTGCTACTCACTTTGAAAAGGCATTAGACACCACATTAGGCAACTGTTTTGATTTTGAAAATCTTCATTACTGTCTGCTTTGCTGAAATTACTTTCAAAGTCATCTTTGCTACTCCTGCTTTGCTTAGAGGACTCACTGCTGATGCCRCCTCCTGAGCTTTTATTTGTCTGAAGGATGAAAATAATGCCAATGTTACAGCTAGAACTTTCAAATGGATGAGGAGAAGCCAGCTTCAGCAGGATTTTATGTGCCTTTTAGGCTCTTATGTGAACACTAAATTTTAACAAAAAAGTCCCCAGAGGAGGTGCCCCACCACAGTCTGTTCTCTGCGTGCACAGAGATCAGAAGGAGAAAAGGGTGGAGCTATCTACTACTTTGGCAATGGGGTTTTCTGGCCTTTGGGTACAGCTTTACACCTCCCACACACAAGATGGGGAACTTCAGGAAAGCAGTAAGCGTTGATAAGCCTCATATTAGCACTTCACCTCACTGACACCTGCTCCAGTCCAGGCTCTCCAGGACTAAGTGCTCCTGCTGCTCCARTGCAGATGCCAGAAAGCTGTCAGCCAACCTCCCTGGATTGCAAGCCCCATCCCCTAGATGTGACAGGAGTGCTCACACTGTGGGTGCAAGCAYTTCATAACAAACAGTAAACCAAACATATGTGTCATTTTTAGCAAGGCTTGATTACACCGATTACTGATGTAAGACGAGCTACCTAAATGTATGTCAACTACAGAACAAGGGCCCATCCACTGGTGCCACTCTTTGTCAGTGGAACAGTATCAGCGTCATACTGCTGAAGGAAGACAAAACCTGGTTCCACTCTCTCAAGAAAAACACATTCTCAAAAGGAGGATGCACCCTACCAAAAGCAGAAGGAAGAAGCAGCAGTCACTGCAATTCACTTATCTTTCTAGAGGAATGTACATTATTAAAGACTAAATTTGGTCGTGTAGGACTTTCCACAGTCTAACTACAGTGAGTAGGATTATATACGTGTATATATATGCATATAACAAAAGTGAAGAGGAAAAACTGCTCCCAAGTCTGTGTTTCCTAGCACTGAGGATTCAAAATGTTATTTGAAGCACCTCTGTCTCACACTGGCTCATTCTTTAATTGTGTCAGTGTAATATTCACACAATTACGAACTATAATGAACAAGTCTCACCCTAAAATCTGAGCCCTGAAGGCTWCATATGTTATCCAAATATATAACAGAATGCTAAGCACATTGGGATTCTTTCAAACACAAATTTACTTAATTACAAATATTCCTAATGTTGCAATAGAAGCATCATGTTCAACTAATTATAGCTCAGAACATTTTTCTACTAAATCTTCTGGAAAAGAAATAGCATTTTTCAAAGTTACCCAATTTTCATAGCCTTCAGCAAAATACTTCAGCTGAATTTCTTACCTCAATTAGCACAATCTTTACTATTAAGCCATTTGTGTACGTTAGTTTTTGACTGACTCTAATCTTCTGACTGACAGGATTATAGACATAATGTGTTTCCTCAAGGGATTTTTCTACTTACAGAATCAGTCTGCAAACCCCTCACTGTCTAAATTATAGCCCATGATTTAATGTCATCCATTTCCACATCCTCAAAAACATGAGAGGGAGACCCTGTTTCTAGAGGTGGCTCCCCATGGCTCTTTGCCAACAAAAGTGCTTATGACAGTGAATTACACTATTCAGAAACCTTACTAGTTTTCGTAGCTAAATTAGACATTGCTTTGTCACCACTGCCTGAAAATAGTCAGGGACTGGGAGATACCTGGGTGCCTGGAAATACTGTTTAAGAAACAGGCCCTAAGCGAGATACCTGCAGCCCAGATAAAAGCTGGCAAGACTAGCTAATCATATGGATATATTTGGGTCAGGTAGTACATGCCACATCAGACAGTTTCAATGAAAAAGGTAGTGGAAAGAAACATCTACAGCACACATATCTCCCCCTCCAGTAAACACATGACAACACAAGCTCCCCAGTAAGGGCAAGCCAAGAGAAGATTCACAGCAGGTCTACAGAGAGGGCCTGCAGGGAGCAGAGCCTCAGGGAAACATGAGGTCAGGCTTACAGCACATCCTTGGCTCYGCCCAGCTGTAAGTCACCTACTGCTTGGTGACACCACAGCATTACAGTCAGGCACTGATCCTCAGTGTTTTGCCCTACAGCACAAAGGCTGAAAACMAGCCTTTCCCCCAGTGCATCCCCACGGGGCTCCCAGCACAATGTTGAGACAGGTGAGATTGGCTCAGCTGGATAGAGCATGGTGCTAACACTGCCAGGGTTCTGGGTTCAATCCCTGTGTGGGCCATTCACTTAAAAGTTGGACTCAATGAACCTTGTGGATCCCTTTCAACTCAGAATATTCCATGATTCTGTGAACAGATAAACTCGGGGTATGATTGTGGATAAGGCCTTGCCTTTAATTTGTCAGATGCTTCAGCAATCAAGTAATAAAACAATACAGAGCCAAGTTTAACACTCAAGTACAAGTGATTCACCGTCCAACTTTTACCAAGCATAAGGACCAAATAAGTTTCTTCCCTTTGAAGGAAGGCCCAGTGCCAAGGAGAAGACACAGTAGAACATGCAGCAATGATGGCTAAAGAGCAGTAAATTTCAGTTCATACTAATACATGCTGCAAACCCAGGTAAAAAGGAGTAGAAGAAATGCATATTCTTCTGTATTCCCGATGCTCAAAATAGCCTTATCCAGTAATGCAGATGGGATGATGATTTACTTTTCCAATCACCCCTACATAAGACCCCAAAGCGTTCAAAATGGCTTTTACACAAAGTTGTGTAYGATGAAATCAGGATGATAATTTTTTTACATTATAAAATGCAGTCAGATATAGCTGTAATAATAATTTTTTAAATTATCAGTCTTCAATTGACAATGTTATACATAGAAGAGAAAGGCAAAACATTTATTCTACAGTTAGATGGAAAAATGTTCTCTTATAACAAACACAAAGAACAGTCGCTCAGTGCCCGGCATTCTTTTTGAATATTTCCCAGAATTACTGGTGTCAGTGTCTGGCCAGTGCAGCTATAAGTGTGTTTAAATATTTAAATGTAGAAAAGAAGAAGCATTTTTTAGCTTAAATTTGTCATGAACATTTTTTGAAAGAAATTTTAWAAAACATGATCATAGATCTTGTCAGGATATGAGCATCATAGTGATGCCTTAGGATTTTAGCTAATTACAGCTCCCTGTAATACCAGGCGTGTTTGCACAATTTCTTCTGAGTTACCTGATGCTGACTACAGCACTGAACTGAGGTCTGATCCAGTCCGACAGTTTCTGTGTGTCATTGCACTTAACAAGGTAAAACTAAAAATACAATAAAAATCAAACAATGCAGAGACATTTCTGGTGATCCATTGTAAAGACAGTTTTTTAAAAAAAATGAGATTTTCCCTTTTTTTTAACCAGAGTGGCAAAATAAATCTACTTGGTATTTTTTTCATATTATAATTAAATTTGCAATCATGGAAAACAGACAAACCCACTCTTTTTGTTTTCTCCTAGAGTTTTCTGTAGCAGTCATTACTTGTTGGAGTGAAAGCTTCTCTGGACCCAGGCCCAGAAGAAAGCCAAAGTACAGGAGTTGAATTGAAGCCTTTGGACAAGCTGAGATACATAAAGTCATACCAAAGTGAGACAGAAATACAGATTTTTTAACTTCTAGTAAAAATACATGCTAAGTACCTTAAACATTAAAAAGCTGCAGCAGAGACCTTGAGCATAGTTCTTTTTGCTGTAGCAGTGTTATTCTTTCATAGAGTTCTTTATTTTAGACAAAATATGGATAGAACTATATCGTTCACATTTTTTAGATATATTATTTTAGACAAAATATAAATAGAATGAAATTGTTCACATTTTTTAGATATAGTGTTCACATAAACAATAGCTGATAGAAACTGTATACACAAATCTGTGTAATATCCATGTAATGCTTACGATTCTTAGAATTAGACCAGGATAAGTTAAGAAAAGAAAAACTAGAATCATGTGTTAATTTCATTAGTTAACTAACAAAAATAATCCACACTCCTGTAAGAAGAGTTAGTAGTAATTAATTAAAAGAAATTAGAAGAAGAAACTGCTGCCTGCTGTTTTGCTGCTGCTGCTGTTGCTGTTTGGCTTTACCATGTAACCCCCTTTGAACTCTGCCTTCAAGAAGCTATGAGCCTATGAAATAAAGAACTTAGCAGAACAGCAGCCTCCTCTGCTGTCTTTTGCTGTGGTCCGTGAAGAAAGGGTTTCCCATCAAAAGCTCAACAATTACTAATGCATTTGTTTAGCAGAAGTCGGCTGGAACCAAGAAAACAGGAGCTAACCTGCTGCTTCTCTGTTCTGGGTGTCCAAAGAACAMGGATTTGTTGCAGTCATTGGTTTGCCACCTGCCTGAGGCATTCAACTGTATCTAGCACAATGATGCTGGAAAGCATTCATGAGTGAATACACAATAACATTTGTATGTTTACAGCATCTGTGAAAGGTGTGGGTGGGGCAATTTCTCTACTGTGTGTTTCCAGAGCAAGTCAAACCCATTAACTAAATTCATGCTCTTGTCTTGCTTCAAAAGTAACAACACAGATGATTTATGGGCAMTGACAGCTGCAGGAACCAGGAGCTGGTTTTGCTCACTCCCTGTCCTTAATTAATTTTGAAGCATCTGGATAGGTTGATTTCTCAGATTCTGATCATACAAAAGGCTACCCATTCTGAATTTCTACAAAGGAAGAAAAAGACCTGTTCCATGCAGAGAATTGTCTGTCATGGTTTCTCAGTGCTGGCTGAACAGTGTCTACTGAAATTGTGTACCTCAACATCCCTGTGCCTGCCCCAGCAACTTGTAGGATAAAGCTGTAGGAGGTTCCAATCATAAAACATTTCTTATCCAGTAATTATTTTACTTGTCCTGTTAATAAAAACTCTAAAATGAGAAAGTGGCACCTGCAGAACAGTGTAATCTACAGCAACAAAAAATATTCTCTAATAACAGACCTAGGGAAATTGCCACAAACACTTCCTTCTAGAGGGAATATCAATATCTGTGTATTGCCAAAGCACATAATGATATATGCAAATATAAATATAGAGCAATACACCAGTGTGTTTATTTCTTCTTCTAGGTTCTTTAAACAGGAGGCAGATCACTAGCATTTGGGGCTGAAAGCTGGAGGTAAGCAATCAGAAGACATTTAACACACAAGCTAGGAACAGGAAACTTACAGAAGTGGAAAATTTTGGGTACTGAACTTTCGCCCTTGGCTCCTGCGACATTTTTACTGCTGAAGAACTATATAAACATAGATAGATTATATTGACATTGCATTACCTGCCCAGCAGAGCCATATGCTGCTCCTGCAGACATGGCCAATAAAGATCAAAGCTTCCCATGCATTAATGAGCTAAACCTGGGTGTTACATGTTTCATACCGTGCAATAGATCTATATTGACCTGTATTGACAGAGAGAAAGGCTGGGCCAGAAGAACTCTGAATCTCTCTTTCAATCAATTATTTTATGATTCTGTACAACACTTTGTAAAACATAAGGCAAATTTATTTTGTTGTGATTCATAGGCCAGGCAGCAGAAAGCCTGCCAGGAACAAGGATACTACCATCTAAAACAGCTCAGGATCACTAGTTACCAGGAGGAAATAAAAAGTARCCAGCATGGTCTATAAAAGTGGTGGAGCAAACAGAACACAAAACTCTTTCTGCCAGTGACCCAAACTGGCCTTACTAATAGATCACTATGACTAAGAACCTCTATCTAGACATGAATGGGCACATGAGACAACACTATCCTTAGCTAATAGAAAGATAGTAACTCTCCAGAAAACTCTTGTACAACTGGCAAGACCACAGAGCTCTTTCAAACAGCCTATTTTCAGCTGTGAATCAAGATCTCTCCTTTTGTCAGCTAGTTTTTACCACTCAGGAAACAACCTGTGCCTTTTAGTTACTGACGAGGTGCTTCACAAATCAGGGAGATTGCTCAGATTTCAAAGAATTGTTAAACAATGTTCATTGAATGTTACCTGTTGCATAGTGTCTTACCTGCTTCCATTCTTCATGTCGTTKGTGACAAGTTTGATATTTACAGGGAGTAATATGATGACAGAATTCAAGAGCTGACATACTGATACATAAAAAAATTCTTAAATTCAAGAAAGTTTGACAGAATAACTAACCTCAACATGATTATAATTCCTATGTACTTTTTGTAAAGACAACTGACTATTCATTTCTCTTCCTCCTCAATTCCCTCTGTGAACCAAGACCCAAGACAACTATAGTTACCTACATTTCCTTCTTCTCATCCCTATAGAGTCTAAGAGAGAAGTGTGCAGTCTGACAGCTGGAAGATTATTTCTTCACTCCAAGCATTCACAGAAACAATTCAGGATTTTCAAATTCAGCTTTGATTTCACAAAACTGCTCCCTTTCCTGAACTTAGAACAGAATCTTAAAGGCTTTGAACCCACTCCTAACAAGGTTAATCAAAGTTTTACCATCAAAATGCAGTGAGAGCATATTAGCACAACCATATGTAAACAATTATAGCAAAACACATGGGCACACAATCACAAAGAATGCATGGAAATCAGTTTTGTTCCACTGAAACTTAACTTGCAAAGAAGAACTGAACCCATCAAAAAGACCCCCCAAAAAGCTGTTGGACAACAGACTATGCAGCATAAGAAATATTCGAATGGTACCACCAAAGCGCAAGGGCCAAGGCTGTTAGAGAAGAGAAGGAAACTATGAGGAGAATGCAAACCTCAGGGCATTTAAATTAAATGGGCAATTAAAACCACCATTGATAGCTAAACATTTGCTGAAACTCTCRGGGACAGCATGGAATTCTAACACTTTATCAACAAAGGAAAACAAGTAGTGTCTACAACCAACTGATCTTCAGCTCAGCTTGGAAGACCAAGCTACGATTTCCAGAAAGAAAGAGTTAAGCCCTCTGCTGAGTAAAATATGTTTTTTCTCTTTTATCCTTAGGGTGAGGGAGACTTTTCTTATGAAAAGTGCTCATCGACTTCACACATTATACAAAGAGAGGCTGTGTGTGGTGTTTGAAAGTTTCAGGGTGGGAGCTCCTAATGGAGCAGGACCATAGGTGGATCAGAGTGACAACTGCCCAGCCTGCTCAGGGAACGCAGCACCCCATGCACACTTCCAGCGGAGGACAAACACAGCTTTTAAAACCAAAAAGCCTAGAAAGACATTCAAGAGCAGCACAAGAAGATAACTAGGGAAATAACTTTGCAGTGTCAAAATGGTTCCGAAGCATACRTACGGTCTAATGCCAAAGCAAGTTTAGAGTATTTAATTTTGATTTTGGTTTTATGACTTCAAGATAGCATGTTTTCAGCAACTAAATGAGATGGAAAATGCTAATATGAGCTTCTGAGAGCCTAATGATTTTGTTTAAATTCCAGGTTATTTTGGAATGTGAAAACTACTTGCTGCTTGGATCCATGACAACCATGTAGATACTATTCACTTTAAGAATCTACACAAGCATGGTAAGCAATATTCCAAAGATTGAGTCTCACTGGTAATTGTGTTGTGCAATAAGCTAGACTGGATGTATAAGGCTTCATGTTTCTGTCTCAAAGAGAGTAATATAGAAACTATTAAACAACATAAGCAAGAAGCAAGCAGGATAYGGCAACATACCTTGATTTATGAACAGTTTTACACACCAGACAAGTATTAAGTTTCCTAGAATATCACAAAAAGGATGTTGCTAAGCAAAGATGATGGCAAAAAGAGTATTTAATTAAAATGTCTGTATGCAATTTGTAGGACTAATCGCCATGCTCCAAACTATCACCACCAAGCAGAAGAGGAAAAAGGTCCAAATACAGTGAAAAAAAGGATACTTTTAACTCTAGTTTAAGAACAAGTATAGAATGGTTTATGCCTAATCCTATCTGACAATGAGAAAATTAATTATTGGCCAGTTTCTACAGTTACTTTTCTGTTAAATATACCTCACTTGAGACTGAGTTTTTAGCACTCATTTTAACATTATAGGCAAAGAGTTTCACTAATTTATTTGCTCCCCTTTTCCTTCAAGAAAAAAAAGGCACAGTCTACTTTTGGGTCAAAAGCCAATTACACACATCAGACATAAGCTGACAGTCAAACCAGTTATCATTGGACATGATATAAGGAGTAAGCTGAAAACTTACCAACAGCTGTGACTCCCAGCAGCTCTCCTTTTTGGCATTTTCATTTTAAATTTCTATGGAATTATAGGAATTTCCCAGAGGATTCAAAATAAACAAACAAAACTCAACAATAAATTAAAGGAAAACCCTATAGCTAACCTACTACTCCGGAATTTGTCAAAAAGACAAAAGGAAATTACAGCATTTAAGACTGCACTTGAAAGTTTAGTTAAACAAGCTACCTCTTTTGAATTTGTTAAATGAAATCTCCATCCTTTCCTAACTGGACCATGGATTTTATTTTTCATTTTACTTTCACTGTATGCATAAATGTTTAGGCCATGGCTTACACAAAATAAATAAGAACATCAAAACAGAATTACATTGCAAGTAAGATTATTAGAGATCAGAACAAAAATTAAAAGGAGGAATCTTCTTAGTAATTAATAATGGTAGCTAAATTAAAAATAGAATTAATGCAAAAAAGGACATAAAATGACCCCAGTAAAAGGTTGCATAAAACCAGGAACACACCATGACTCATTCTTCATAAGCTTTATTATTCACTTCACATAAAGTACTGATCACACCTTTAACAGATGCACAAAATCATTCTTAACCCTTTGCAACAGTATAGTAAGATTGAATAGGGCTATAAATCTTCAAAGTGCAGCACAAACACTAAGCTCTGAGAAGGATATGAAATGGTGACATACAAGAAAACTTAAGTAACTTGCTCTAAGGGCAACAGAGCAACACAATTAATTGAGGCTGAATGAATCCCAGGTTCTCCTTAGCAATGAGTCACACCAGATATCCAGGCCACTTAAATTTGCATTTAGTTTTCAATCATATTTCAGTCTTTTAATAGAAAGTCTTCTAAATATCACCTGTGGGTCAGACRCTATGCACTGTTGTCCTCTTGAATTTGTAGGCAAACGGCAACCATGAAACTGGAAGCTAGACAGTGAAATTTTATAAGAACTTGTCAGAGTTTACCCATAAATTCTGAAAATTATAACTGCAACAAATATGCATGCAAAGAGAGTATAGCAAAAAGAGCAGCAGCAGCAGCGACGATCATGTTGCTTGTACTGTCCTTGTTGCCTTGTACTGTCCTTCTCCAGCCCCATTGCCTATGGATGTTGAATTCACGAATGAACTACCCTGGCTTGGATCCTAGGAGTGTTCTGCTGAAAGGGATCTCAAGGCGAATAAATACTTCACTCTCTTACAAGAAAAGCCTTGCAGGTTTCAAGATTAGTGCAAGCATAACTCTGTGTGGATTTGTGGTTTGTAATGTAAGCTACAYCAAGATTTTTCAAGTTATCACTCAAGCAGAGAGATGTTGAGAATGAAAGAAAGGACATGGCCCAATTTCTAAAACCCACAGCAAAATACGTTGCCCATTTCRCAGAAATGAGCTTGACTTGGTGATTAATGGTCATTATAGGTTTGCATGCACACACAAATTCACATGGGCTCACATTTTGGTCACTACAAGAAACACTGAAAATATTTGTATTTTTAAAGGAGAAAAAGCATCTGCATTGCAGTATTGTTATACTCCAATTCTATAACCCTCATTAATTTATTTGTCTCTTTAGAAATTCTTAATAAAAACATTTTGCTGAGCTTTCCGTTTAGTTAGAGCACATGTCTGAAAGAACAACAGCTTTACCAATATCTAGAGCATTATTGCAATGCCAGAGGCATTTCTTAAGTTTCCAAGTTTGTGACAATCTGAAGGGTGAAGTTCTGACAAGCATACGTAAAGTTTTAACTGATACTAAAATATCCTGGCTCCCAGAAAGAAAAAGAAAAAAGAAAAAGGAAACACAAAGAAAAAAAAATCCCATAATACTGCATATTTGAGAGTCTTCTAATTTTACTGTTGTTGTTTAAACACTTCACATGAGTCCTAATCCACTGTAGCAAAGCTTATGCTCACTTTAAGCAGGTTAGCATTCCAGTTCAGCTCAAGGGGATGAGCATACTACTCAAGTGATTTATTTGATCACTGTCTAAATTTAAAATTTACAATGGTACCAAGAGGAGGTTATTCTATTTCCACGTTGTTTGCAGTAGACAGTTGATACCTCAGAGTATCCTTCTTACTTTTGTGTGCACATGAAGAAACCACTTGCAAAGTGTTTTACTATTGCAGGACCAAGACATTTAAAACAAATCTTTCAAGCAGTCGATGGAGTACAATCGGAAAGGTAGGATTATTTTTTTTTCCTCCTTGTGTAGGTTTAAAACCTACTGGCCATTCACTATTGTAACTTCAGCATTCYACAACATAAACCATCTCTCTCTACAGTACTCCACAATATTTTCTAGTGTCAATGCTCAGCTGCTACAAGCACTAGTGACAGAACTGTGCTTCTTTCCAACCCACGTTTCCTGATGTAGCAAACAAAAGCTTGCCAGTTTCCACTCTGAAGTTTAAAAAAAGACACTCTACAGAAGAAATACAGGAATACAAAATTGAATCAATCTAAGACAGTTAACACAGGTGAAAAACGGCAAGAGAAAATGTGAAAATGCAGGCATTTGGTATGGGAAGACCAAGAAAAATGGAAGGCAAGCAGGGCAAAAAGGGGGATTTGGAAAAAGACAACCAATTGGAAAATACAAGGATTARTTTGGTTTGAGAGGGAGAGCACACTGACTTCTAACATTTTCCTTACAAAAAGCTGCAGGTTATGCCATTAAATGGTCAAACACAAAAACACAATATCCTGACAATTTTAAGAAATCTCTTCGGTCAATGAGTCAGATTTTTGGGGTTTTTTGGTTTTTGTTTGGGGGTTTTTTGGTGTTGGTTTCTTTTATGTGGTGGGCAAGGGGATGTTTTTTGCTGGGTTGGGTTTTTTTACTTTTGTATTTACAAAAGAGAATCATTGACTCATTCTAATTGCTCATGGCTTTATCCAATTTTCTTGGTATTAAGAGAGGCTGATGTTCTGAGCAGTACAACAATACCACCACAATACCTGCCACTAGCAATATTTCGTATAATATAAACAAATCAGAAGCATCTGAAATATTCAGGGCAAGATGATTTTTGAGCACACTAAGCTACAGTTGAATACCAGAGCTGAGATCACATATCCTGCCTCGCCTAAATCCTGCCCAAAGGCATATACACAAAACACTCCAATACCTATATTTGAAGCAATCTCCATAGACATCCAAGTCTATTTTCAGAATATTGCTCCCTGAAGTAAAAATGTATGGCATACTTAAAGCATAAAGGCCTGCTAAACTCCTGCAGTGTCTCTTCATGCCCACTTCCTCTTTACTCGACACAGTAAAAAACAAACAAACAATCAAAGAAGCACTGAGCCTTTCCACAGAACTGATGTGCAACCAAGAGTTTTCAATAAGTTAGAATGGCAGAATTACAGGAGTTAAGCTGCTTAGAATTAATTGCCGATTTCCTTAGATTTATTTTCTTATTTTAACTTATAAGTATTTCACAATATCTAAAACATATGAGATCTCCACCTCTCTCTCCTTTTCCATCTTCCTCTGTTCACCCAGATCACCTAAAGATTCGAAGTCTTTCAACAGCATATTTTAAAGGTTCTGTTATGTTTGGCCCCAAATTTCTGCAGAAGGCCAATAAATTATTTTTGCACTCACAGGCAAATACAAGAGGCAACAGCTTCCAGCAGATGGACCAACAAAGAGCTTGATTTCATAGTGTACAGAGTGCTGCTATGCTGCAAGCGAGTGGCACTGCATGACAAYGTAGATGGCACAGAATCACAGAACCACAGAATCACAGAATATGCTGAGTTGGAAGGGGCCCACAAGGATCATTGAGTCCAGCTCCTGGCCCTGCACAGAACCATCCCCAAGAGTCACACCATGTGCCCAAGAGCATTGTCCAAACACTTCCTGAGCTCTGTCAGGCTTGGTGCTGTGACCACTTCCCTGGGGAGCCTGTTCCAGTGCCCAACCACCCTCTGGGGAAAGAACCTTTTCCTGACATCCAACCTAAACCTCTCCTGACACAACTTCAGACCATTCCCTTGGGTTCTGTCACTGGTCACCACAGAGGAAAGATCAGAGTCTGCCCCTCTTCTTCCTCTCATGAGGAAGTTGTAACTGCAATGAGGTCTCCCCTCAGTCTCCTCTTCTCCAGGCTGAACAGAATAAATTACCTCAAAATATACTTAGGAAGCATTCTGGCTTGTCAAGTTTTTCTCACAGACTAAATCCTACGGCAGTATGCTGTAGCCTTCATGCTCATCATCTGGCATTTTCCATTTTTCTAATGTCCCAAGTAGGATTTCTCATTTATATCCGCATCCAAAAAATTGTAAAAAAGCATGTAAAACTGATAAATAAAACATGTAAAACTGACACAATAAAAATGGAATTATTCCAGGAGGCTAAAAAAAATAGCCTTTATATATATATACACAGATATATTCAGCTGAGAAACAATCCACATCTAAAAAACACTTCTATATTTAAGCAGGCTTACACTCATCAGCTAATTCTGTAAATGGAAGTCTAAGAAAAAGTGACTTCTAGGCCAGAAGACAGCACCCACACCAACTCCCAGTCAAAACCACAGAGGAGGCAGTGATTATTTTACACAGTATTCAAAGAGTTAGAGAATTCCCTCATAAATTAGGGTCCCCAGTTTGACCCTCAGCCTCTAAGCCACATCTCACAGCTATCAAAATCACATCCTTGATGGCATCCTTCTTCAGCCTTGAAGCAGGCGGCTCAAGCCTGCCACTGGGAAAGGAGCAAAGCATAAGCAAGGGAACCTTCTGAACTGAAGACCCATGGCAGCACTACCTCAAGACCAAATTCTAGAGCTGTTTCTATGTTAAATGTTTTTAAAAGAGATCGGATACAACTAAGGATTTTCAGATGAAGGGCTGGAACCCAAGAATCCGTCCTTCAAAGTGCACAGCTGCACAAGATCACATAGAGACACTTTAACCTCTCAAGAGAAACGGCATTTCAGATACAGTCCCTCTTGTTCCATAAAAATTGGCTATAACTAGTTTGAGGCTCCACTTGTRTTGCCAGACACAGATTCCCATTTGGGCCTAGCCTAACACAATTACTGACTCAAATATAGTTTCTCTGCTGATTGCTTCTTTCACATATACATGACCATCTGCCTCCCAGTTTTTGCCTTGTCACACATTTAGACCATGAATCCCTTGGGAAGGAGCACATTTCTATGTTTGCCTCTATACAAGATGGGACTAAACAGGACTCAGGGTTTTAGGCCCTGCTATTAAATAAGCTATTACATTTTATGGGATTAACAATTTTAAAAGACAGGAAACATAAACTTTAGTAATTTAAACACTAGACAATGATGTAAGTTTGRTAAGACCAAATGTAGAAAACAAGCTTAGCTGAAGAGGAAATGAATGGTTTTATGCTACCAGTTATATTTGGTTTTCCTTTTTGCAAACTGGCTAATGATTGTGAGAGTTTTACCCTTTTACCCACTCTTTCTTTTACTTTTTAAACATAAAACAATCATTTTGTATGGTAAATAATGGGAGTAGGGAAATGTTCTGTGACCTAGTGCTGTGAATGATGAGGAACTAGTCAGAGAGAATGCATTTCTTTGTAAGTATCTTATAAATATTTAAAATCAATTGCAAAGAGCATAAGAGGAAAAAAATTATGTGTTCAGATCACCTCCAAGTTGAAGCTCTTGTGCCCTCTAGTATACTCTGCTGCAGCAATAATGCCTCACAAAAAGGTTCACCTTCCATGTGAGCTGGCCTTACTCTCTCAAGTGTAGATTAAACAGTGAACAGCTACCAGAGACAGTAGTCAGTGAATGAAATAGTAGAAGAATGACTTCTTAAAAACAAAACAAAACAAAGGAAAAACAAACTAACCAAAAACAAAACAACACCACCACCACAAACAAACAAGCCCTGAAACTGTCAAGGTAGAAATAGAAATCCATGATGAGAATAAAACATGGCATTTCATATGCTGACTAATACTGTCAGGAAGCCACCAGGAGTAAGTGGAAGATCTGGCTGACCTTACCGGTTTGAAAAGAAGGACATTTTGAGGAGGAGCCTAGCAGGAATTAACATAGCTATGCATATTATTACCAGCTTAGGCAATGACCAACAGCTACAAATCAAAATAGAACATCTTTTGTAAAACTGATAGCATCTACTTTTCATTATCTTTCCCTTCTGCCAACACACCCACAAACAACAAGTGCAGGTGTGCTCAAGCACTACTAGCAACACCCAAACTTCCCTGCCTTCAGACCTGCCCACTGCTGCCTCTTAGTTTGGTGCAAAACAGCTGCATGAAAAAGCAGAAATGTGAAGGGGTAATGTGGGAGCAGAAAACCCATCAGGATCTGATAAAAACACAGCTAGATGCCTGGAGGCATGGAAAGAGAGCAGCTGTAAAGAAGTGGAGCAGTTTCTAATGTTGCATTTGCATCAATCCGGATGCTCCCCATCCCTGCTGAAGTATTTACACTGGCACGTAACAATTAGCAGGTATTGCCATTGCCATCTATACTGGCATAGCTTCTTGGCAGTACAACTACACATATGTAAGATAATTAGCACGTATTTTTCTAGTATAAGCAGAGCAGACTAAATCTGACCTCTTCTCTGCATTTTGAGAAAATAAATGTAGGCAGATATTTCCATTACTCTGACCATCCTGACTGCCAAAGTAGCTTCTTGTCAGATCATAGCCAGACATCCCACTGGCAGGATGCTCTTCCCCTATGCTGAGAAATGTCACAGCATGCACCCACAATCAGAGGGCATAACTGACCCCTGCACAGCAGACACACCTCTCAGCTAGGAGGCTGCTCTCTAGCTTGGATGCTGTTATGAATAATTCAAAGATGTAATACACAATTTATTCTATTATTGTACTATTTCACATACATGGCAATTAGTGTTGACTGCTACTGTTGTGATCCTGGAACAAAGATCATAGTAACCACACATTTTTGTCAACTATTACTATTGCAAATCTCCTGGATAAACACTTAATACATGCATACCTTTTCAGATGACACAACACAAATACAGGTTAAAACCATGACAGCGTACTCCCACTGGTTATTTGGTGAGTGGGCCATACTTTGGGGATTAGCTGATGCCATATTGATGGTTCATCAGGAAAGTATAGTGTTTGTTGTTTGGGTATTTGATATTCACAGAATCATTGAAAGGCTTGATTTGGAAGGGACCTTAAAGACTGTCTGGTTCCAATTCCCCTGCCATGGGCAGGGATGCCACCCACTAGATCAGGTTGCTCAGGACTCCATCCAACCTGGCCTTGAACACTTTGAGGAATGAGACATCCACGTCTTGTCTGGGCAACCTGTTCCACTGCCTCACTACTCTCTGGGTAAAGAATTTCTTCCCAACATCTCATCTAAATTTCTCCTCTTTCAGTATAAAACCATTCTGCCTTGTCCCATTACTATCTACCCATGTAAAAAGTTGCTGTCCTTCATTCTTACAAGCCCCCTTTAAGTACTGGAAGGCCACAACAAGGTCTGCCCAGAGCCTTCTCCAGGCTGAACAACTCCAGCTTTCATAGTGTGTCTTCAGAGGAGAGGTCCTCCAACCCTCTGAATCTTTAAATCACTTTGCTCTTTAATCTCCTGAAAAGTGTGGGATTCCGCTAATTAGAAACAATTCTGTTTAAGTTTCACTTGGTTTGCTTTGCCCCTTGGTATGACTGTTCACATACCTTTGTCATTTAAGGATTTAGTTATCCTGCTATATATTACCTTGATGAAGCAAAACCATTTTGTGATATCAGACCTACTTCCTCCGTAATGAAAAAACTACTCTATGTCAGAATGCAAAGCATCCAAATTTATGAGGCCATAACTATAAGAGTCCTTTAAGTTTCCAGATAACAAGCAACACATGCTTCTGATCAATGAGACCCTCCAGATTTTGATAACTGGACTGATTAAAGCCACTTTTCTCCCTTGAAAAAACTACAAGTCTAAATCAGCTTCATGGCTTCACTGGGAAGAAGCCTAAATTATATCACTAAATCCCACACACAAAATCAACATCAACTTTCGTGTCTTGAATAGTACACAAAACACATCAAATTCTTCCCTCACTGGAATAAATAGCCATTGTCTGTACACAGTGTCTGTGTGCAATATCACCCAGAAGTCCAACCCTTTAGTCATGAAAATGCAAAGAATCAGGCCACCTTGAACAATGTATAATCCATGGGCTTGATTCAGCCTGGCCAGGGAGAAAGGGAACAAATCACTTTAGAAAAATACATAATCAGTCTTAACAACTGATGACAGGGTAAGAATTATTTGCATTGACGCAATGATCATATTTATCTGTTAAAAACAGGGGGTTCAATTTGAAAAAGAACAAGCAGAGGGTGGCAATGGGAGTCAAACATCCAAAACTGACAGCCGTAAGTCACCACTGTAGTCAGACTGTGGCTCAAGAAATTTTATGAGAGTTTTTGATGAGTCTCTCTGTGTCAACTTCTCCTGTCTTCACAGTTCACTGTAYTAGAAATGCGTGCAAGCTGTTCAGTGGGCAAATAATATTCTCAGTGGAAAATAAACGTGGCTGGTAGACCTGTGCAGCTCCTCAGCTCTGTAAAATAAAGAAAAATAGGACAAGCAACAATAACCTTGCCAATAACCTTGTGCTGGCTGGATAGCATAAGGCTCTTTCTGGCAGACACTGACACTCCTTATTCCCAAATACAGAGCCTGCCTCCCTCAAAACAGGAGAGTAAGCTGCAGCACAAAAAGCACTTGCACAGTTTTCTTTTCTTGCAGAGCAGCATAGATAGCAAGGACTGCAGGGTGACTCAAAGTCAATCCGCAGGTCATACTCTGTCAGCAGGATGGCACAGCCAGGTATCTCACTAGGGCTGGACTGCAAGATGGCTGAAGCACAGAACAACACCTCAGTGCTGCATTTTAAGAAAGTGTGAACAAAAAGACTGAAGTCAATCCAGCTAGCAAAAAACAGACAGACTAAAATAGCCTATGAGGCGGGATCTGCTTCCTATAAGGGATCATATTACAATATTTCCCCAGTGTAGTTCATTTATTTTAAACTATATATGTGAATTGAGTTATTTCCTGAAGCACACTTAAAATAAATTTCCAGATTAAGATTCAGTCAGGAAAAATGAAATTAGATTTCGGTCCAGCTCTAAGTATTGGTGAAGATTTGAGCATAGATGGTGCTCTCCACAGACCATGATAGAATAATAGAATAGTTTGGGTTGGAAGAGGTCCTTAAAGGTCACCTAGCCCATGGCCCCTGCAATGAGCAGGGATATCTTCAAGCAGATCAGGTTGTTCAGATAATTCTGGGCCCAGGACGTTTTGGGTTCCCCTGCTCCCAAAGCCTGCACCTTTTCTGAGGCCCTCTGGTCTCAAAACAGTGACTAAGGTCAGGAAAACCCCACAGAATTTGAAGCGTTCTCTGCATTTTAAGTAAGACAGTTCTTACAGATTATATTCTTGCAACAGTAGTGACTGGCCTGCACAGTGTGTGGCTAAGTTATGTTCCTCGTCTTTTTTCCCTTACAAGATTTTCCCTGCTATTCTCTCTCCTCCTCCAGCATGGGCTGGTAATTTTTTCTACTGTATGTTTACTAGTTTTCTAAATTTCTAAATATAGTTCTTCTCAACTCTACCACCCTCCTACAGTTTTTCTGTGCTTCTTTTATATTATCAGTCATCCAGATCAGTTATTCCTCTGCCTCCACGCCTCAGTAACACATAGACTCATAGAATGGTTTGGGTTCAAAGGGAGTTCAAAGGCCATCTCGTCCACCCGCCCTGCAATGAGCATGGACGCTGCACTCCCTTCCTCCAGCCTAGGCACACCTGAGCCTTTCTCAGACCYAGCACATGCCGAGGACAGTCTCCAAAATCTTCTGAGAGGGGTGAATGCCTACTTAGCACAGAAGGCAAGCTGCATCTCCTGTTAGGAGAAGCTTGTCAGGTGCTAGATCTCTCTAAGGTTATTCCCACCCCACATTCTCCGCATCTCCTCTGCACATATCTCTATGCAAACACTTTCTCTTCCCACACTTGCTTCTGTGCATATGTCTCCCRGCTGGTTAGCATTTGTCATCTATGTAAGACCTTGTCAGCAAAAAAATACCAACAAAGTAAATTGTGTTTGTGTTACTAGTGAGGCAGACAGACTTAATTTTGATGAACAAGGATTTCCATCCATTGCAAAGAGACTGGTAGCTCAGGGCAGTATCCTCAGAACGGACAGGTTTCACTGAGGAGCGCAAAACACAACAAACTGATGAGGAAGACACTGGCAGGATCAAGTCTGAAAGGTGCCTCTACTGGAAAAAGTCATCAGAAAGAGGTGCCTCAGGCCCCTGGGAGATACATCATTCAGGCTCATTCAGCCCAGATAATACCCATGTAGGAAAAAGCTCCTTACTGGCTAAGGTAATCTAGAGTGGGAAAGAATAGAGGAGAATGAAAAGCCAAACAACAGAAGCATCAGGGTGTGTGGGATGAAAACTCCAAACGAACTTAAAAAAAAAAAAAAAAAAAAAAAAACAACAAACACCAAAAAACTGGATTAAAAATAACGATCCAAAGTCAGAGTTTATCTCTTTGAGACTTACTAGAGAAGCTATTTTAATACAGTCTCCCTCAGCTTTCTGCCTCTTCTCCTGGAGGTGTCTAAAAATATTTTAAAATAAAAATAAAGGCAGAAGAAAACATACACCATGAACAAAAATAAGACTGACCTTTTTCTGTTTCCATGTAAACTTCCAAGAATATTGAGAAAAGTGCCAAACCATTTTTATGACTCAAAAATATTTCTTCTTCCCTTTTCATGACATTACCTCTTGTTTGTCTTTTGTTTACTCCTAACACAGCCACAGTTTAAAAAGACAATATGAGCTATGTTATTACATAATTTAAAGTCAGATGCCTTGTGTTTCTCAAATCTGATAAAGAAAAGCAGACTTCTCTTAAAGCATGCTGTGGCTTGAAACACAAGGTTGTGGGTTTGGAGTCAGACATTATGCTTCTTATCTTCACCAGGGTCTCGCACTTTCAGGGAAAGTCCCATCTCATCCTCTTAGCAGATGCCACCATAAATGTATTTAACAACCTCTCCTTTTTCAGCATTTGTTTTACTGATGGGATTTGTGTCCTGCTCTCCCCAAACTAAGAGTAATGACTACCTCCTTCCATTTTTTTCCAACTTTTTTTTTTTTTAAAGTTGCTCTTCTGTATCATATTGCTTTAAAGGAAGAAAGTCAGTCTTTCATAACATCAAGTCTTCCTGGTGTCTCTGTGAACACTTGATACATTGCAGGGATATTATATCTAGACTATCTTTTACATGGTCAACTAAATGTCTGCTGGAGTGGCTGGGGTTAACAAACAAAGCTGGGTCTCTTCCATCTCTTTCACTGAAGAAAAGTATCATAACTTTAAATGAAACAAGCACTGATATGGAATATGCAAACCACAAGGCTATTCTACACTGCCATACTGCAAGAATCTGATTATTTTGTAGAAACCAGTACAAGCTCATCCACAGAGACACACTTTAGGAGATTCAGCAGCTACTAAAAGCTAAAACATTCAAGTTCAAAATTAGGGAGAGTAAAAAAATTTAAGTCTAGGCCTCCTTATTCCTTTTACCTCAAGAGCTCCACCTCATTCCTGCAAATGCTCCAAGTGTCTCAGTCCACACCTAAAAAAAACTTTTAAAAAATCTCTACTTGACATTTTTGCAGAGGTTTAATGCCAGTCGATGTATTAGTGTTCAGGATTAAGTAACCGCATAATAACCAGTGACAGACATTCACAGGCCTTCAGAAATTTCATGGTCGAGAAAGAATAATATCTAGGATTTATGGCAGTTTGATCTGGATTCTGAGAATCTGAATGCTAAGGCCAAGGATTTTACTGCCACTTTAGACAGGCTGCCATTTCTCAGGGGGAAAATAGCCCTCAAAGTGTTCTACAAGAGTGCATTCCACATCATGTCATGTTTATCTGAACTTATCTAATCAATTCAGCAGCACGGCGTATCTGACAGAGTAAACATTTCATAAGGATGCAATGTTTCTAAATTCAGTATCAGTTAACATATTATCATCCATTGTTTGAAGTTTCTAATGCTCTTTTGTTTCAAGTCTGTAGCACTTACTTGATTCAAACTGCTCCAAGACAGCAGCTTATTAGTACTATTTATCTATTAATGCAACTATGAACATCACACAATACTCAAGTCTTTGCTAGGTACCTAAAACAAGATAAGTAGGATTAAAGCATGCCTTTTCACGCTATAAAAAAAAAGCAATTTGCTCCCCAGAATTATTTTCCAGCCTGACTTGAAAGATTATTATAAATGAAAGGAAAGGGCAAGGGAAAAAAAAGCCAGTGTTCAGACAGCAACATTGTAAATCTATATCCCTGTTTCAGGGATGTGAAATAATTCAAAAGATAACACAGCATAACACTGTTTTCCATATGTAATAGTTTATTCATGCCAGAGGACAGATTCAGTTGTAACTAATCAGTGGGAAAGCTTAATGCAGTAGCTGCAGAGATAATTCCAACAGCAGTTGTAATAAAAATAATAATAATAATAATAATAATAATAATAATAATATTTTTTTAAAAACAAAACCAAAACAAAACAAAAAACAAACAAACAAAAAAACCCTAAAAAACAACCACCAAAAAACAGGAAAGTGTTTTCTTTGCAAACAACAACAGTAATTTCAACTTATAATTGCTTTCTATGATGATCATAAATGTTTTCACAACAGAATAAAGGTCAGCAATTAGGACTTCCCAATGCTTAAAACCTATGAGCAATATTTTATGCTTTTGAAAAAATCACAAAACTTGTAAATAAAATCACTGAGTAGGAAATTTGTCAGATAAAACTCTAAGCAGAAGCACCCTGACTTGAAGTGCCCACTCTCAGCTAGAAGTAACATCTATTGTCAGAGCTGATCTACATACAAATTAGAACTGGGTTCACCAAAMCTGTAAACTTTAAAGCCAAGCCAAAGGCTGTGTGGGCATTTCAGTGGGCAATCCTCTTCAGATGAAAAACCCTGTGGCAGAATTCCTGCTATGATGTTGCTGTGGTATATGGGGTGAGAACACACAGTACAAGATCAGCAGAGACGTGGAAGGGAGACTGCATTTCAGGGAGAGAAGCAGCACCAAGAGAAAGGAAGCAAAGCAGCTGGCTGAAAAGCCATCCCAACAAGCACGGAGCTACATCAAGCTGGCTACTCCTGATAGTAATTTCTGCTCCAGAACAGCTCATGTATACACAAAGCATAGGTATGAGCAGCTATACCCTAGGCTAAAACCAGCTGCTGATTGACTGTAGCCCCTTAGAGGCTCCAAGAATGAGAGGTCTGACATCAGGTACTTAGTTCAGTGCTAACACCAGATGTAGTCAGATTTTAGAGGGGAAATGTTTTGATTTACATTTCTACTAGCATAATTGCCAGTAGACTTTGCAGTTCAGGCCATGTCTGAGAAGAATAAATCAATACTACTTTCCTTGGATGCTCTGTAAATAAATTACTCCAGAAAATACCACGACCTTGCTTCATCAATTTCTGTTTTATGGGAAGTGAGACGCTGTCCTTAGGCATTGGCAAAAGTATGCGAGGTTGTAGAATATCTCAGAGAAAAAGAAAGGGCCTGAATAACAATGGACAAAACATATTAAATAACCTACCCTGTCTTATTAACTTGAAATAAGATAGCCACCACCCATAAAGAATATTGGGGGTTTTAAGGATTTTGGATGTTCAGATCTGGGACTTCAGTTTAGGTTCAGAACAGGAAAGTTCTCAAGGGTCCAAATTAGCAAACCATTTCTTCTTATAATAAAAGACTTCAGCAGAAGAACCATATAATAGATAGTTCTTAGCATCTCACTGGGTCAGGCAATGGTGTAGCAAAACACAGTCTGCTAGTTCTAGTCAAACTCTGGAATTTTACTGTACTAAAATGGAGGTGCAACAACCTGCTTATAATAAAATGCCCATCCCAGGAATTTGTCAGTGCCTCACTAAGAGACAGTTCCACAAAAACGTCACCTCAGTGCTCAGTAGCTGTCACAGGGTCAAGTGAATGGAAACAAGAAGATATTAGGAAAGAATAAACCTGCTTCCTTCAGGTTTCAAAYACCTTGAGAACTCTGCATTTGTAGTTCCCACACTTTATTTGGACAGGATGTTAAAATGCAAAAAGACTCAGAGAACACCACAAGGAGAGTTCATAGGCATGAAACAATGTCAGTATGGGTAACATTTAAATAGATGAGCACTGAAGGGACAGTACAGGACATCTGCTATAGTGACAATTGGATGTGATGGTCACTACCTCTTCTAATACAAAAACTACAAGGCACCAAATACTACTAGTAAAAACAGGTTCAAGTCACACAAAAGCAGGTGATTCTTCACACAGGCAAGGCTGGTCTGTGAAAGTACTGAGTAAAGGATATGGTAGATGGKAGCAGTTTACCGTTTCAAAAAAAAGCTGGGCAAGTTCATGGTAGAGAACTTCATCAATAGGTGCCAAGTGGAAAAAAAATATGGAAAAAAATGCCCAACCAAACAACAAACCAACAACCCACACCCAGTACACTGACTTACAACTCTCCAAATCATAAAATTGCTTAGGAAACTATTCTGGGAGAACGCCACTATCTAAGAATTGTGAAGTTCTTCCCCAGATTTTTCCCCATTTAAAGACCATTGCCAATGCAAAACAACCTACAAAGACCTTGAACAGTACTCCTGTGTAGACATCCATTCCTGTGTAGACATCTTTCTTTTTAGCTAACAAAACCCTTCTAAACACGAGCATCATTTTCAATTCAATTGCTCATATATTAATTTCATAATGCTTCACTCACTCCGTCTCTCCCTTGCCTTCYCTTTCTCTCTTTTCAGATTAAAGAAAATCCAGATGGGGTGCAGGTGCTGCAAAATGATACAAAGGTACAATAGAACAAGAGTTGCTTAGATGGAATAAAACAAAAGCATTAAACCATGTGTCTGTGCTCCCCTACACCTGTTGCTTTAATTAGCCACTGTAAAAAACACTGTTGGAGTTTTCTCAAAGTTTACAGCATCTTTAAGCATAAGTATACTGATTTCCTATGAATGTCCTTTTGATTTACTGTAATTAAGGTCCATTTCTATAACTCCTACCCCACAAAAAGAATTGTGCTGCATTGAAAACTCTTCTTTAGTCAAGTTTTTTTTCATTTAGGTAGCATGAGCTTCCCTCAATTCAGCAAAACAAGGAGCTGCTGAAACAAAGAACACTTTGTCAGATCCTCCCTCTCTCCCAAGCAATGAAAATGAACTACAGTTCCTTGCTTCCATCATAGCTTTTAAATGCAGTTAGTTGGGGGAARAACTCCCATATTAAAAGTCTCCCTAGACAGGAGGACTAGCTAGTTTTATAAAGACCACATTTCAGCCCCACTTGAGGGTTACTCCTTCCCTTGGCCACTTCTATAGAACAGCTAAGGAAGTGGGGAGAAAATGGTGCTGTGAGAGAAAAAAGAAAGATAAAGAAAAGAAAGAGGCCCTGGAAGAGATAAGTCTAGGAAATGATAGAGCAAGAGGAATAAAATAAGTCAGGAGGGAAAAGAAAAAAAAGAGAAAAGGACAAAAGACTTGAAGGAAGAACATCAGGAAAAATGGGAGATATTTTAGCAACTACACGAGGACATATTAATTAACAATCTATGTGATGACTACTCATTGGCTAATCAGCTCCCCAGAGAAAACAAAAAATAAGGCTGGAAACAAGCAACAACCAGCACACAGTTCTCCAACATCCTCCTGGTGAATCTCACTACAAGGGTTAGTTATGATCAGTCCTGGGAAGCAGCAGCCAACAGCGTAGTTCAGCATTTCCATCCAGTTTAACTCATTCTCAGGACCCAAGGTAAAGTTCAGTGACACTCATTCCTCAAGACCTTCAGCTTAAAAATGAAGCTTAATCTTTTTTTGTAATTATATTGACTCACATTATAAGTAACATTTCCTTTACAAATTTTCCTTACTCAGCTATATTTTTGATCCAGAAGAAGTACAATCATCTGGATGCATCCATGAAGTAAACAGCTATAAACACAATGAACAAGACAGCAATAAATCCAAATTCAAAGAGAACAGTGAAAATGAAGAACCCAAAAATGAACTCCAGAAGGATGAGGTAAACAAAACAGAAAATAAAAATCCAGTAAACAGTACAACAGAAACTCTCTGGAATCACAGAGGCAATGATTCTCAAGAGGATGGCCTTGTGAAGCGTGCTACAAAAATTGATGTAGCAGTCAATGGTGGCAACTCCTGTGCTGAGCACTCCATGCTCAACCCCAACACACACCCAGCGAAAGAAACCAGTGAAAAGGGAATCTCCAGCCAGTCAGAGGCTTCTTCAGCCAGCAACAGAGACTTTTACACCAAATCAGACAGGTCCGGACAAGAAATTGACCTAGAGACAGGCAGTCACAGTARGGCAGCCAGCAATGTCCCTAACAGTATTCCAGACTCCCAGTGTGCAGAAGACAGCATCTTTCTCAAAGGAAACTCAATATTGGAGACAGAAAACAAYGCCATAAAACTGCCAGATATTGATTATCCCCTAAATGGCAATCAAACTGGGAACTATGTAGAAAAAGACAGCTTTTCAGTCAACTGTGTACATTCAGACCAAAGCAATGGTGCTTCAGCAGTACAGGACCAGGGCCTTTGTGTAACCCCACCTTTGTCTGTGAAAGAGAACAGTACTGAACCTTTTAAAACTGACTCTGCAAGTCTGAACGAGACCCTTACTGGTGGTATCACTGCAGTGGCTGCTACCAAAGTCACACAGGCACCCACACACATCAACCATAAAGATGTCAATGGAGGAATTGAGGAGGAAGATGCAGAAGTTGCAGCAGCTCTGGCTGCACTGGAAGCTGCAACAGCAGGAGAAGACCTGGAAGATGACGACGAGTACTAGATGGTTTCTAATACACTGGGTAAGATCCAGCTGTCATTTCTGGATCTAAATGAACAGATATACAGCACACATGGAGAGCTGTTATGAACAGCATATATAAAAGGAGTTGGGACTAAACCTCTGTCCCTTCAGCTGTTTTATACAGTCTTTTAATTTCTACTGCCTGAGGTACGGAAGTGGTCCCTTGGCTAATGGTAATACTCTTGTCTGTAGGCCCAAACAGGAGGGCAAAGCATCATTTCTTCCACACAGAGTATTCAGTTGTACACCCACCTCATCTGGACTCATTCCTTTGTTTCCTCATGAGGGTCTGTCCACACTGCATGTTCCAGGTTCACAAAACTTCCATTATTTAAAACAGGTCTATTAAAGCCATGGAGCTAGAAAGCACAGATTTTCATCATTAGCAGAAAAAAAGAGACATAAATGAGCCAAAGTTCTATGATCTACTGAAGCATGAAATAGGGAAGGCAGCTTGGACTGAACTTAACCATGGCTAATGGTTCCATTATGGATTAAGCCTGAATCTGTGCACATGCACCTGGCATTAGAATGATAACATCATTTCTGCCCTCACACCTCCCCTCAACTGTGTTTGATACCCCAAGTGTTCCTTGAAACAGCAGAAGCCCAGCCAAATCCAAGAGTGGGTAACTTTCTGTTGGCTTAATGTGCTAAAGTAGCTCACATAAGAATTGCACACACACTATCAGAGAGATATCAAAACTCAGCCCCTACCAGTTTGGATAGATTAAAACTGTTGTAAAACTACAGCCTGAAACCTCTGAACTCCACTTAATTTTCCAGGCACACGTCACTTGTCTTAACAATACAGTTTTCAAACAGGTTATGTCTCAAATATCCCCAGCAAGATGTGTTTTGTTTATACAAAAATAGCAAGAGTCAGTGTGGACCCCTCMTCGGCTCTGCTGTAGTCCCTAAATTTACAGCAGGAAAGGGATTGATCTTCCAAGTTGGATTAAGCATAAAAMCTGAAAATTGTTGCATTTTTGGAGGGACTGCATTTCTAACGAGAGAAAAAAAAGGAGGCAGAGACCAATTTGGTGCTGCCAATTCAGCAAAAGTATGGTTAAAATAGAAAGTGCTTGACATTTTATACTGAAATATATAAATATGGTTGTGGTTTCCAAGTTTTTGTTATAAACTCCTAATAAATTTTTTAACCATATTAAAAATAATCTGGTGGCTTTTGTATTTTATGCATTTTCTGAATATAAAAGTTACATTAAAGAAGTTCAATAAGATAGATCCCTCATTAGATGCATGAAAAGCACCAAAAATGTATTTGCCTACAGTATATGCTGATTTCAATCTCTCAAAACATGAATGATACTCCTAGAAGCAATTAAAACAACCTGGAGTCTTGGCTTCTAGAGAACTATATTCAGCTACAGGCAGGAGTCACAACATTGTATCTGTAAAATAAAAAAGCTTTATATAACTTTAAAGTATTGTAATACTGTTGATTTCTCTACCACTTTACTATTTCAATAAGCCCTTCTAAGCCTCTTCGTAAGTGCAAACAAGTYTTACGTACTCATTTGTCTTTCAAAGATTACTACAATACCGAAAGTCAGCGAAAGAGTGTCAGCACATTGTTGATAACGAGTTATGCTGAGAGTGTCACCAGTCCGGACTGTCCCTGCCCACCTGCCCTGCCTGGGGCCCCGGATCCCATTTACGTCCCAGGGGGGCTGGACCCTGCCAGCCCAGCCATGGCCCCGCCGGAGATACCTGTGCTGGGGCTGTCCTGGTGCCCTCGGCTGCCCCACGCCCTGGCTGGGGCAGTGGGACAGACGCTGGCTGTGGAATTCAGCCCTGCTATCCCTAGGGAGCCCCCACTACTCCCCACAACCCAGCCCCAGGGAGCCAGCAGCCCCTTGCTGCACCATGACTCGAACTAGGAAAAACAATTCAAGTAAAAAAGATGTTAAAGAAAGAAATGCAACAAACACCCCAGAAAACTTAACTGATTTTTTCAATATCTACTCAAATCAGATTTTTCTAACCTGAGCTCCAGCTCAAACTTCAAGTGCAAAGCACAGCAAGTTTCTCACCTTGCTCCTCAAGCATTTAAACATATCAGAGGAGAGCCCCTGGTCAGACCCAACCTGGACAACCTAGAACAAGCAACTCTTCTATGGGCAACTGCCTGCAACCGCGGGCCACCAGGCTGAAGCCCTCTGCAAGGGAGCAGCTGAGCCACAGACAGTACGTGCCTTGCAGCCCAAGTTCTCGTTGTCATAAATACAAGAGGCAAAACCCAGCATAAAGCAAGTCTATTCTCTGCAATGGAAATAACTGGTCAGTGTTCTCTCACACAAAAAAGAAAAAAAAAAAAAGAAAAAAAAAAAAAAGTCTGGCATTGGCATATTTCAAACCTACATCAAATGGAAAGCTTCCATAAAATAAACCTATGAGGTAACACCAACATTCAGACTTCTCTTATCTGCCATGTAAAAAAGCCCAGTGTAGTTTTCAAATTTAAAAAAAAAAAACCAACAAATATTTGTATGCGTCTTATATTTACATATGTGTTTATAGACCTTCAACTCTACCATGATGCTGCTGAGCGTCAGGAATTCTCAGCCATTTTTCAGACCGCAGTACAATTTTCACAATAAATGTGAAAGAATCACTTATTTGACAAATAGTTTTTAAGTGCCACACTAAATTTCCCCTGTAAAAATCAGATCTTAAATAATTATGTGAGAACGAAATCTTACTCAGTCCATCAGATGTGGATTGAAATAAACACAAACACTGCCAGCTTGAAGAATCCATTTTGCTCAGGCAATTGTGAGAGTAAAACTCAGTGACTTGAGAAACCAGAAAATCACAGAGAAAAAATGTTACTAGAAGCACGAGTAAACTGTATTTTAAGACTTCTCTCAAAAACGATGCATTTTTTTAAGACACACAGACACTGTAACTTCAGCTATCAATCAACTATGTTTCCTATATTCAGAGGGATCACTTATGAAGTATCATTTAAATCTTTCTGTTTTCCTTTGATACAAAAGGAATTACTATGGGAGCTGGTTGGCCAATATCTATTATTACTAATGTTTCTGTACTTGATGTAATCCTTTCTAGGTGAGTGTGAAGACATACGTAGCAATAAAGAACAGGCAATAAGATGGGAAACTATGATAAGAGTTGGTATTTCTATGAAAGCTTTTGCATCTTGGAAACTCATGTTTTACTCGATATTCTTCAAAGTCAGTAACACAATTTAAAGGGAATTTGCAATCATTCATAGATAAGCAAAGAGACATTGAGGAAGACTAAGTTTAGCACCTTCTCATTTAGCAGTAGGTCAATGCTGGATTATTAAAAAAATTCAGATCACTGTAGAGATTCCACATATGACAACAGGAGTGGAAAACAGCCCAGTCTGCCCTCAAGGAAGTTAATTATTTCCTAGAGAAAACACAGCAAGAGTAGAACCCAAAATTTGACACTGCAGAATTCTTCAGCTCAGCAAAGTTCTAACAAGTAAGCAGGAACCTGGAAATAGATAAATTCCACAAAGATGGAGGTTTTTCCTTCCCTTTTAAAGAACAAAGGTAATTGTCTGGGCAAGTGTTGCTATGGAGACTTCCCATTAAAAACTGTAATTCAAAAATAGAAAGTAATATTTTCTAAAAGATATTTCAGATTTGATTGTTTAAGTAAAATACCATTTTTATCATCATTTGAAGGGTGAAACAAGAAACACTGACTTGGAAATAAAACTTAAAAAATTAATCTTGACCTTATGCTGTACTTGCAGTTTCAATTCCCTAAATGTGATTTAGTTTTCCAGAAGATTAATTCTTACCAATGTATCTCATTTTTGCTAAATGAGAATATAATATCTCAACATTTATTAAGGTCTGTGTATATGGTATTTCATGTATTTATTCAAATGCCTATATTATACATTTTAATTACATTGAAACAATGAATCTTAATAGATTATTTCTCTGGAATTTTGGTATCTCTCTTTACATTTAGATGGAAATTGGAATCCACTAAATTGCACAAGAGCATCACTTCAAAATTAAATATATTAAAACTTCTTTAATATCCTGAATACACAAGGAAGTTAATTTATGAAAGCCATTCTACATTAAAAACTAATTTATTTTTAAACAATTCTGTTGATAAAACTTGCTTTCAGACATTGTGTCCTACGTTTTAGAACACAGATATCACAAAATGTTTAAAAGTAATTGTTAGAAGCAGATTAAAATTTTTTCATTGGTCTTTCCAACATGAAATGCCCTTGGCAGAGACTTTTTTTTCCTTACCATCATGAAAACAAAACAGAAACTCCTCACCTTGTTTCCTGGCCAAGCTTTTCAAATTTCATGCATTCGCATACACTGCTAGAGACATTAGTCTTAGGACTCCCTTCTCCATTAACAATTTTACTTGACATCTCAGGGAGGTTTGTTTTTAAGTTTTCTTTCATTTTGAACCTTCACAATCCTAAACTCCAGATCAGACAATCTTTGACCTGAACTAATTGAGTAAAAAGAAAACAGGAAATACTGCCTGCCCCTAAAATGGTTCTACTGCTGACCACTTCTGCAAATTCTGTCCTACCTGCTTTGGGACTTGTTCAGTTTCAATCTATGATCTGTTAAAGTTTTGAAGAATCTATATGTGTATCTTGGACTCTGTAATAAAAATTGAAAATATTATAGAAATTTAATGCCTTAAAAAAAGCAGTAATAATTTTTTAAGTGTTTTATTGTTAAATTCCATTCTAACCTTTTTTACATGGTTTAGTCCAATTTCACAACAGAATTTATTACATGTAGCTACTCCTCAACTCCCTACTTCTTTCTCTTTTAGTCAGAGAAAAGAAATATTACCTTGTACAATTTGGTTTGGAAAACAGGATTCTCTCAAAGAAGCAGGAAAAACTTCACCTCTCTTGATTTTGTTTCTAATCCAATTGTTGTAGTACACATCCCAAGCAGTCACCTCACAATTACTGTGATCAAAGCTATCGAGGTTACATCATTCTCTGCTCTGAATCTTGACTGAAATTCTTATAAACAGGATTTAACAGGTTTTTGCTTTAATTCATGGTTCAATTAATATATACTAACAACTGAGAAACCCTTCACTCTTTTAACAAAAGAAAAAACCCCAGAAGTCTTTCAGGAAATACAGCATCCCAATATTATGCCAGGTTGAAGACAACTTACATACTCAACCAACCCCACAACAAAACCATGTCACATGAAGACAGCAGTTTAAGTCATTTATTTGCTCATTAAGCTCCCTTCTGTTTACTCTGAGCTAGAGATTAGCTTGATTATTATGAGGGTGCAGAAGCAGAAAGGAGAAAGGCAACACCCTCAGCTATTCACCTTAACCTCAAGCATGGCCAGATTTTCAATAATCCGTGATCACACATTCTATCCCCTCCCTGCTCTTAATACTTGGAGCCAGTAGCAAGTAATTTACCTTGACTTATGCAAAATGAAAGGAAGGTAAGCCACAAAGGCAAGACAGCTACAGAGAAAAATGAAGGTATGAATGAGATTAAAATTCTCTTTAGGTATTTGAGGACACACCATAGGGATCTGGCCAAGAATTAATAACCTAGGTTGTTTCCATCTCACACCTCTTTAGTTCTTGAGATCCTTTTCCAGAAATAATGTATTAAATAATTTAGGGACATTCCTCAGATTAGCTTTTTCATAAAATCTACAGAAAAAAAAAAAAATCCATGCAAATGTCCTTAATTTCAATTGTCCTGGTTTCATCTGGGATAGAGTTAATTTCTTCTCGGTAGCTGTGAAAGTACTGTGTTTTRGATTCAGAGTAAGAATGGCATTGACAACACACTGATGTTTTGGTTTTATGGGAAGTCGTGTTTATCCTAAGTCAAGGAATTCTTTTCCTTGTCTCATGCTCTGCCAGTGCAGAAGTGCACAAAATAAACGGGGAGGGAGCAGAGCTGGAACAGGTGGCCTGAACTGACCAAAGGGATATTCCACACCATAGAACATCATGGCCACTGTGAGACGTTTGGGGTGATGGTGTTTGTCTTCCCAAGTCACTGTCACACGTGATGGGGCCCTGCCCTCCTGGGGATGGCTGCCCATGGGAAGCAGTGAATTAATTCCGTTTTGCTTTGCTTGTGTGCATGGCTTCTGCTTTCCCTACTAAACTGTCTTCATCTGTCTTCATCTCAACCCACGAGTTTTCCAGTGTTTACCCTTGCAATTCTCTCCCCAAACCCATTAGTGCAGGAGTGAGCAAGCAGCTGCCTGGGGCCTGGCTGCTGGCTGGGGTTGAACCATGACATCAATACAAGATGCACTACAGAAAGAGATTTTGCTGTGGCCAGAAGTGGTACAAGTTTCTCCAGAATCAGTCTCCAGAACAGATGAAATATTACAGGTTTTTAATGCCACAGTTTCAGTTCAGTAGGTAAAAGTGACACAGGGCTTAATCTAACAAGTATACATCATACTTTGCCAGAACAATGCCAGTCTGATTTTGGTTACCTTTTACTCATTAATCTGCTGTTTACGTAGACTTGCATAAAAAACTCATKCAATTAGCATCTGCAAAAAAACAACCGTACTAAAGATCCAGCATTAATCAAAATCAAGACAAATTATCAAAAGCCTTACAAAAGAATATGCATACTCCACCCTGACGGGGAATTACTTTTCCAGACTCATGCATGAGTGTTAATTACCAGGCGATGCACGCTGCTATTGTTTTGACATACGACACACAGATCCTGTTCTTCCTCATTGCTCTGATTAAAAATTTGGCTCAGAGAGAAGTTTACATTGTTCCTTTGAATAACTGCAYCAGTTACTTCCAGGCCACTCCAGGGCAGGAGAGGGGCTGAGTTGCTGGGTCCTGACTAGCCACAGCTCTGCCCCAGCCTCATGAGGCACCTCAGATCTCCCATTAAATTGGGACTTTTTCAAATTTTTTCGTTTAATTTTTTTTTTCACTGACCCATTCCGACCTTTTTGAATTACCAATAAAAGCTTCATAGCTCCCTCTGCTGCCAGCAAGTACGTAATTCAGTTACTCTACACAAAATCTGCTTACACCTGACAGAAAATATTGCATTCCTGTCTCTCTATGCATATATGTGTGTAGAGTCCTTTGAAAATAAGATTTGGGAAATATTAAGGGTATTCTATTTTAAGGCTTTCCTAAGATTGCTGCTTTTACTGGATAATTATTCTTACTGTAAATCAATWCTGAAGACCAATAGTTAAATACTATTTTAATATGATAATTTCAAAATACTGTCTTATTCAATATGAAAATCAAACCATATTATTACCTGAGTATTTAGCTGGGTATCTAATGACACCCATGGAGCAACAGTCAATTTTTCAGAACATTTCAGAGATAAGAGTTCAAATTGCTCAAAGAGCTCAAACTGCTTCTGCCCTATCACTACTATTCAGTCCATCTTCCCAAGTCTTTCACATTCCCATTGCTGCCTCTTCTCTGAACCTGCCCGCCCCAGCCATGCCTCTCCAAACCTGCCCCTCTGCATCAGGTACCAGCTACGTTTGTTAGTTGTTTTGCTGTTGCTGTTCTGCTCCATGCTACAGCTATGAAAAGTGTACTGAATCCAATGCTCTCTGCTCCCCAGGACCATTTCAAGACCACCACCACAATTGTGCCATACCAGCACAAGTGCCTCCTATCTGCCTCTGCTGCACTTCCAACAACTCTGCAGCCCAGAAGAGACAGGACTGGGATGACTGACTGAAAATAGGCAAGAAAAGGACAGCTAATGAGGGAAGGGGGCATCGGTTTACACATATAAAACTGAGCGGTTACACTGGTAGAAAAACGCATTTGCTAATACATCCTCCTCTGTATTGTAGCTGCAGCTACACTCGATGCCACTGCATCTCTACAGCACTAGAGGCTGCCCAGATATCATTTAAGAGGTGTTTCATTTACTACAGGCCTACTCAGCCAAAGACCAACATCAACCCAAACAMCACCTGACATACGGAAACACCCGGCCAAGCACCACCCTCGTAACTGGCTCTRCACTGAGGCCATGCTACAGGGGACTTGGCTTCACTTATCTAAACTTAGAAGCAAAATACACCACCAACCCACTCTTTTCCCCCAGATAATTYGGGAGGAACAGATAATTTGGAGCACAGAGCTGTGTAACAGCACAGAGCTTTCAGACCTTGCCACTGTCTGTTTGAAGGCTTCTGCCACCTTCTTGCTTCCAGCACTACAGGCATAGCATCTCTCCTGCCTTTTCTTTGAAGGTTAGAGGAACAGACTCCTACTTTCCCAAATTGTTCAGCTTCCTTTCCCTTATCCTGCTCCAGCCTTACATATCCTTTTATTAGTTTTGCCACAGCAKATGACCTTAACCCACCAGGAAGGGCACTCCAAGGCTGGCAGGGTGCCTTCCAGCTCTGCACAATGGTAGCTCCAGAATCAGCTAGCCCCCTTAGAGAGGGGAAAGGGAGCATCCAGAATAAGAGATACCATCAAATTATGGCTTGAGTAAACAGACCAGCAGCACCTTAGTGCAGACCCCTGGAAAAAAACCGTAAAATTTTAAAATTTAAAAAAAAAAAAAAAAAAAAAAAATCAACAAGTAGAAATTTCAGATGTCAGTACTTTGAGCCTAACCTCCCACAAACAAAATTCCAAAATACAGGATTTCACAAACACTGAGAAAAAAATTACATCTAAATCCAAATCCAAATCTAAATCTTTATCTGTCCAAGTCTTACATGCTGTTCATTAATATTAGATAGCCAAGGCTTAACCACTCTTCTTGTTTACTCATTAGCAGTAGCATTACTCAYTTAGCAGGGAAAAGAAAAGAACAAGCCAAAAGTGCACAAGAACCCTAAATTAATAGATACAAATTGATTCACACTTCAAACTAGAGGGCACAGGTGGGAGTCCTCAACAACCACTAAACATCCAGGAAACTTAATTCCTTAGGATAGACAGTCTCACATTCCAACCCAGTAGGCAGTTTCAGCATTACCAAGCCAGAACAGACCATATGTCCTCCTCTCTTCCAGACAGAGCTAATCTCATAAAAAGGATCTTTTTAACCCACATGATTTTGTATTAGTATGCAGTTAAGTACAAGCTCAATTCATTTGTGGGGGGGGGGAAAAACCCCAAAAGAAAACAACCAGAAAACAAACTTACCTGGCACCCTTTCCTCCTGTCATTTCTTACCATGCTTTTAGTGCCCATTTCCCTCTTCTGTGTCAGTTCAGCTCTGCTACGCAGCCCCACAACTCCAGCAGCCTCAGAAGAGCTCCCCACTCCAAGCTGTACACACACACTCTGCTGGAATACTGGAGTCTGGGGCCATTTCTACAGACGTTGCACAGCTGCAACATCTATCTGCACACTTAGGTACACCTGTGCTTTAGCATTCCCCCAGAACGAGACCAGCTGGCTGAAATAACACTTTCACCAAGGGACACACAACACACTTGGGAGTACAGGGACCATATAAGATACCAATTTCGTCAAACTTCCTGCACATGTGAAAAACAGGGATATAGTTGAGAAAGAAAACTGCAATGAGAAACCAGGTACACTATTGCCATGCTTTTCAACTGTTTTATAAAGAGATTCAGAAGCAAAAAGAAATGCTTTAATCCTTACCAYGTTTCAAAAATACATTGCACATGGGCTCTGTGTTCTTTACTAGTAAAATCAGATTTTATTAAACATAGAAGCAGCTCCCTGTTTTGCTACAGCAGCATGAGGTAAGATCCTGAATTTTGGAATAATGCTTTACTAAAAAATGAAGTGCCTGCATTGGGGAAAAGTAACAGAAGAATTCTCCATGTAGAAAAAAAACAAAATCCATTTGAAAAAAATTCTTTGTGTTTCTTCTGAAGACTTGTGTCAGTCCAGTTATAATAGAATTTCTCAAACTTTAATACARCAATCCTCTTATCAATATATGTACAAATTAACTAAAAATAAAAGTGCACTACACAAAATTCTTATGTAGAAGAAAAAAGGAACAAAAAAAAAAAATCCCTGAAAATGAGACTCACATAGCGTGTTGAACTTCCAGAAGCTGCAGCAGCAGCGTCTCAATTCTGTTTGAAAATTAAGTCCTGGAAGGACTTTTTTTTTTTTTACATTCTGAATATAAACCACAGCTGTATATCAACCTCTGAAATTCAAATACGGAGCTCAAAACAGATCCTACATGATGCTGCTAGGAACACTGAAATAATAAAAAGCCCTAAACCTGCGAACAGGATGGTACACTGATAATCCCATCTCAGCTAGCCACAACTTCCTTCAAGGCTCCTTCACACTATTCATACAGCAAAATCCACTTTTAATGCCCTTTACAGATCACAGTCATCTGTGAGAACATAATGTAATAAATTAAGCATTGTAGTATCACAGACAGACACAGGCTGAGAGGAAACAACTGCAAAGAGCTTCCTGTTATTTTTCATTCCCTACCTTGCAAAAAAAAWTTAAGAATAATATTGGGTATTTTTTAAAAGCTCCATGTCAATTATAATAAAAAGTTAAAAGCCTTGATACTTTTATTCTAAGATACCAGCTTGGGTTAAAGCACAGATTTCTGTCTTTCCCATTTAAATACAAAACTGAAGTAGTATTTGCAATTGTCCTTTCTGAAGAAAATAAAACYGCTCTGAAGTACATCACACTATAACCTAACCTTCTCAATACCTCATAAACAAAAACTTAAGGGGCAAAAAGATTGCATTTTACATTTAGATTGTGCAAAAATTAAATTTCACTCAATGCGTGAAGGCTTAAGGAAGTCACAAGGAAGCTTAAGAATCAATATTTTTTATTTACTGCTTGGTAGTATAAAAGTTGTATATAAACTGTTTTGTTAAAAATACACTTGATATGCAAATTTAAGAAAAGCAGACTAATATGGCAATATCCATACCCCTACAAAATAGCAGTGTAGTGTTAAAGGCGATAAAACAGGCAGTTTCTAAATCCTCTCTTAGGTAGCAATGCATAAATTCAATTCTTGCACATATCAGGTCTTATAATACCTTACATAATTACTTTATACACGTAAACAACTTTTTACATATCCAACATCCCTTTTATTCTACGTATTTTCAATGGAATCAAAACAGAAACTACTTATTAAAATAAGTAAAAAAATACATATTACTGTTTAAACTTTCTGCCATCCTTTTGACATTTATTTGCAGCACTAACCCATCATGTATCAAAATACAGTATCAAGAGAAACTGCTCTTTTTTCAGAAAAAGCTTTGGGGACAGTCTGTAATTGTGTATCTTCTTTCTGAAAATTATTGGAAAACCACTGTTTTCTTCAATGCTCCCTTTTTCCAGTAACATTTTACACTCACAGCTATCAATCTCTTGGAAACTGAAAGCTAATTACTGCAACCAATACTAATTAAATCTTCTAGAGATATTCTTCACACAAATAATCTCGTGAAGCTTAATGTATGCCTGTAAGATGAGGTTAGTGTTTATATTGTACTTAAATATTGAAGAGATTTCACAAATTGAGTTTAAATTTATGGGAGCAGGGATGCTAAACACTGAAGTTAAGAGTCCTGGCCAAACAGTTATTTGGGGTTCTCAAGGACAGACAATTATCTCTAAAAATACCCATTTCAAAAAGAACAATAAAACATTTATTATTTTCAAAGTTTGGTTGCGCAGTGGTGGGTTTTTTTGGCAAATACAGCATCACTGAAAAGTACATATTGATAGGTCCAGTCAGTATCTTGTGGATACACATAGAAGGAAGACCATTGGCAGCTCATACTTTCAGTAAGAGTGAAAAAACTTGATGTTTCCTGGCAAGACACGGGAGTAACTAATACACAAGCAAGAAGAGTAATTTTGTACACACTGATTGTTAAACACTGCACAAATCAATGAAGAAACACAATTCTCAGATGTGAAGGAGAAACACAATTTAGAGCACTTGCATTAAAAAGATTGAAGGTATCAATTTAAAATAAATCCATTTCAAAAACAAACACTGATGTTCGTTGAGTTCATAAAGCAGATTAAGTTATAGTTCTCAGAGTATAGTGCAATCTCTACTAAAATGCATTACATTAGAGCTTATATTCTTAGGCACTCAAAACAATTGATATTTTTCAGTTTCCATTACACAGAAAAGCTTGCTGAAGTATTACGGAGATTTCCCTCCCCAAAACAAGTAACAGGATAAAGCAGAGATCATAAGTAGATACAAAGAATTAACATCAAAATACCATCATAATTTTAGCCTTAAGTCACACTTAAAATATGAAGGGAGTAACAATGGCTTAAGATTTTGGTGCCAATGAATACAGCTACCCTCAGTCCAATAAAGCCACTCTGAAGCACTTTAGTATATATTCCGTAAATTTTTTAATGCCAAATATTCCATATCCTTATCTAAGGGTTGAAATATGTTGCCTTAGCTTAATAAGGAACCTGTGGGTAAGAACAAACAAAGAAAAGCAAAACTATTAGGCACTCTTCAAATACGAGTGAGCAGTTACAAGAAAAGAGAACAAAAGGCTTGAGCAAAGTAACCTCACCAAGAGCTCATCCAACTGCATAGGAAAAGATGCTCTTCAGCCTATATTAAGTAGTAAGGCAGAGGTACGGGTCTGGGGAACAACAATTTAATTTAACATCTGCATATAACTGAACCAGTCTCTACTGTGAAGTACCCTGCACAGAGTTCAAGGGCTTATGTACTAAAGGCACATACARAGATCTGGCTGACATAATTATTTCCGTGTATGTTTTACTTGGCTACAAACAGATTAAAAGAATATTTTTATCTTTCAAAGGCTGGCTTTTATCTTCAGCAAACACTTGTCAATTCTGGAGTGGGCAGAACAGAAGAAAAATCCAGACGGACCACTGGGGTGAATGCAGTTTATCCACAAGGTAACTGTATAACTTTTAACATGGAGCTCATTAAAAATGCTTGTCTAAGTACAATAAAAAGTTTAAGACTTGATAAAGCTTTTACCTTTCCTGTCCAAAAACTTGTATGTTTGTTTTCTTTCCAAGATGAAGCCATTCGTTATGATGTCCACACAGCTCAACAGTATTTAAGTGCCTAAATCTTACTATTTTACTGGTCAAAAACCATTAAGCGTTTAACCTTGCAGGAATGATACCACAGAACTTGTAAAATGCTACACTGCCATAAATATAGTTCCTTAAATAGTGTGCATCTCTTGCAAGTTTTCAATTTTCTCCAAAGTGCTTGCAGACAATCTTCTTATAAAAGTTCCACCTGTAAGAGAAGAAAACAATTCTAAAAATAAACCTAAACAGCAAAATTAGTTTTAGTATGGACACACCAATTAAAAAGTTAGCAGGTGCTCTGAAATGGAAAAAAAAGCCACAATTGCATTAAGTAGCTGCCGTGCATTCCAAGTTTGGCATGTGAAATCCTAAAGAGGAACTAAAAATCGATCTAGTACTCTTGAAATGAATGGACAAACACATGGACAAACTGACAAATCACACCACAGTGCAAAGCACTAGAAATGGAAAATGTTACATAGCTTCAGTGTACCAGTACCAGTTTTTGTTTACCCAGTAGCTTAAAATGGATGTGCAAGAGCTCAACTCAAAGTTTTGACTTCCGTTATCAGCTGTGTATCTACTACTCTTTTTATGTGCCACTAAGCATATTTGAAATAAAATTAACTGATGAAATGGAGTCTGCTGAAAACATGGACCTTGAAGACACAGAGAAGACATGCTACAATTTCAAGTGATATAGCCAGCAAGACACTACATAAGCTGAAACACTGTAGAGGTCACTTCAGAACATGTCAGTTTAGGGGAAAAAAAACCCTGGACTTGAGAGTAGCAGTGAATACAAGCAATCAGCAATGCTACTCTGTTCAAGTACTGTCCAACTCAGGAATTCCACCTCACACAGGAACTCGCAGTAACAGTGGTTACAGTTAGCCACAATGCACAAATCTACTGCCTCTGAATGACACAAAAACCTTTTCTGGAAGCAGTTAAACACACATTTATGTCTGCCTTCTTCCTCTGCATCTGAAGTTCTGAGTCAAATCCCCCCAAACTATAACCTTTAATCAGAAATGTATAGACTAGAGGCACAAAAGTCTTAAATGCTGTTTATCTATTCAGTTTCGGTAAACTGGGCTACAATAATTTATCAGAAGTCTGAAATAAGTAGTTGAAGTAAAGCTCTAACTACTACCTGTTTACACGTGAACAGCTTCTCATGCCAGTAGACAAAAACTGCTCTAGAACCATGCTAGGGAACAGTATCATACCCTTTCAAGCAAGAACTGTTTATTTTTTCTAGTGCACATCAAACAGACCTGGCCAGTTTCCCAGATTTACAAAACAGCTCTGTTGGACTGCAGGGACCATTAAAATATTCTGCTGAGCCATTTCTCTGCTATTAGAACATTTGTTTTCAGAAGGGGCAAAACTTTAATCCTAAGGGAGGTTCTACAATAAAAAGCTGCCATAGATGGACAATTTTTTTATAGCTTTACTATAATATCTCTCTAGAGAACAACTTATTTTTAAGTTAAAGTAGCAATGGTTTAAATTTATAGAACTTTTAGATAATTACAGGGAACAACTTTCCTATTTAGGAGAGGAAAGAACAAATTAGAGAGAAAACTGGACTACAAAACATTTTGAGTGATTTCAAAATGATGCAGTTTTTTTAATCAAAGTGCACTAAAATTTATTTTCATATATGCCCTATTCTTTCTATTTCTCATGCTTAAAGAGAAGATAACTAGCTTGCCTTTAAGTAGAAAAAAAAATCATATTATGAACAATCTGATGATGTTCCCACTAAAGATACAGAGAAGAAATAAAAATAGTCACAGAACTAACGAAACAATTAGCTGGGCATGGAAATGCCAATCCAGTGAAGGAAGATGTTATCTCCTATTGCATTTAGCTAATATTGATTTTTAAAAAGGGAAGAAATAGAAACCACACCAACATAAAAAAACCCTGAGCACAAGGACATTATTCTGAATCAGAAAATAAGAGTGCMGTTTGCCTTTCACTGACATCTGTAGGTCCTTCACAGATTACACTGCAACAATGAAACAGCAGCCACTAGGCAAATGTGATTTGCCAAAATGTGTTACAGAACAAAAAGCAAAACACCGGCATAGACAAGCATTTATCCAGTCTGCTCTTATATATGTCCAGCAATAAAGATGCTTATTCCAATTTCTTAGTTTTTGAAACCTGAACTCCACCTCCTTGCAATTTAGCCTATCATTGTCTTCTTATTCACAGAGAAAAAAAAAATCAATTTACTTCATTACCCTCCATAACTTTTTTAATATTTGGAAGCATACCACATCTCCAAGCCTCTCTTCCTCTATAGCAATGGTTAAAAAAACCTGGGTACAATATAGTGATACACAGTTAGGCATAAAGGCCAGACAAATACACTCTGCTTAGCTCAACAGTCAAACCTGTGCTGCCAGTAAGGGTTGGGAGGAAGTATCCCACTGCATACCAGCTCTCTACTTTAACCTCAAGATACTCAAGGGCATTAGTCTTGTTGCTTTTCTAAATAGACCCAATTTCCTCTTGTGCATTTCCCTCCTCCATTTGAAGTTACCAGTAGTTTGACACAACATCATTTTATCCTCTCTCTCAGCATATAGAGAGTTCGGCACGATGCACTTAGTTCACTTCCTCCAGTACCTCTACTATGTCCCTCCAGGACCTTTACTGTGTCATCCCAGAACCTTTGTCCCTCAAGGGTCAAGTTTGATTTTTGAACCACATTTGTGTAAAATCACCTTTCCCCTTCATATTATCCATCAGTATGTCATCAAACAGAGGCAAACCATATTAACTTCCAGGGGTTTTTTTCCCCTCAACTATCTAAACTGTTTAAGAAAAAGCCACAGTTAGGGTTGCATTTCAAAACCATGCCAGACATGTTTTTCACATGCATAACAGAGTAACTCAAGCAATTCAGTGAAGTTTAACGACTCACAAGAAAACCCCAACCGCCTGGCTTAGTTAGATCCCTGCGAGACCAGCAGTTTCATGTCTCTCCATTGCCATTAGTCAGAGCTCCACAGATCTATCAGAGAAGTATCTAGTAAGCAATCATCTTATACAAGCATGCAGTACAAAGCAGCAAGCATAAGGAAGCAGCTGTAGTTATTGAATAACTGTAGTTATTCCAGTGATACAACTGTCAGTAGCACTTGTTTGTTTTGGGCAATAAGCACACTGCCACTAAATCTGAGCCATTGTTTATTGCAAAAAAATGAATATGCAGACATTTTATCTGTTGGACTAGTGATGCCACACCCACAAAGAAGTTTTTATTTCAACACCTACTCTAATTACAAAGTTTGAATAAACAATTAGAAAAGACTGATGGATAAAAAAGCCTTTATTAATTTATCATTAATTGGGTGATCAGATGTAATTTTTGCAGACTTGTCTTTCAAAATTTTCTACACAAGTTTTCACACAGAACTGATATTTTCAACTTTACTGATTACTTTTACATATTTCACAATGTAATACTTTCAGTATGAGTTCCAAACATTAAAATGTTTGATACCTGCGTTTTACTCTGAGCTTCTCCTCTCTTGCATTTCCTGTTTCGTAGGTGAGGCAGGTGCTTCGCTCACTTCCTGTTTCGCAGGCGTGGCAGGCATCTCGCCATTGACACTCTCTACGCCAGTAACAGACATCAAGCTTTTCCGTTCTTTGGAGTTTGACTTGTGATCCACTTTCGTGACTCGAAATCTGAAGTGAGCAAAAGAAAGTTCATTTGTATTTCCCCAGAGATCAGTTAGATCATTCTCAGGACCAGTAGCATGGGCAGGAACAAATTTCCAGGTCCCAAGAACAGGATGTCAGAACAGACACCTACATGGACCCTGCTTCACTTCAGAGCACCTTCCTTCCTATTACCTGCAGGTATTTCCAGTACTCACTACTCCTGAATCACACTTTCTCAAGGAACTTTGTTTTGAAGCAGAATCCACAGATTGCATACCACTTCTTCGGATAGCAATTTTCAAAGACAACTACAACATAAGGTAGGAATTAACAAAGAGAAGGAAGTGGTTTCTATAGCCTCACACTTACTTGAGAAACACCAAATTCAGAGAAATGTATTAGTATGCAATTCTTGTTTCTTTTTAGCCTGTATCAATCAAACAAGAGCTTTAGATTTACACCCACCATAAATGTCCATCTTTTTACATAGTTCTTAAAAAAACAAAAAAAGAAAATCAGATTTACTTCTTCCAGAAATAACTTCAGTCTAATAATAACAGGGCTATAAAAAAAATCACTGATGTTATAAACAGAGCAGAATCAGTGGATATCTGATCCAACACCAGCTGCTGTAGTATTCCTAAGAGAAGTACACAAAAAAATGACCTAAGCCTTACCTTCCCACAGAAAGGACTGTAACTTCTCCAATACGACTTCTTCTGTTCTCTTTAGATTTTTGAGCTGGTTTTATAAGGTGCCATCGTTTGTGACTACAGCGAGTACAAACATCCTTTTCTACCACTCCTCCAACAGTATGGAAGTGATGGGCTTTGCAGCTGTGTCTGAACGGAACAACACCCGGTGACAAAGGAGTCCCTGGACTCATTGGACTCTCAGGAGAAGTAGGAGATAATGGGCTGTAGGAAAAAGAAATAAAGAAAATTTAATGTTTACTACAGAATACCATTTCTCAAAAAGGAAAAAGTATGAAATCCAACCTTCAGTTATGTCTAGTGAATAGCTAGTTTTTACAGGGAACATTTATTTGTGAGGACGTCCAGYTTAAGGTTCCCTTCAATAGTACATTTTTGCAGTTAGAATCACTTTCACGAATTAATTCAGCTGCAATCATGTGGTTAAGGTAACTAACACAAAAGACAAGGAAATCAAGAAGGAAAAAAATCAGGTCAAAGTAGAAGAGAACAGGTTACAAGAATTTATACTGACGACAACATTCARTAAGCTGAGTATAGTCACAAAAGAACTACCTTGGAGAACTACAGAAAGTATTTCAGAATTATTACAGGATCTCAATAAACTCACAGAAGAAGAGCACAGTCCCACAATATTGAAAGGAGGCAAAACTAAAATGTCTACCACAATGATAAGAGGAAACAACAGATCATTCAGTTTCAGGGGAAAAAAAAAATTTAAGTACCTAGAAAGAAAGAAAAAGCAGTACAACCTCCAAAAGGCATTTGAGAATATCTAATAAAATCAATCTGATTTTCTTCTAAAACAAACAGATAGCAGAGATAGAAACCAGATGTACATTTTTTGGACTTTAGCATCCATTTTGACACTGTCTTGTAACAAATTCCCCTAAACCAGGCCAGAGATCATGAAAGGTGAAATAACCGTAGAGTAAGGCAGCATACCTTGTAACAAAAAAAATTAAAAACACATAAATAGAAAGTAATATATCTGTAGTTGCTATTAAACTGGAAAGACACTCYAAAGGGGTTTTTTTCTGGTCCTGATGATATTCAGCGTTTTAAATAGTTCACTGGGTAACAGAATAGAAGAATAGCTAAAGTACCCATAGACTTTGGGTCACCCATAGTAACTTGTAGAGGTCAAGATAAGAAATTAGAACGATGAGAGCAGAACATGCACGTGAAAGATATTCACACATACACAAATCTTACTAAAAATACTGGATGTATTGTAGTAAGGACAACACAAATTTTCAGTGTTTTAGCAGAAAACCTGCACACAAACCTAAACTAAAAAGCAACGAGACAGATGATCATTCTTCAGAAAAAGAGGATCATGATCTGAACATGAATCATTAACAATGCTCCTGCTTAAAAAGGACAACTTAACAACGGAAATAACAAAAGTATAACATGTGAACCTAAATTTACATTACTCAGCATTAATCATGCCACATCTGATCCCACTGTGCAGGTTTAGAAATGTTATTTCAAGAAAAATACTAACAAACTGAAGAGACTCCAAAGGGGAACAGAAAGAACAAATTAAAGAAGCAAAACATGACAGAGAAGACTGGAGTTACTTGGATGCTTATTTTCAAAATAAAAATATTGACAGGAGATATTTAATGGTCTTCAAATAAACAAGAAAATGCTATTAGGGAAGTAAAAGTTGTTCAGCATCTGAAGCAAAGACAGAACTAATGGCTTCAAGTGAGAGAAGTGTAGATTTTGCTCAGCCATCACTATTGCTATAAATAGAAAGTTTCATAGTGCGTTGAACTTACAAAAAAGTACAGTGGATTTCTACTTAATTACAAAAGCTTCAGGAGTATCTGTCAAATTCTATAAGAGCAATAATTTTCCCCTCCTCCTTACTTTCCGTATTTTAATTTACCACTGAAACTATAGTCTAAAACTCCCAAGATAACATTACACATGCCTATGCAAAAAATTCAAACAAATATTTCTACAGCACCACAGAAGTTTAAAAATACCTATAGTTGAGAAGAAATCCTTTTGGAAATTCAGGGTTTTCTCAATAACCAAGCCTCTCACCATTAGAACAGGTGTTTAACGGTTGCATTCTCAACTCTTTGTTTTGCTGTAACTGTACAGTCCTACTTCTTTTATAGGTGACACAATACTACTTGAACTTCCATCTCCTCTGTCCTGAATATGAACACAGGGTTTATATATGAAGAGTACTGAGAGTAGTACAGATATAGCTAAAAGTACTCATGTAGAGATACAAGCACCTTTTCACATATGATGCATCTACAAGTTCTTTAACACATACAATGCATCTAAGGCAGAGCTCCTTTCTCTAATTATCTCAACAGGTGTGCAGTGAAAAAACCTAAGAGGTAGGTCAACCAATGTCTATTGCCACAATTATAAAGAAAACAGTAAACCAAAAGGAGACACAGAAAGAGATGTCTCTTGTAAGTTAGCATATATACAAATAAAATGAGTGCTGTTCTGTTCTTTGAAGTCAGTAACTTTTGACATAACTTCACCCCGAAGTAAACCAGTATTTGCAGCATCTGTAAATCTTTAGCCCAAAATGCAGTAAAACTGTATCGTGCACCTAGAACACATAACTAGAAGAGCCAGTCACTAAGCCAGGGTATATGTTAAAATTTAGGGACTCAAACAACAGAAAATCAAAGTATTATCCTCTTAGCTGGTAACTCAAGCAAGCAATGTAGTCTTAGAAGTGCTCAGGAAACAAAATCCTTTGACAGGGTATGTTTTTAGTTGCCTCAGGAAAYATGCATTAAAATGAGGAGTAATTACCTTTCAGGTTCAAATACACTGCTATCTGCTACCATGGCCTTTAACACATCAGCATTTGCTGCAATGAGAATAAACAGAACTCTTAAAAGTGAACAGTCCTAAATTTAGAAAAAAACAAAACCAAAATTAAAGTTCCTCAAAGAAATTTCATCTAAAAGAAAGATGACTGCRTTATGTATATCTCCAAAAAAGCGTAAGAGAAAACTGCAGAAAAAAAATGTTAATATAATTCTATTGGTAGTCTTAACAAGAGCTACTAAAATTGCAGTTCATATTGCACTCAACGCTCCTCCCCAGTACACACCACAAAATGCAGCCATCTAAACGAAACTCTTGAATAAGATCTCTGAATCACCTCACACATTTAACACAACTTCAGATTAAAAACATCAGTTTAAGTGAGCCCTACAAAAGGCAAATTCATTATCAGCCAGGAGCTTTCAATTGCTCACTTCTTATCAAAACACACGGATTACCTAATCCCAATTTCAAGGAAAAACACACAAACTCAAAGCACTAACAGTCTAAAAAAAAAAAAAAACAAACAGAAAAAAGGCCCAAACAACAAAACCCAAAAAAACCCCACATGCAAACTGAAAACCACCACTTTTCCAGAGGACTAGTCTTCATTCAGGGGTAACTCAAAGCCAGTTCAATGGTTAGAACTCTGATTTATACAWATGTAAAATTAAAAGGCTGAATGCTCTTATCCTATAAAAACATCCAGTCTCCTAAACTTTTCTTCTATTGGGCAAATACACTCTGAACTAATCAAGCATTCCATGGGGTGCTTAACTATGATTTTATTTTCTCAGTCACATCTTTCTCTTTATCCTTTACACTGCACACACATGAAGATACCATGTACAGAATTCAACATTAGTGCTATATACCCAATTGTCTCAGTTATGCACAAGCCTCTCATCAGACAAGAGCTGCAAGAATCATTTCAGGACAAGAAGTTTAATCTAGTCAAACATAAAAGTTTCCACAGGCTTTAAACACTACCACTAAGAAAGCAACATCGAGCTTCTACTTCACAAACAAAGCAAAAGGCTGAACCAAAAAAAAACCCAAATACCTAAAGAGTTCAAATATCTGGAAATGCATTACCTGAATTTACCATACRAAACAATTTTCAAGTAAGCAAGAAACTTCCCTATTGTCCTTGAAGCTATTGCCTTGTGAAGACAATCTCAAAGAGCTAAGAATGAATAAATTGGTTATTAAATGAAAGCACATGAACATACCATACATCAGACTATCTGAAAAAACATACTGGTTATAGAACACCATCACAAGGGATGATAACTTCAATGTCACAATACTATACCTTCATTTTTCATGATGTAGTTAACAATTTGTCCCACAGTGTCACTATTCTCATGTATAGTTTCATTCATTTCTGTGCAAAGAAATAAATATGTTGTCAGCATCTTGGCCTTATGAATCAAGAACTGAACTATTTTAAAACAAAATAATGATTAAAAAAGTCACAACCAAAACTGAACACACACCAGAAGAAACTACATTTTAAAAAAATGGCAAGATCTGTTGCCAGTATGGAGGGAAAGCTTAGATAAGACTTTATCATCCTTATTCAGTAAAGCCATGAACACAGGTTTATCCTCTGTACATCAGCCCTAACAAATTCAGCTAAGAACTAAATAAGCTCAGTATTTTCACAAACATACTTCAAAATTCCTTCTCTAGCTAGTAAGGAAGAGACAAACAAGAGGGCAGCATTTCTAATCCTAATAATAGGGAGGAAAAAAAAACCCAAAACAAATCGTTAAACTGTCTCAAGTCACTATTCTAAAACAGGTATTATTGGCTTTTAGTATGAGGGGGATTCAATTTAAGTTTTTCACCACATCTACAAGGACAAAACAATTGATTAATTAAAAAAAAATCTGAAAACTTTCGGAACAGAATGCACCCATTAACAATATTAAAATCTTCCCTAGAATAACCTGCAAAGGCTGAAGAAGATTAATGGGGGAACTAAAACAATGAAGAGGCAAAACTGTGCCCTTCCCCAATAATTGTTATAATGCTCTATTTAAAAAATGGGGTTGAGGCAAGTTTGCTAGGCTAGACTCTAAATTCTTCTCTTACGTAGTAAATTAGAGGCTTCCCCATCTCTGTACCCACACTTCATCTTAATACCTGCAACTTTGCAATGTAACTTAGACACAGCTAGATCCTGACACTGAGACACAGGGGATGTCCCCATTTCACTACCACACACCTCACCGTCCCACTCGGGAACTAACAGATCAGACAGCTCCACCCACGGCACAGATGCCCCAGGCAGTTAATGCTTAAGAACACCCTGACACATCATTACTGCACCACACAGGTCTACCCTTACCACAGAGCCACTGTCATTTGCACTCATTATGAACCTACTGAAAGAAATTAACTAGGAGAAAGGAAAAGGCCCAGAGTATTTACAAGTGACTTTTGCTTTTACTTACGTTTTACAAATGCTATACCAGGTTACTATAGCCTTTCCCACGTGGTAATACCCTTTTTTTCCCCCAAGTAAGAATAGATGGAAATAAGGAACAATAAAAACAAGGGCACAAATGAACAAACATCAGGATAAAAACAAAGGTAACTTTAAGAAAAAATTATAAACAGCAGACAGTACTTAAAACAGAATGAAGATATTCAGTCCAAAGGCTTGGTTTTATAAAGAGAGGCAAGATAAGAATGACAGCACAACAGGAACAAATTAGGATTACAAAACATGAAACTAAGATATTAGGCTTTAAATGGCACCTTTTTGCCACTTCTCAGCTAGCATTATGTACACTAATACTTTGTTGTTAACAGCATGTAGAATGCAGAAAAATGATCTGGTGACTCCAGCTGTGGGGTCGCAAACAAATATACTGATACTTTGATCCCTCTGTAAGCTCTTACTTGATGTTAGCAGACTTGCACGGGAATGCAGAACACTCCTAGTTCTGACTGGCAAAGATCAAACCCCAAGTGACATATAATAACAAAAATATTATTTTTAATACTGCTTTGATGTCAAATATAGACACAGAAATGACAGAAGTCTCACAATAAATTATTTCATAGTAGTTGCAATGTACAGAAATAGGCATTTGTTTATTAGACTTGATTACCTATTTTTTCATCAATGTTTTCTTCTTCTACTTCTTCAGCCTCTGTTGTACAACGATATCCTTTTTTCTTAAGGACATGGCAGATAAGGATCCCCAAGAGACCCATGATGAAGAAAACAGGAACCAAAGCAAAGGCAATATACTCTAGGTGTTCAGCCTTGCCATCATTGCCATCCGTTTTAGTTGTCAAAGTAGTTGTCTGTAAGCCATGGCTTGACAAAACCCCGGGAACCTCTCCATCTATGTAAATCAATAAACACATTTATCACTACACATTGTAAATCACTTGAAAGAATTCAGAAAATATCAAGCATGACCAAATCCCCACAGTGTCAATGCAAGGTACCTTCTGTGACGATGACGACAATACTCTACTGACTGGGAACTTACACCAGAAACAGCAGATATTCCCTCTTCACCAAACAATTACAAACATCTAACATCCAAAAAGCCTGTGTGATATTTCTTCAATATAACAGTGAAGAACCAACAATGTTCTAGCCTGACAGACTTGTAATCTCAAATAGAGGGCTCGCACGTTTCACAGAAGAAACATTGCTCCTTGGTCACACCAGAGAGCAAAATGCCATACCATTCCTCCAGTCCTAAGTTTATATAAAATAACCAATAAAATATGGATCCTTCCCTAACATGAGAGCAAATACAGGATTTAATATTGACCCTTGCATAGGAAAAGTATCAGGTGCGAAAGAAATAGCCTTGATTTTTATTTTTCTTTTGACAGTAGGAATTCTCAAAAGAAAGAGCATCTACCCCGACTCATCAGAATAAGGTGGGCTCATTCTTTCTTTGTTTCAGATTTCGAAATCATTTTGTAGTTAAACTTGAAACAGGACATGAATTCTTTTTTCTTGCAAAGAATTTAAGTTGAAGCATTGTCCCACACTAACTCTATATCCACAATTAAGCACTTTTGTTCCAATTAAGTTCTGGATTTCACAGATGTAAATTCCATGTTATAAACTGGGATTTTGACCTATCAAAAGTATAGAATATTTACATTAGAAGGGACATCTGAAGTTATCAGTCCAAATGCTGCTAAAAGCAGCACTGATTACATCAGGTTTCACAGGTAAGCTCCATCTAGATGATGAACATTCCACATTCCTGGGCAACCTCTTCCAATATTAACACACTTTTATGTCCAATATACACAAAGAAACTAAAAACTTGGTATGTTCGCACATATCAAATATAAAAGTATAAAAAGTTCAACAGCTCAGATAAATCCAAAATTACATGCTGCATACTCAAAACTTTTACAAACCCTTAGAGCTTATACACACTCCCCACCCCACATAAAAAAGACTTAAACATTACTATCCCAAATTTGCAAGAATGTTCCTGCATTTCTACCTTCTATTATTCTCCTCCACTCCAGCCAAAAACAATTTTTTTGAGTAGGAAATAATGACAGCCAGAAAGTGTTAGTTTTTTTATCCATGTATTTCAATCCACTTCCATCTACTTGTATTTAAATGGACAATGAAACGCACAATTAAGCCATTCACCAAACTCACTGAAGAAATGAAGAGCCACCAGAAAACCATTTACATGGCAGGGACACTTTCACAACACAAATGTCTAGAATAATAATCTTTCCCTTTCAAAAATAAAAAAATGGAAGCCTCCACAAATTTGCAGAAAGAATGTTATTCCATAAAAATCTCCTGCTCTGGCTGCATGACTAAGTTGCATTTGAGAAACACCAGTAAGGTGACAGACAGCAAAGAAAAGTTAAAACTGCAGTTTGGTATTTACCCTAGTTTTCTTTATTCCTCTAGAAACAGTAAACCTTTTATTTTAAAATATTTCTGAATTTTTCAGAACAGTCTTGAATTGTCAGTTGAGTAGTATGCAATACACAAGACTTGCTCAAAGTGAAAACAATGGAAATTATTTGAAATAACAACTGATAAACCCCAATTAGCACCAAGGAAAAAAAAGATGTATAAAGTAGTTAGCTAAAATAATTTTCTAGGAAATAGTAGAAATGCAGAAAAATTGAAAGAAGTGCAAACAAATTACTGAACAGATCTCAAAACTAAACATTAAAGCAAAATCTCAGGATATTTGCTTTGGACAAAACCAGATGGTCTAGTTTGTTCTCAAAACCAAAAGAGAAAGCTATTCACTTTTAAGAGGCCAGCAATTCTACACATGACTGTATGCAGAATTTACCACCATGTAACCTTTAGAAGCTCTAATGTATGCCTGAGCAGGACAACTGAACAATATGTACAATCTAAGGTTGCAACTGTTTTATACTGCAAGGAAACAAAAAACAGGAAAGGGTAAGTGATACAATCATATAATTGAGAAAGTTGATCTTACATGCAGTTTATTTGCATTCTATGAATTTATAATTCATGCTTTAATATACCAAAATATAATTTCTTTTTTTTCTAACTCATCAGGTAGCAACAGCAACAAAGTCCCCTACTTAATCAACAGTTTCATTTACTTTTGAGGCAGGTGAAAAGCCATCACACCAGAGAAGTACTACTTTGATGACTACAGCATCTCAGAATCTAAGAAATCCAACTGAAACAGTATACATCACAAGCTCTGAAGGGTATTAATAAATAAGTACCTTTCATGTTCAAACAGAAGACAAAAACAGGCAGATGCTTTGGATTTTGTTGCACTGTATCCACTTTAAGAATGAACAGGAAACACCTCCCTACTAGCAACAGCCACTTGCTAGACAAGCTATTTTGTGGAAGGGCCACAAAATTTATCCAACTCAACTTTTGAAGTTTTCTGCCTCTCTTTGTGGCACAAGTGGCATGCATAGCCCAAACAAGTATCTATTTTCTCCATAACCATGGCAGGCAATTCCCACCAAACCTAGAGAGCAAGGGGGCCTTATCGCACGGTGAGAGGTCCATGCCTCAGGCTTTCCAAGTTGCGGTTCACTGCAATTCTGCAGAAGCAAAGTGGCTTTAGGAGGTCCCTTCCCATTCAGTTCTCTGCTACCCCACTCGCACYGCTCCTGACAGACTGTAGCCCTGAAAACAGTTTTAAACTGGTTCATTGAGATACCCAGGATTTAAGAAAAAATGCCACAAAAAGTCTTCAGTTTTTAAGAAGTCATTTTACTGACTAAGTATAGCCTGAGGTTTGGCAAACTCCTCTGTTAAGACAATCCACCAACTGAGAATGCTGAAGTGGGGAAATAACAATGAGCAAGGATAGCCAAGTGCACCTAGAACAAAGTTTTCCAGAGTAACTGTAGTAACATGGAGCCATAGTCTCAGAGTATGTTCAAAAAATAAGGGCAGAAGAATTAATTATGTGCAAAAAATTCTTAACTGTGACAGTTATGAGAGCAATGAGGCACTGGAACAGGTTACTCAGGGAGATTGTGGATGCTCCAACTCTGGCAGTGTTCAAGACCAGGTTGCATAAGGCCTTGAGCAACCTGGTCTAGTGGGAGGTGGGGCAAGGAAGGCTGGGACTAAATCATCTTTAAGGTTCCCTCCAACCATTAGCATTCTGTGATTCTATTAAAGTATGATGCCCAACACAATTATTTTTAAATCATCAATTGAAACCCCATCAGCTTGACACAATTTAACACCATCACCACCCTCCATAAGAGCAAACTGTCAGGAACCACTGGGGTTGAGATTTCCAGCTTACCTAATACGTAACACTTGTAAAAGCCTGCATGTTAAGAACCACAGTTTGAATGTCTTTGTTTCTTGTTTCTTTTTCTTCCTACATAATCTGTTTTATGATTTGGTACTTCTACTTGTAGACTGACACATGAAACACCAATGAGAATACCTCAATAGCTAAAATCTCATCTGCAGTCTACATGATGATAACCTAGACAAATGCTCAAAGAATACATGCAGCCTACGCAAGTTGAAAGGAGAATTGTGCCTGCACTGGCAGTTTTTCTACTGACAGAACTAGATTGAAAAAATCATAATTTATCAGCTGAATACCCTGTAGCATAGATTAGTCTACTAATAGGGATAAGGTTTACAGAGGTTTTGAACTAGGAAGGAAAATATACTTAGAAGTATTTTTTTCATTTAAAAATTCATTAAATTAACATGGATACTTCAATGTAACAGTTTATTTACACAGGCCTATGTGACTTTTCTTTGGTTGTAATTAGATACCTAAAAATTCAACTCTCCCTTTAAAATTCAACAAGAAACAAATAATAGCACAGTATTTTGCTTATTACTAGTAATACATTAAATCAATAACATTTCTATAAAAACAGTTCACTTACACAAAGTCCAGAAACTGCTTGATGCCATTCATTTTTTGTTCAGAGATACAAAAATACACCAAAAGCAAAGCAAAAGTATCCTAGAAGAAATTAACTAGCTGAATCAAACACTTGGTGCTGTGTAACCTTATAAGAAGAGCAAAGCACTCAGCTTTCATCATCAAACACCCTACACAGTCTGTCCTCAAAACCCTCAGCAATTATGACACAATGCAAAGCCAAACCTTGAGTACCTGAATGGGCAATATATTTTATGTCCCAAGTCACAGCTACATCATCCATTGTACATTCCCTATTCCCTTTCCCTAGAGGCACATTATGCTTATATCAGACTGTTGACAGTTTACCTCATTCTCGTGATGTATGATGCTGCTTCTCAATGGTTTTAATCAGGCCACAGCAATCCTCCTTGACTTGAGTCAATTCAAAAAAGAACTGATTTGTTTCAGTGCTTTGCTGTCCTGGCATTTTTATACACCAGTCACTGTATACCAGTCTACATACAAAAATTACTTGAAGATGTGATCTAAATGAAAATATTTAGGAGTGATATTCAGTACATTTAGTGATGCTTAAGCTGTAAATAATAAATTGCACTCATGCTACTAATTCAGATCCCATGTACTCATTTGCTTAAAAATGAATACATGCCAACTACTGTAATTTAATATTGCCTGCCCTTACTTAATCCTTACCTAAGAAGTAAAATATAAAGATAGTCAACCTCAGACAAGTCTTTTGGTTCTAATCACTGTTACTCAGATACAAATGTAGTGTTCTTCCACCTCAGCAATTGCTCAAGACAATTTATAGCACCTTCAGGAAACAGAATATAAAAGGAAAAAAGTTAGCAGATAAATGAAAAACTATTTCGTCCTTCATTAAATTGCAATTTTTACATGGCCTAGACAAACTTTCCATAAAGCACATGAGAAATTTCTAGAAATATTTAATCTTAATCCTGTCTTGCTTAAAGTACAACTCAGATTCTTGAAAAACAAATCCTTTTAATAACCAAGATCAAAACAGTTTAGTTCTTATATTAGCAATATACAACTCAGCATTAAAATAATGCACTATTTTTCTAAATCTATACTAAACCTAAGTATAATCTACATCCATCTGATGTCAAGCACATTCCACTTGTTTGTGTATTGTTTAATTCACAGAAAGTGGCCCAAAAACAACAACGTAATCTTTGCTCTGCTCTACCGGTAAAGAATCCTATTTGGTTACTCTGGATTTTGCCCATTATGCCCATGCCATTTATCTTTTATGGCGTGCCTTTTAAAAAGGTTTGTTTACCTGTTATGAATTTGATTACTCTAGCAATCTACCCGCTAAAAATAAATACATAAATATTCACTATCTTCTTGTCCATTAAGTTTAAGGAGTTACAGGATCATATTCCCATATTCATGCTTTCAGGCATGAAAATGAAACACAGATATCAATCTCACAGTATACGGAAACAAACTATTGTTGGCCTTAATGCTAATTAATATTTAAACAAATTAAATATGATTACACACAAACCAGTTAAGTACAAGACAAACAAAATATTACGCTATGGCACACAATTTGTTCAAACATCTCAGCTAAGCACAGCTGGAAAACATGCCTCAGTAGCAACATCACTTCTCCCCCTCCTCACCATTAACATGCCAGTCCACCCATGTGCAGAAAAACGGCAATCACTTAAGGTTCAAAATAATTAGAGTATCGTTTGCATGGGTTGGTTTTGGTTCTTTTGGGGGGTTTTCTGGTGCTTTTTTTGTCTTTTCCTTTCTTTCGTACCTGGATCACTTCCAGTTCAATTCACCACACAGACCTACACACTGCTGCTAAAAGGGCATAATCAAAGCATTGCTTAAGCTTTTTGTGGCAATGCCACAATGAGAAATGGTCAGGCAGCTTGTGACACCAGCTCCCCCTGCAAGGAAAAGACACCTAATGATGACACCTAGTGCTTCACCATCTCCTGGCTCTAGAGGAAGTGTATTTTGAACTATATTAAACACTAATGACACTTCCTACCTCCAGGACAGATATCAAAGGTGGATGGATCATAGAATGATTTGGATTGGAAAGGACTTTAAGGACTATGTAATCCCAACCCTGCCACCATTGGCCAGGACACCTTCACTAGATCAGATTGCCCAGTCTGGATGTGCTCCTTGATTTATAGCATTCATTTTAATTATAATTTAGCGTAAAACTTCTTTCATTTTAATGTACATGCTTTGAAGTTCAGGCATAACAATAAGAACTCCGTGTCTATTAGTTCAATTTCCTAAATACACACTAAATACCTCACCGCCAAGAATTTAAGAAACTAACTTTAAAGACTTGAGTTTTAGCGAAGTTAATTAAATGCCAGCTTGCATCTCTTGGCATTTCAAAAGTGGTGGATATTTTCTTAAAAGAAAAGAAGTTCTATATGAGTTGTATACTTCATTTGGTACCTTCAACTTACTCAGAGATAAAGCATTCTACTAGAGCTGCAGTAAAGGTTTCTATTATCAAGTCAAATTTAATTTTTTTAGATTCTTAATTCAAGTGCTTAGCTTTAGGATTTAGGTAAATCATTTACTCTGAGGGTAATCATGTACTCATTTAATACACATCTTTAATTATTTTACTGATAGTAAATTTAACAAGAACAGTTTGATGCAACTTCAAATTAAATATACTTTTTACGAGTTATCTGATTTTAAAAGTATTTATCTATTGTGGACACTGCAGTCAAATTGCTTTCGCAAAACTAAGCAGATGAAATTACTAGCAATTTCAATCACAAGACAAAACATATCACTGCCCAAAACGCACATACAAAAAAATAACTAGGAAACGTTCAGGCTTCTCTGCCTTACTGGTGAGGTGGCAGCTACAGAAGAGAGCAGACTAACTAGAGAAGTCAGTAAAGAAGAGGTTAAAAGAAGTTTATTTTCTAGAGGAAAAAAACCCTTAAGTGAAGAAAACCTATTGCCTACCACTTGCTTTGTCTATTGTTCAAGGAAATTGTACTTCAGGGAATATGCTTAAAGTGAGTAACAAAGGAAAAACACCTATCATCGAAGAAGAACATTCAACACGTTTGTGAATTCCACTTAACTTCTAGCTTCCTTGTAGTAATCAGAACCTACAACCAGAACTGAAATAAGCAGGAAGTGAGATGACAAAAAGGAAGCCACATGATGAACGAACATACCGACAACTAGTAACACACTGCCAACTGCCTTAGAGGTTAAGCAGGGCTGATTAAGAACTTCTGTTAAGAACAGACCTCAAAACCTTCATTAGATTTGTCAAAAGCAGTATCTCAAGAAAGTGAGCAGAAGGACCAGCCACGTTTCTTTAAGGCTCATTCTAAGTGCACCTACACTGTGAACACCAATAATGAGACACAGGCAGCAAGTCTCAGGCATGACCCACCTGAACATAATACCAAACAGCATCCATGGTACCCAGCATTGTGTTCACAACCATAAAACAAGCTTTTCACAGTAACTCAGGCTGGAGCCCACTAAGAGTCCTTACATTAGAGACGAAGTCTCTGGCTCACCAAAGTCACTACAAAAATTTTGACTGTAGGCAAATTTTGCAGTAGGTCTGGAAAGAGAGCTTTTACTCTGAGAGGTAAGTCTCYACCCTGACAAGTTCTTTACTAATGCCAATCTTTTCTGAATTACACACCCTATCAACACATTTAATAAATTGTCTGTAGAAAGTTTTAGGCTGGCTTCTCTGAAAGCCTGAGGGTGGGGTGGGGATTCAGAAAGGAGGTACCTGCTATGTAAGGTAGGTCCTACTCACACCAAAAAAATACAGCTAAAAGTATTACTGTATAATGCATATAAAACTCCACAATTTTGAGTGCTGAAATAATTGCAATAAGCATTGCAATTCCCATACAGCCAGAGAGAGCTTGTTAGAGAAGGCCAAACCTAATAAGTCATCAGTCATCACACACCATGAAGACATCTGACATTATCTAGAATGCAATGAGAAAAAAAAAATTAACAGTATATAGAGCAGCTTTGTCCTGTTGAAAAAGGGAAAAATTTAAATATAATGGGAAGTAACAGATTTAGTCTGTTCTTTGTGCGACACAGTACGTGGTTGATAATGCTGCATTAGCATACACAGAGACAAAAAGCTTATAGTTCACTGTTTACCACTACTAAATTGCAGTGCTTATGGTGTAATGACTTTGGTCACTACTTGAGCAGCATATAGCTCCTACGGCAAAAATACACAGAACTGGTGCTTTACATTTGCATTTCTGTTGGAAAACTGTTCCTCAAATTTCAGTTCTCAAATAAAACACACCCTGCAAACAGCTACAGTACATTTAATAAAGCACACTTCACCAGTATGGCCATTAAAAAGCAACGAAATAAAATCCTTCCTGGACACATCAGCTATTTAGAACTATTGCATATCATTAAATTTGCAAGTGCAATCGGCATCTAGTGAGCAGCACTAAATGAACAACACCAAGCACATTATATCAATGGATTTATGCAAGCTAACAACAATACTCACTGGTTTACAGGAGTCAAAAATCAATTTTAACCCAAACCAATATATCTCCTGTGTGAAGAGGTATACTGTGATCTTGAGACACAGCAGATACATTGGCAGAAAGCATTTGTAAAACTCTGAGAAGAAAATTCTTTCATAGCTTCTGTATCTCTTGCCAGACTTGACAACTTTTAGCCTAAGTACAATCCTATTCACCTAAGGTATACGACTAAATTTCTGCTATAGTTACTAAATCCCATAAATGCACATAGCATACCAAGAGTTCTCCACCCACATAACTGCCTTCAAGCTCAAAGCAATCCTGAGTATAAACATTTGTAAAAAGTCTGTATAAGCCTATGTACACACATCCTTTCATTTACTAAAACATCTATTTACAGCCTCTTCCAAGATATCAGTAGTAGGCAAACTGTATAGTAATCACAACATGTAGAAACATGCAGTAATATGCTTAAGTAACAGCCAAAGAGCAAATTTTTTTTTTAACTGTTAAAAAAAAAAAAAATATATATATACAGTCATGACCAAGAAGAGAAGAAAAACCCACAATTTCTCTCCTCCTCCTACCTTTGCATAGAAAACCTCAGGTCCTTGATAGCAGCTACCACTAGCTACCAGTCAACACAAATATGAAATTCAAGATGCCTAGTGGTACTTATTTCTTTCCACTCTCCTGAAGCATGGACTGCATGACAAGCCTTCCACTCCTCTTGCTTTCAGAAAATAAACAGCAGGTAGTAGTTATCTCAAACCCTTCTGACCAAGCTTGCCTGCACCAAGTAATACACAAAAATACAAAAGGAACCACAGAAAGACAAGAAACATTTCTGGATTTATTGTTTGCTAGTAAGTATGGCCATCTTAACTGTTTCCACTAAGTTGAAAGTTTACTCTCAAACAAGCCGGTACACTCTTACCCATATCATACCATCAAAAAGTAATATAGCTGATCAAGCTAAAAGTGGAAATACACATCAATTTTTAATAGAAATGTTTGAGCATAACGGACAATGCACAAAAGAAACTACTTCAGACTACACAGGCAAGAAATTCGGTTTCACTTTGAGATTATTAGTACCGTAACAGTTGGGGTTACACATAAACAAAGCAAATGCCATTTTAAACTAACTTCCTCTAGTGATTGTATGTGTGCGAGGGCTCTTCAGCGTTCTCAAGGGTTACAGTCAACTTTTCACTTCCAAAACCTAAACGCTAAGCCAAGTTTAACCTCACAAGTGAGGGTAAAATAGAAACAACTCTTTAATGCACTTCTATCTTCAGAGCCATCCGATTCCAGTTAAACTGAATCAACTACAGAGGAGCTGCCAGACTCGAGCTCGCATCGCTCATTATCGTTCTTTTTTTTTTTTTTTTTTCCCGCAACTCCCGGCCACAACCGACTACATCAACAGGCCGGGGTGTCGTGACAGCAAGCACCGTCTGATCGCTGGGAGCACTCGCAGCCCGCGCCGGTTCTCCAGCCCGCCCGAGCGGGACCCGGCAGCGCCGGCCCCGAGCGCCCCGCTCACAGGCGGGAAAAACTTCAGCCGCTGCCGCCGCGGAGCTTCGACCGCTTCCCCGCCCGCTCCCTCGGGCTGCCCGGGGCTAGGGCGGAGGCGGACGCGCCCCTGCCGTGCTGGTCTCCACGGGCCCCGCAGGACTCAAACGCCGGGGACCCCGAGGAACCAGCGTCGGCCCCCGGCCGAAGCAGCGGAGTCAGCCGAGACATCCGAGCGGCTAGTGAGGCCGCACTGCCCAGCGAGGTAACAGCCCGCGGAGAGGCGCAAGGGGCGCCAGCGGGGAACGAGGGGGTCGCGGATTGAAGCGTCCCACCGCGGCGAAGGACCGAGGCCGCAGCAACCCACCGAAAGCGGAGCTGCTGCCCAGCCAGTCAGCCGTCAGGCCCAGCGATGGCGCAGTCGGCGGGATCCCACCGGTCGCTGCCGGAGCCATTCCCGACGCCGTGCCCGCGCTGCTTCGCGTTGGCAGCGGAGCGGCCGCCGCCGCCCTGCCCGGCCCGGCCCAGCGGCGGCGGGGCGCGCCCTGCTCGCACGGCGCCTGCGCGGGGCCGCGGCCCGGGGCGGTGCTGCTCCGCGGCGCCCGCCCTGCTGGAGGTCTTGTGGAGAAGCGCCGAGCGCGGGGTTCCGGAGTCCAGGTTTAACGAGGTGCGAAGGCGTTTCTTACACATTCCTGTGGGGATTACCCCGAGGACGCCCTATACATTAGTGTAATATTAGAACTCCCAGACGTGGTTTCCTGAGCCCGGCCACCCTCTTGCCCCCACAGCCCGGCATCCGCAACGCTGGGGTGCAGCGAGAGGGTAAGATGGGCGCGGGGCACCGTGTCCTAAAGGGCCGAGATGACTTCTTGACCCGTTTGCTTGGCATTGGTCGTGTGGCACAATGGCTCCCTAGCGCCTGGGGTGCAGTGCCACGCTGATGGAGTTGCCCACGGGCGAGCCTCTCACCCAGGCAGGTTTGGGTGTGTCTCCCTTGACACCAGTGGGTTTCAGCTGTGGCCAGCGAAGGCTCCTCTGCCACTGCTGCCCCACGGGCCGTGCTCACCGTGCCGGCGGCGTCTTCGCTGCCAGGGCATAGCGTGGCTCAAGGGCTGAGGACGTATGGCAGGAACAATTGCTCTGCATCAGCATGGAGCACGTTATCAGAGCTGCATCGAAGCTACTCATTGTAAGGGCAGGGCAGTGCACCTGCCTCAAGGAGCCATACAAGGGCCCTGTGGAAGTTGTTGCCACCATTGCAGCATTGACACCAGGACGTGCAAGTGTTCAGAAACTAAATGTGGCCCTGTATTCACTGTCCCTTAGCATGTGGGGGCATTGCTTGCACTCTGTTACCTCTTCCTGTGCACTTGGCCTCAAATTCATGCTTTATTCCTTAAATCTTCACTGCTAAACTCCAGCTTAGTTTTATACTCCGGTAAACTAACTCCCATGCTTAGACCTTAGCCTACTTTGTATTTCAGCAACCACACTTGGACTTTTCTACTGACACAGCATGAAACTAAAGACTTACTCTTGTACCAAGGCAGAGACAACTATAGCTTCCCAGTACTTCCAAATACATACTCTAAATTATTCTAATCTAAATAATTTATTTACTTGCTTTTACTGATTTTGAATACCTAAGGTAAACACCACTAATTTAAGATACAATATTGCAATAATTATAAAGACAGATACTTTTTTGAATGCATTTTTTCATCTGGTACCAACACTGTATGCAGAAATACCCTTATCAGCCCCTAACTAGACCTATCCACAGGTAGATTCAGAATACCAGACTGCCAGCTTCCTGTTTGGGACAATCACCTCAATTGATAGCTCCTCCCCTCACTACCCCCCAGTCTCCTTTTCTAATAAAAAAAGTACGCAGAAAATTATGTTCTCAAATATAGTACATCAGTACCATTTCTGCACTTGACAAAAATAAAGTGCTCTGAAAATAATGAAAGTTTTAACCGTTTTCCTCTGTGCTCGACTGTCAGCTCTATTCATGGTACTAACTATAGCCACTACTTTTTATACTATTCTTTTTTTTCAGAGATACACATATAAAAGATTAGGGTGATTCAGTATCTGAGATGTTTATAGTTGGAAATACCTCTTCTCAGTCAAGTAGATAACCAAGAACATGAAAACTCAGATGTCTTCTTACTACTTGATGGGAGACTTATCTGTTTATTAACCAAACTTATGAGGAACTAGCAGAACTGTCCTTTTCAACAGAATAGGAAGTCAAGCAGCAGGACACAGGGTTCTTTGCACTTACAAAAACAATTCTTTCTTCCCCTTGGGTTTTCTACAGAAAGTACTGGTGCTCAGTTGAGTTGCTTCTGCTCTCTTGAATTTTGATTTACTCTTTTTTTGAGGGTGTGGTTCTGTGTCAACTGCTCTCAGTATCACAAAGGCGACAGATTCGGAGAGAGACACAGTCCTCCTTTTCTTTTGAGTGAAGTGTTGCACTGCAGATCCCAACTCAGAGGAAATGGCAAAATGCAGCAGGATTACTGAACCATATCTGCCTCCATGAAACAAGCTCTCCAGAGGTAGGCTTTAACTCAATCTCCCTCTGACTTCAGAAAGAAAGACTGTACTTTTTTTTTCTTTTCCTTTTAAGATTGGAGAACTAATCTGAGTTTACTAGCAGGGAATTCGCACAATTTCTGCGGCAGTAGCTTCCTGCCCTTCTTCATCCACTGGAACAAACACCCCTGGGCACGGGGAAACTATATCAAATTAGCTTTGCTACTAGAAGATCTGTGAAACCACCTGTCAGCTTTTATGAAAAATAATAAATCTCACTCAAAACACTACAAAGTTTTTTTAACAGTCTCAAAACTAAGTTGCAATAAGGTTTAATTGGCCCAATCTATGTCAGTTATTTCCTCATGCTTTCTAGAATGTATCATCTTCAGTTTGTTCCTATTACTAGAAAACACAATCAATTAGGAAACATGTAAGCAGTTTTTCTATTGCAAACTAGTCAAGAAATTTTCTTTAATTAGTATTTGGCTCTACTAATTCTTGAAACTTCATCTCCAAGCTAAATTCCAGTGTTGCTTTCTTTATTGGAAGACTTTTTCTGGATTTCATTTTTGTTGGCAATAATGCCTGAACAGACCGGACAACTAACTGGCCTCGTTTGTAAGAGTTACAGTAAGAAAAAAAGAGGTAAGTAGAAGACAGACACATCTTAAGTAACATGGTCTTAAACATCAAAACAAAGAAAGTGACACTGGAAATCTCCTATCATCAAGCCCTTTTATGTGACTTAATGAGATACTTTATACTGAATTAGCAGGATGCTAATTTCATGATTAATTATATATATGTAGTTACATATTAAAACACGTCTGTTTCAAGTATGCACAAATACCTCAGTGTAAAACTAATCCATGCTAGTGCTAGTAAAACGTGAATACTTGAAATTCCCTTTGAAACTCAAATTCCCACATAACTTAATTGCTCAGTTTTATTAGTAGAATCACAGTTAAGACTGTTTTCTAAGCATCCTTTCTACAATCATTCTTCGTATGTATTGTCTATATATTCAAGGGAAAAGTACTTCCAAAACATTTTAAAGCTGCATCCAAATGCCAACAGTATTTAAAACACTTATTTACATCAAAGAAGCACTCTTTGGGAGTGATAACTCACCTGATGGTGGTTTACCTCACAGATCAGAATGAGCAAAATAGTAATGTAGAAATGTTAAAAAAAATAATTTCAGGAGCTGGAATGATAAGGAAGAAGCAAAACAATTTGATGAGAAGATATTGGGTAGTTATAAAAATCAAGTTTAATTATTACTTTTCTTACAGACTTTTGTTTCATATATTCATAAGCTCAATTTCTCTTTCATAAAAAGCAATTATAAATCTCTGTAGGACTGACACCTTCCTAGTATGTGTGTCTACAGTCTGAAAACTAGAAAACCCTGTGTATTTGTTTGTGGAAAATTATATATTAAAAAATAAAATAAAATTCATAGACCTAGATAGTATAACCCGCCTTGGTGTTCCGTGTTTGGCTGTGTGGTGCTTAGCTGCCTAGTGGAATTAAACCACAACACTTGGAAACGGTACCTCTGACTCAAAGGAGATATATTCATCAAACCATTAGTGATAGAAAAGTGGTTAAGAACACTCCCAGCAAACTTTATAAAAGCTAGATTCCTGATAAGTTCTTTCCACTTTGTCCAGCAAGCAGCTGTTTCTCAATACCAAAGTTAAAGCATTGCTGAAAGGTATTGCTAATGGGCAGCCTGGTCTAGTGGAAGGTGTGTGTTCCCTGCCCATGGCAGGGCGATTGGAAATATAAGATCTTTAAGGTCCCTTCCAGCCCAAGCCATTCTGTGATTCTATGATTCTTACACAAAAAAAGTAAATCCCTAAATGTAACAGAGCTGTAAAGAAGATACAGTTCTTCATTAAAATTCTGAACTCTATACTCAAAAAATTGCCCAGTGTTGCAATACTTCAGCCTTCAGGTTGAGAAAGCATCAGTAGAGAAAATAAGCTATATGGGTAGTATATTTCTGGAAGAAATCTCTCTCTCCTGCTTACTCTCTTTATCTCCCTGTATCTTTCATGACACTGTCCTTCTAATGCAATAATCAGTTTTGTTACAGGACTTCGTAAGCAGGAATTCAGTTTTATTTGTACATGTGTAGGGTCAGGGGTCAGGTGGCTGCCACCTTTCAGGGAAATAGTTGAACCACTAGATTTTTGGTTTGGGAAGAACTGTCTTCCCTTTGTTTGTAATGAGTTCCACTGATGAGGATAAAATCTGTTTCTCTTGTTCAGAGAGAATAAAAAAACTGGACTTGGTTCTACTTGCCAGAGAAGAAGAGAGTAAGGTTATTGATGCTGTCAGGAAAACTGAAGAAAGCTCAGTAGTATTGTGTGCAGTGACAAAGCATGAAGGGATTGGCTTCATTAGTGGCCTTATCAGAAAGAGCACATTCACAACTCCACATGCCTAAAGCTATACATGTACATCCTAAAGGAAATCTGGAAGTATTCTATTAATATTTTGATTCAACTCTAGTAATTTTGGCAACATTGGTAAATGGAAGTAATAAAGTAACGGGAAGATTGCTTTTGCATTTCTGCAAACAGGGAAGCAGGAGGGGTGCCTGGAGACACGTGGAAGCCTGGAACCATTTCTTGGTTCTTCAGTGACTTTGCATGGCTGTGTAAAGCAGGGCAGAAAGTACTTGTGAGTGGAGTCACTCCCCATCTTCTGCCCAGGTCAGACTGGCAGTGTGTGTTGCATTGCAGATGTTATCCACTCCCCAGAGCTAGTAAAAAGATCAATACAAGTTAAAAATCTTGGCTATTCTAATTAACCAAATCCTGTTGATTTGTTTTATCTAGCCAGTTTGAAGATCCTTGTTTTCGTCCTCTTCTCTATCCTGGTTTCTGTTAAGGAAAACAGAATTTCTAATTGAAAGTTGAATTTCAAGTTAAATTATTTTTAATGCTCAAAACTTCTGATACAATTTGAAGTAAATCTCCTTAGCTTCTGAAATTTGGTCATCAATAACAAACTGCCTATCCTGCAAGAAGATAGTAGTAAATTTATTTGAAAAGGAGAGTAACAAAGTATTTTGTAAAATATAAATATTAATCAAGTTTCCATGTAATAATTCTGGAGTGACTCTATCCAAATGCAACAGAGAGGTTTGCTCTTTGCTAAAAATGGACTGCTTGGCAGTCTTTTCTTGCTTTTTTATAGATCAAACCTTATAAAGAAGTCCTCTGTCTCCAGCTGTCTCTAGCACCATATGAGAGATAGCAGTTAAATCACTATAAGAAGTGATTATTCATGGCAAATATGCTTACCATGGACTCTTTAAAAATTAGCTTTGTACTGCTTTTGCTCCCTTATGATTTCTTGGAACTGTTTGTCTCATTGGTGTTTTTTTAATGTATAAAAAGCTAATGTTAAACCAATTGCATTTTGATTATTTTTCCATACTGGTCTGACATAAGAGTAAAAAAAAGGTAGCCAAATAGCAGTAACTTGTGCAGATTATGCTACATCCACCTTTATTAAATAACCTGCTGAAGATTGTATTCATAACAAAAACCAGGCTAGGAGAATGCAGTGACAGTAAACTAGGAAGGAGATATGGCATAAATACATCTGTTTGGCATTCTCATCTCAAGATTTATGGTCCTAGTCTGTCAGCAGCATTTACACTTAGCTGTACGCTGCCTAGCCACTTTCTCAATCCTCAGTTCAGAAGCTACTTTCTAGTTCTTCATCACTCATAAGTAGTATTCTCTAGAAAATTTAGAATCTATTTCTAGGAATTATGAACTGGGAAAAAAAAAAGGATGTAGACCTCCAAGAGACCTCTAGCAGAGGCCTTAAGTGCTTCAGTTATTATGTTGGAGGCTCACTTACTCATAACAAGCCTTGCTTTAATTTGAGTATGCTGGCTGTGCAGATGGAATAGCACATTCCTTGAAAATATTACTGAGGCTGAAACTATCACAGCAAAATAAAAGCCACACTACTCCAGTAGCAGTTCCTCATACATTTACAGAGGATGAAGGTCAGGAAAGTGATCTCTTAGCCTGATATGATTAAACTTCTCATGTTGGTTGACCAAACTATCAGCTACAACATTTAATCTCCTTAAGCATGAATATATAATGTAGGTAAAAGCCCAGAGCCAAGTACATAATCAGTAAATTACAGTTTAAGGTTTTAGTAAGGACAGCCTCTATTTCCTCCGAGATTTCAGAAGAACACTCTGCTTTCTGCAAATATGACTCACCAAGTTTGCATGCAAGGAGTTCGTTTCAAAACTCAGTGAAGAACAGATCTGTTGAGATAAACCTCAAATCTTGTTAAACCTGTTTATTTCCACTGCTTTTGATATGAAACTCTTTAGATAAGAAGCCACAAACAGACTGAAAAGCTGTAGGAGAGGGAAAAGATTTGATTTGAATTCCAGTTTACTGTTTTCACATCAGTGTTTCTATTTATATGTATAATCCCTGGTAGGTCACCAGTTGTTTAGAGACAGAGAATACTTTAAAGCAGTTGTACACAAATAAATGTAGAAAAATATAAAAGCTTGAATTCAGTAAGGTATAAAGTGGACATGGCTGAATGGATGCTTATTAAATGTAAAATGCTAAGTACTATTTGGGGATTTCCTAAAATAATGTGAGTATTGGGAACTTCTGGTGCTTCTTACCTTGCCTTCTCTGAGCCCAGTGTGCAGTAATCTTCAGACCAAGGCAGCATCTTGCAGTAGTTCTTTTTCTCTGGAAGACACAAAATAGTTTATTGACAAGAATTGAGTGAAATCATAGCTGATTTCTCATGCACAGTGTTTTCATTATATTGACCAGACTTTGTTGGATAAACTACCTGAGAATGTGGATCTGAAGCACAGTTGATTCAGGAGTTGATTCTGTTTCAAAGCCTGAGAGGGAATCAAGGAATAGATGGAGGCAGGAGAGGCAGGTGGACGAGAGCCTAGGGAAAAGTCAGTGGTAGGAGAAGCTTCTTAAAGCTGGTCAGGAAATAATATTCCCTGATGGTGAGGACTTACAAGATTTGGACAGATTTTTCTTTTTCATTTAAGGACAAAGCTGAGATCTGAACCATGATTAAACCAGAATATTTTTTTCTTTAACAGCTCATTAATATTAACAGTGTTTGTGACAGCTTTAAAAAGGTAAAATATATAATTCAGAAAAGTCCCAGTTCTCCAAGGAATGTATTATCTGTAGATTAATCATCTATTTTGTTTACTTTAAATTGATTAGAGTTTTCACTGAGGATAGAAAAAATTATAATCAGGAAACAAGTAGTGCCAAAGGCCAGCAGGAATGGTCAGAGTCACTTGGGGAGAAGTATAAGGCTCCACAAGCAAAATGGACTCCAGCGCTGTGTTTTTTTGAAGAGGATCTTCTGGCAATAAGAAGAAATCCTGGCGCCTCTCACTGAGCATCACAAATCTGGTCCTGCCCTGGTTAAATTAATACTCGTTTAGAGCTCACCTATCTTTAGTGTCATACTTTAAAAAACTGCAATAGTTAACTTCAATACAAACTGCACTTAAACAATAATTTTGTTACCAGACAGCAGTGTGCTTTTCTTAAAAAGAAACAAGCAGGTTGTGTTCTTAAACAATAGGAGATAAAGGAGCTGCTGATCTCCCATGTTTTGTGTGGAGCCTATGGTCTGGTTAATTGCCCTGGTTACCCTGCTGTATCACCTACTCTTGCTGTAGGATTTGAGACAAATATCTTTTACAGGATTTTAATAGGTATGTGTAATAATTTAATTAATATTAAAGTCATCTTGTAGATGAATAGATTTTTTTGGTTGGGATGTGCCCATGCATATCAAGTCTTAGCAAGTTACATTTTCTTGCCTAGGGTGATGGGAGGGGAGGGCAAGGGTGAATAGTAAATTTAATTAAAATATATGATTTCAGATATTTCCAAACTGTTTATTAAGTGCAGTCAAACTTGGTGTAGTATAATAACAGAAAAAACATTCTGCAGGAGGTGGGAACAGGCTCCCATGTTTGCAGAGGGAGGAGACATGTTTTAATCAAAAAGCCCAGGGTTAGCCTTCCTTTCAGATGTTCACAAGTTGTTTGATTTCCTTCTGGAACTAAAAGGACATAAATCCATAGGTCCTACTTTGCTAAAAAGAGTCTTAGTCAAAGGGTTGTGAAAGCTGAGGTTTTCGGCTGTTTCTCGACTGTGGATGCTGTTCTGCTTTGTACAACCAGACAACTCTTTAAAACAGCAGAAACTACAGTCAGCAGTACCTTGTGTCCTAATCACAAGGGTATAGAGTAATAATCTTCTTTTGCTGCTACCACAATGATTATTTGAAAACTTTTAATACTTCAAACAGTGTCTAAGTCTCAAAACATTACATAGTTTGATGACTTAACACATTGCCAGAATATGTAGTTTCAGTATTCTGGGAGAACATAGCAAATTACCGACTACTGGCAAAGAAGATAAAAAACTCCTCCGTAGTTTATCATTCATTTTTCCTTACTTTTCAATGAAATATTTAACTTTATGCTAAGTTAAATGTATCCTAGAAAGTGTTTTTTGCTTTATATTTTCAGGAAAAAACCCAATATATATATAGGATWTAAACAAATCAGTTTCTTCCTGACCGAATATTTTCTAATGGAAATGGGGGCAAGAATGAAAATGAAACAGAGCTGCATTATAACCAGCCTGTGTTTGCAAAGCATTATCTCAGAATAGTGCAAATAATATTAATACATTAAGATGAGGACAGACTTATAAAGGATATTTTTTGTATGAATCACTATGTACACCAAACACTAAGCTGCAATAATCATAACCTTAATAATAATTTTTCCAGGAGCAGTGTGTAACCCAGACTTCCTCAGGAGAGTCATTGCCTAAAGTTATATTAGAACCTAGATTGAGATAATACATCTCTCTATATTATCTGTATGATATATATCTCTATCATATGTATAATGTGTAATATATTATAGAGAGATATTTTGACCTAGAATTATGTTAGGTGAAAAGATTATTCAGTTACTTCACAGGAAATATATAGGCAGTATACTGTACAAGAGATTTTTTCCTAAGGATTCATTTGACCTTTATTCAGCCTCCTAAAGTAAACATCTAAATTATTCCATAGCATCCCTCAAGAGTGTTAAGTCAACAAAAAGCTTTGTATCTCCAAATATTTGCTTCTAGTGACAGCACAGTACAAATAGTAGCCATAATCAGGAATTCCACCTGATGTTTATAAAATGTAACCTTGTCTCAGCTATTGAGATCCTCCGATAAAGGTAAGGTCTTGCTGAATATTTTCACCTTTCCTTGAGTTCAAAATGTTTTGACTGAAAAGAATGCTAAGGCCTTTTTTTCCAATGGTGTTTGTCCCTACACCACTCTAACAACAGAGTGCAAGCCAGATTGAAACAGTTCTGCTGTATAAGGTCAGACCCTTCACTTAATCTTCTACTGCAAGGAACTCTGGCAAGAGGATCTTCCTCCCCTTTAAAATACGAAATACCCTTTTTCAAAACCGAAATCCAACTCAAATAGTGTTATACGTCCCACTGAGAGAAAAAACCATCACATACTAACAGTCTGTACACTTAGTGTGGGTACTTCATGCTGCTTCCCTCTCAGCTGTTCCTCCTGCCTTTCTGCCAGAACAGTTGGCAGAAGGAGCAGGAGGAGGAGCAGCCCCTTGGACAGCTCAGAGTAACTGCTGTATCAGATGAAGAGATGTTAGTGGATTGCCACAGATTCACATTTGTGGTTAAACACAGTGCAGCTTTTAACTCTGCCTTTCATGCAATTTATAATTGAAGAGCAGCTGAAGTGTAGCAGAAGAGTAAGCAGTAGTTTGAATAACAGTTTGCTCTTAGGAGACAAATTATACCGATAAATTTTACTGATTCATGTGGGACCAGTGATAGGGCTGAAAAAAAAACAGAGGTGTGATGAGAACAGTTGGAAGGGGAGCAAGAGCTGATTAACTGGCACACTGTCCATGTCATCATTCCTAAAGCTGGTGTGGAAACAACATTACAGTGTGTTTGAGGGGACTCATGAGAATAGATGAGAACAAAACTTGGGAGTGATTGGGTGAAATCAGGGGTTTTTTGAGGCAAAATATTCCGTTTCAGCAAAGGAGGAGAGATGCTGACTGCATGTGTAGTGGTTTGGTTTAAAATATCTATTATTTACTTATTTACTTTCTGTGAGATAAGAATTAGGAAAACGCAAAGCAGGCGCAAAACTTAAAAGAATATAAAGAAGTTTATTAACAGACTTAAAAGAAAGGGAAAAAAAAGTTAGATTAAACCTTTAGAACACCTTTTCTTCCCCCACCTTTCTCTCTTCTCCCACTGGCAACGTAAACAAAACAACTCTTGAGATTTTTAGTCAGTTTACCACCTCTATAATAATCTTTTTCAGTTCACTTAGGGAGAGGAGCTTCTCTTGCTCATGCTATGGAGACATGTTCACAAGAAACAGTCTCTCAGTCTCTCGTGGCTTTAATGTCACAGCAAAACAGCCGCCCGGGATGGTTCTCTGCTTGCATATGAAAGTCTTTTCCCTCGACTTACAGCTTTTCCCACAACTGCTTCCGAGGGTTCAATCTTAGCTAATGAGGTATCATTTTAAGGATGGGCTGTTCAGAAGCAGAAGGTTCTCTTCACTTATCAAAATGCTTGAGAAAGGTAAGAACACCATCTCTGGGAGCATTTTAGCTCTAAGAACAGAGGTCTTCTTCTTCTCTGAGATCTCTGTTCAAGTTTTTCATTAAATCACAGCTACTTCAACATTAACTTATTTCAGCACAGGTACTTGTGCTCATGATTACAGTTTGAACGCTCTACCCCCCCATGCTTTCATGAAATTACRAYGAGTATTCTGATGTACYATAGTCBATCACCATAGCTTTACAATAGAATTTCAGCTTTTAGGATTGAAGCATCTCCTCATTCTCCTTTCTCTCAGGGTTTCAGCTCTTCTTTCTTACTGACTTTAGTGTCTCTATGGTGTTTTCTTTACATGCCTTCACTTTTCCTTTTCCTTTGACTTGGGAGAAGATTGATGTCTTAGGCTTCATCTGTTCTGGAAGAAACAGCACTAAAAGAGTTAATCTCACCTGGGCCTTGCAGCTGGAATTCACTTTTCTCTGTTAGTAACATGATCTTCACCAGGCAGTGGCTTCAGATGAATTTCGGCCCAGCAAGTAAGAGCTGGTCTGGCTGGCCGCGCCGCAGGCTGCCTGCACGGAGCAGGGCTGGGGGGCCGGCCCGCACAGAGCCGCAGATGGAACAGGACCAGCAGCTCCAGGGTGGCTGTCTCCTGGCCAGGCCCAGCTGAGCATGGCCTGGCCCCGCTGGGCTGTGCCACAGGCCCCCCAGTTACCTGTTCAAAAGCCGGAAGCAAAAGAGACTTTCCCGGGCTTTGTTCGTTCTTAAAATGTGGATCACAGAGGCGTGTCAAGCTCTTTAAGTGGCTTAAAAAATTGCCAACATTCAAACTAGCTAGTTGATTGGTTCTGTCAGGTCTAGAGGAAGCTGTAAGCACCTCTTTTGCAAAGAATCACTTCTGTGGCTGATGGAGCCCTCCTTAACTACAACTCCCAGCTATACTAAACCATGACAGCATGCTTGTCTCTTCATTAAATCCCTAAGTGGTTTAGCTTTGTGACTTTTGCAAGGGTCAGCCAAAGCTTTGACTCTTTCAGAGGACATCTGACTGATCTACTTTCTAGTCACAAAGTCCACAGCTGCTTCTGGAGTTAGGCAGTACATAAATAAGGCTTGGTATCTAGATCAGTTCAGCTGAGCATTGCAGGGCAAGGAGCTCTGCGCCTTAAAATAGGAACACAGATCTATTTTAACAGCTGCAAAGGTTACCAGCTCCAATATAGTCACACCAAGAACTTGTGGTTGAATCATCTGAAGAAACATTGGCATGTGATCCTTGCCTGTCACACAGATAGCTGCTTACAAGTCTTTTCAAGTAAGACATAATAGTATTTTCAGGTTAATTTAGGCTGGTGGATATGGTGGGAAGAGGGATTGCTTCTGCTGCTCTGTGCATTGTTGAGTTATCCCTCCCCTGTTTTACAGATAAGTAAAGCTTATGTTGCTGGTTGTTTCTGTCTTCCAAGGGCTATAATAGTTCCAGTGGATGATTAACAGAAAGCCCATGTATTGTGAATCATTCTCTGGAGAACTGCCCTACTGACATCTGGGATTTTGTGTCATTCAGTCCTCGCTTTTTCCCAACCTCTTTTTCCTTTTTCTGACTTTTGTGGGTTTATATCAGTCTGTCTGGTCAAATGTCTATACCTGAAAATATTCCAACTAATGATGCAGAAGGGTTTCTCTGTTTGCTAGTTTGTTTTATGGTCAATATATTCTCTTTTCTTTGACAGTTAACAGTTCTCCATGTGTTTAACAGTGATGTTGACATTGTATTTGGTGCTTCAGTGCTGGCTGACCTACTGAGAGCCTCTAAGCCATCACAGCAACGCAGGAGGATCCTAAAAAGCTCCAAAGTCTTACAGTAAATGGGAAATGCAAAACATGGCTTATTGTTTCCCCAGAGAGCCTCTGTCAGATAAATAAGTTAACTTCACTAGAATAGTTTAGCTAGTAAACTTTAATTTCCTGGAAGCATAGGCAACACAAGGCAAGATTTAATTTCAGGTCACTTAGGGAGGAGAGAAGGCATTTTTGTTCGGAGGCCTCTCTTTTATTCATTACCCTGCAAAGTTAGTTTTCATTGGAATTCTCACAGGACTTCAGATACGTGTGCTTTGCTATCTTCCGTGTTTGTATCACCTTCACATCAGAATAAGCTTCTAAGCCAAGAGCTGCCACATTAAATTAGCTTGTCTAGAGCTCCAATTGCAATTTTACTGTCATTAATAGGCAACAAAATGAAGATATTTCAGGTATCTTCAGAAGTGTGATGGCTCTCACCTAATGTAAGACTGCACTTTGTCTTCAATGTAAATCTTGACCAATCAAGAAAAATATCTACCTTTATTCCAGAAAAACATGATCAAAAAATGTTACCCGATTCTTGTCTTCAGTACATAAAAGCATAGAGAATGAGAAATATGATAACTTGCAATATTATACTAAAATTTAAAATTGCTCAGAATTCCTGGAAGTCAAAACTCTGGACCTGGAGTACTGGATGAAATTTGCACATTGTGATGATTCTTTATAGTCTGTCTATCTAGATTATTACAAAATTTTAGCTGTGCTGCAAACTTACTATGCTGCTTTATGCTTATTGTTTGTCCTGTACTACAGTACCTTAAGAAAAATCACTACACCTTTGTATGGACCAGTGTGATTATATTTTACCTCTTCAGTCCTGTGTATAGCCTGATGTTGTGTTATCTTTATTGTTGGTAACAAGGCAGCATCTTCATATTGCCACTGTACCAAAATGTCTTTCTTGGGAAAGGGGAGAGGCAGAGTGCAGTTCGCGATTTAAAATAAAATAACATAAAATAACACAAAAAATGGAAAGAACTGAAGAAGTGATAATACTAGTAATTACAACATGTTTTTTGCTAAAACTGTGCCCTAAAGAATGCTTAGGTGTAAACTTCTGCTTCTGGCAAAGTAGCACAGAGGAAAGTCTCAGCAAGAAGCATTCTCAGACATAATAAAGAGAAATATGTACATCAGATCTGCTAATATTTAGGCTCCTGGATGAAAGGGAGCAATATGAGGCAGAGCTTTACCTCAGAATCGGGATCCCTTTTGAAGTGCTATTTTTAAATATATTGACTTTAAGAGAAAATAGGCAGAAAAATAAATCAAAAAATGCAGATCTCTCGGGAGGGAAGAAGAGGTTGGGAAGAAAAGTGATGCATTGGTCATGCTGTAGCTAGAACTGCTGCTGCTATCTAATGTCTAATTATGTTACTTAATTTTGAGGGGGGGAAACTTTGCTGCTGTATGAATAAGCAAGGTTTGCCCTTAAATACATTTCTGTCTATGAGGTGATTGACAGTTGAGGCCCATAGGTGTTCGTCCAGACCAAATAAGACTATGGAACAAGGCAACTGACTATATGAACAGCCTCAAACAATCTGCACCCTTGCACACATGCCTAGAAGTGATGTTTACATATTCCACAGCACTTGCTGCATTTCTGTTCCTTAGGCTTCTTGTTTAAAAGATTGCAAACCTAATTTTAAAAGATAGAAAAACACAGTCTTTTTACTGTTAGATTGCTATGTATAAGACTTTTAGTGCTATATAAATTTGCTGTTATTTGCTGCATAAAATGCTACTAACAGTAGTAAAAATTCCTCATATGATATGAGGGGGAGGGAGGTAAATAAGAGCATATGTGCCCCCAAAATTTATGTCCCACACATTTGGAGATATGCTATGAAAACTTCAGCTACTGCATGATTCAAAATTTGTAGCATGGGAAGCTGAGTGACTCGTGTCTGTGTGTGTATTTATGTGCTTTGGTTATAAAGCTTGAGCTGAATGCTCTGTTTAATCATTTCAGCTAAAGAGTTAGTGCATTCAGTAAGTCTTGCTGACAGTTTATCTGGCACATGACTGAGCTCACACATTGCTCTGTCTGTAGTATGAAAAAGATGTGCAGAAATATCTTACAGAAAGATGTAAATGATTGTCTGTGCCTGCACAGCATGCTTACCCACAGTGGCAATGAGTCAATATGTATTAGCTATATATGAGATTTATTCTTCCAGTTAACTTCATACTTATTAATCTTTTAATTTATAAGATAGATTATTGCTTTAAAGTAACTCTTTATAGAAAAGTATAATCTTGTCTTACTGACACTGAATTGTTTGAGAATTCTTTAATGGTGTTTTTGTCAGGAAGACTTTGTTCCAGCAAATATTTACATCTACAGAGGAAATAGTACAGTTTCCCCTACAATGATATTGTATTACAATACACAGGCAGTATATACTAATAAAGTAATGCTAGAGTACTGAAATACCAGGATTCAGAATGTATGTTACAGCTTTATCATTCAATATAGTCCTTTCATTAGCTGGCACTTACAGAAACTTTGCTCTCTCTCTTGTCCTTGGTACACAATACCTAGAGGTCATTCACCAAAGAGGGTTTGAGTGGCAGTTGTAATCTGTCTACAAGTCACCAGTTTTGGGCTCTTCCATGTTACTGAGTGAACAGGCTGTAGTGCCACCAAGCCATCCTGGCCTCTTGGCTGACTACCAAAGTGGCAATAAATGCCTTCTCAAGTAGAGATGGCTTGGGTCATCTGGGATTAATGAAAGCATTAAATTTGTGCCCACAACTATCAACTATATATAACTGCTTGGTTTATGTTTCTTACTGTGGTGATTCTGTCTCTTCGTAACTAAGAGCCTTCTCACTTGAAAAACACTTTTCTCTTTTTTCTGATGAAGAATGATGCATCTTCTAGTGGAAAGTTAATACTGCTTCAGACCCAGACAGATATTCTAAAGAAAAATCTGATTTTTAACACAACTAGGAATGGAAAGATAGTCCTTCAGAATGGATATTGCTCTCTTTGCAGAGCTTTTACAGAAGGGTTTCTGCAGTGCTGGTTTTGTACCACATCATCCATGTCAAATTTTCCTAAGGTGTTTCAAACAAACTTCAGGCTTGTCAAGAATTATACTCAGGCTTCTTCTTTTCCTGATATCCATCTCCATCTGCAAGAACCTTTCTGTATATTGAGTGTTTTCCTTCCTCAAGAGTAAAGCTTTTGTACACTTTTTTTTTAACTCATCTCTTTTTTAAGGTTTGGTTGCCGTATGATCCAAAGCATTACAACTGTCAATTCCTAATATAGCTCTAATTATATGATGCTCATACATCCCTGGACAAAGTCAAATGTCTGTTACTGTTATCAAGTAATTGTGCTGAAGGGGGAAAACATTATTAATTGCTTGTTTGCAAAGAGATAATTACTCTTGGTGGTGTTATGAAGCTGTTATTATTGTAAGAAAGAAAGTGTACTTTAAATCAAACATGTTCAAACCTTTTCAGCACATTTTTATTCTAGAAGATGAGGTAAAATTGCAAGGCTTTATACTACTACTACTTTTAATCATGTATCATTGCCATCTTGCCATGAAAAACAAGCATCCTATGAGTAACCTATCACCTACAAAGTATGAACAAGCAGGAAGTAACTCTGAGTATTTGGCAAGTAAACCAAGAATAAAAATGAGCATAATTATGCTAATCAGAAAGCAAATCTCAAAACAATTTCTAAAGCAGTGAAAGCGTCAAGCCAAATACCTAGAGTAATATTTGCATTTACCAAGCAAGCACATGACACCAGAAAAAATTTATTAATACAGGAATGGTTACAGAAACAAATTGTTCTCAGAGGTGGCAACATTAATGCCTTTCAACAATTTGGCCAGGGAATGTAGAAAGAAAAAGAAACCCCTTAGGCCCCTAGTGAAGTTTCAGTCTTTACTAATATGTATTACTATGATAATTTACTTAAGTTTTCTATACATTAACAATAGGACTTCAGAAAATAAAATGTAATTGAATGCAATTTAAAGTTTTATGCAAAACTATATATGGGAAGATGGTAGTTTTCTCAATGCATGGCACTCCTGTTATGTTCTCAGTATTTCTTTTCATTTCATGATACTGGAACACTCTGGAAACAGGAATATTGTAGCAGCATAAGAGAGAGTGCAGATATTTTTTATTCACTGACATTCGTTTTCGATTGTCTAAATCTACAGACAAGGAGAGGAAACTCCTGCCCCAAATTACGGGAAGACTAACACTACATTATCAAACAATTGTTATTTGGCAGAAACGTGGGGAATTTTTTGTAAGGCGGGATCAGTAGACGCAGCTCCAGCTCAGCTTAGAGCATATGACCTCGGTGGGTATTCCTGCTGTGACCGCGAGAGGGCAGCCTGTGCCCATTAAATCATTGCATGGAGCCTGAACTCAGCTTTGGAAGAACTTGGGTTTTGGAGGATTTAATTATTCTGCTTCATTTCAGTTAAAGCTTTGTGAAGTTTAAAAATGAAACTGTTTAAAAAGCGTACTGTAGTGCAATGTCCAAGTTGATTGAGGTCATTTTAAGACCTGCTTTACAAATTTCTCAGTAGAGCCTTTCATTTAGTTCTTGTATGGTTTCAGTAGGATATGCTTTATCTCCTCTACCAAGAGTAAATAATCTTCATTAATAAGACGCTACATCTTTTAAGTCGGTTCCTTAATTGCAGATTTTTTTAAATTTATTCAGGAAAAACAAGGTAGGGCATTTAGTGTTACCTTCTTAGAGCAGCTAGCAGAAATGTGCCACTACTAACTTTCCATGTTTTAGATACTATTTCCTCCATCAATAGGACATCAGATAAATCTTTTGCTGTCTGTAAAACCAATATTTCAACTTCAGTGGTGTAAACTATGGAGTGTAGCTGTATATTATAAAAGCATACTGTGCCAGTTTTTTTAAAGCAACCGCCTTTCCCCTTTGATATTGCCATCATGCCTCTCAGCCATGCATTTACAAGCCTGAGCATTCAATGGGAACTGCTGCAGGTTCAGCACTTTTGAGAAACAGCTTACTTAGAAGTCTAAAGGTGGATTTAGAAGCTTAACATTTTTGGGAAACTTGTCTATAATCTTCATAACTTATTGCTGTTAAGGCAAATATCTACCCAGTATATTTATGCTGCAACCAGTTTAGATTTTTTTACTTCTACTCTGGATAACTAATCCTGGTTAAGGAAAGCTTTCCTTAACTTAGGGTGAGAGAGCTGTCACAATCCCTCTCGATCCCATTTCTGTAACAGGCAGCATGGCGTTATTCAAATCAAGTTGTAGGCCTGGTAAGTCTGCCTCGGTATCCAGAAAATTACCTAGGGAGGGAAAAAAGCTTGATTACAACAAAACTGAGCGACATATATAAAAATAACGTACCCCGCTAACTTCTTTCATAAAGGAGTTGGGCCAAAATAAACTGTGCATATTACTCTTGAATTCCATGAAACCATAACATCAAATGTTTCTTTTTTGTCACATCATAATTTGAATCATTTGCACAAGGGATGAGTTCAAAATCATGTATTTATTAGTCAGATTAATTTTATTTTTCACTTCAGCTTGCTTTTTTGGTCTTTAAATGTGAAGCAACATCTAAGAGAAGGGCAGCAGTCCAAAATACACTTGAAAAGAACTGGCATTAGCTCTGACTTTGTCCTGTCTGTTGAACAAACATAAGTTAATTCATCCTTGAACCTAGAAACTGAATGCAGTCTAGAACAAGACAGAAAAAGCATGTTTTACTAGTTCTGCTGCCACAGGATCCAAGATCTGCCTGCCTACCAGAGATCAGGAGTCTATGCCGAACAGTGGAAATTATAAAAGACTTTCAGTTGTGAACAAGAAGCTTACAATAAACAATGGAGAAATAATTTCCAAGAGGAAATGTAAAATAATCCGACACATCCTTGGGTTAGCTGGTAGACAACAGAAGTGGAGAACAAATACTAAAATTCAAGCCAGGAATACAATATCCACCACATCCTTCCTTTTCTTCCCCCGCTTCCCCCTCCCCTCTCATCAGATTACAAGAACAGTGCTTTATTTAAGACAACATCCTCTTCTGAGCCTATATGTGCTTTTTGAAATGCGCTATTGCACCACAGTTTCCCAGTCAATCTGTGCTGTAGAATCAAAGCTTTTTTCTGTCCTGCCCCTTAATAGTATTTCAAACTAGTGATGAAAGTGAAAACTAATAAAATACCTTTAAATTTTCAGACTGCTTAAAGTAGTGGAGCTAAGACAAGTATGCAGTTTAAGCTCTGAGAACCTAAAGCTAACTTTAACTTGTTATCAGTAATATCCTATAATCCTTAGTCCTTTTATTTCTGTAGGTACCACAAATAGCAATTGTTATGTCCCAGCTGGCTGCAAATGGAGAATGATCATGCACTAAAAGCATACTGAAAATGGGGGAACTGGGTAGAAGAGTTTAAATGTAATATCTGTACATACAACAAGAAAATATCACTGGTTGTGATATTCACTTTCTGTTAGCATTTCACAAATTTTCTCTGCAGCTATATGACAATAATGCAGAAGTCAGCTATGAAAAGTTTAGGTTCCTTGTCAGAACGCACAACATCTCATGTATTACAGAATGTATCAACATCTCAGATTCACAGAATGGCTGAGGTTGGAGAAGACCTCTAGAGGTCATTTGATCAAACTTCCCTGCTCAAGACTCACTTGCCCAAAACCATGTCCAGATGGCTTTTACATATTTACAAGGATGAAGACTCCAAATCCTCCTTAAGCAACCTGTGTCAGTGCTCAGTCACCGTCACAGTGAAAAAGTATTTCCTAATGTTCACCTGGAACCTCCTCTGTTTCAGTTTGCGCCTCTTGTCCTGTCAGTGAGCACCACTGAGAAGAGCCTGGCTCCATCCCCTTTGCATCCTCTCTTCAGGTATTTATATACTTTGATAAAATCCCTCTGCACAACATATAATTGCAGATAACATAAAATTCAAAACTTGACTGAAGATATTGATGAGCACCATTGATGCACTCATTGCTCTTCCCAGCTGCAAGTTAAATAAAGCAATTTGGTGCTGTGGTGTTATGGCTAAAGCCTAACACAGCTAAGAGACAAATGCCATTTAGTTCATACTTGATGTGAAAAGCCAGTGCAGTTGCAGCCACGCTGAGCCCAAGTTGTAACATGCAATATTCATCTGAAACTTTTCACTTCAGTAACTGTAGGTCGAGAGAGATGCTTTAGGTACCCCACAAAGTACCCCACTCTGAAATTCTAGCAGTAATTTGAATTTAGTAATGATTCCACTTGTTTTGAACAAGATTCAATTAAATTTAGGCACAGTATTTAAAGTTCCCAAAAAAGAGTATAAAGTCAGCAAATTTCCTTGGTTTATTCATTGGGTTTTTTAAGTTTTATTTTGTCAATGTCAGTTGGGTTTGGTAACAGCTGGAGGAAAAAAATAGGAAAAAACCCTTCATCCTCTATGTCTCAGTTTTATCTAATTTTTGACATGTAGTCAACCAGCTTTTCTCCAACTCAGTATCCAGGGCTTCTCAGGAAATACTGCTGGGTTTAGAATTCTTTCTTGGAAATTCACTTTTTGAAAGAATCACTAGGAAGGATCCAATTTTAAATTATGTGAGAATTTGAAATAGTTTACTGTGTACTGTTCTCATGAAAAACTGTGTTCATCACAGCAGCAAGTGCAGACAGCAGGAAGGGTTGGGTTAGGGTTAGTGTTAGGGTTAGGGTTGGGTAAGGGTTGGGTTAGGGTTAGGGTGTAAGAATTAGTGGGTTGGGATTAGGGGTTAGGGTGTAAGAATTAGTGGGTTGGGGTTAGGGGTTAGGGTTAAGTTTAGGCTTAGGGTTAGGATTTTGTTAGGGTTAGGGTTAGGTTTAGGTTTAGGGTCAGGGTTAGGGTTGGTTTAGTGTGAGGGTTAGGGTTAGGGTCAGGGTTAGGGTTAGGGTCAGTGTTAGGGTTGGGTTTGTGTTTAGGGTTAGGGTTATGATTGGGTTAGGGTGAGGGTTAGGTTTAGGGTTAGGGTTAGTTTTCAGATTAGGGCTAGGATTAGGGTTAGCGTTAGTTTTCGGATTAGGGTTAGGGTTAGGGTTAGGGTTAGGGATAGGACCAGGGTTGGGTTAGGGTGGGGGTTAGGGTCAGGGTTAGTTTTAGGATTAGGGTTGGGAGTTTGGATTAGGTTTAGGGTTCGGGTTATTTTCAGATTAGGGTTAGGATTAGGGTTTGCCTTAGGGTTAGGTTTAAGTTTAGGGTTATGGTTAGGGTTAGGGCTAAGATTAGGGTTAGGGTTAGGGTTCAGTTTAGAGTTAGGGTTGAGTTAGGCTGAGGGTTAGGGTTAGGGTTAGGGTTACGGTTAGGGTTAGGGTTAGGGTTAGGGTTAGGGTTAGGGCTAGGGTTAGGGTTAGGGTTGAGTTAGGATGAGGGTTAGGGTTAGGGTTAGGGTTAGAGTTAGGTTTAGGGTTAGGGTTGAGTTAGGATGAGGGTTAGGGTTAGGGTTAGGGTTAGGGTTAGAGTTAGAATTAGGGTTAGGGTTAGGGTTGATTTAGGATGAGGGTTAGGGTTAGGGTTAGGTTTAGGGATAGGAGGTTGGGTTAGGTTTAGGGTTAGGGTTCGGTTTCTGATTAGCGTTAGGATTAGGGTTTGCCTTAGGGTTAGGTTTAAGTTTAGGGTTAGGGTTAGGTGTAGGTTTAGGGTCAGGGTTAG